>JAEVFN010000014.1:449289-964706 GCA_030449075.1 Murraya paniculata | reverse complement strand
CTCACTCATATTTCGAAAGAGAGAAGACTCTATTCACTCAAATTGAGGAAGAAAATTAAACCCCCACAATACGTTGTGGAGGTTCGAACCCGTGACCTCACGGTTGTGAGATTGGGGTTATAACCACTAGAGTAAAGCCTAATGGCTGCATAAGTGGCTGTTGAAACTAGAAAAAAGAGCATACGAATTAAATTATTTTATTTAGTTTTATTGTCTTGTCTAATGTCTAAAATCATAATTTACGTTTGGGATATATTAATAATAAAAATATTTTTTAAAATATGGGTTCAAATAGTATTTTGATGGGTTCATATATCTCTAACCTTTAAAATAAATATGAAACCAAAATCCATATGCCTCTTATAAAACTAGAAAATTGACTTTGATATATTGATTAAAAAAATTACATTCTAGATTTGTAGGAGGGCCGCGAGTACTTTGCCTCTTACCAACTTTAATAATTAAAAGTATTTACTATGTGTTAAAATAGAAAAAAATTAAGAATTTTTGCTTTATTTTAATAATTCTTGGCCCGTAAAGTTTTTGTTTCTTATACGCTCTGAAAACACGCATCGCATTTGGAGTGTTTTCAATTTTGTATGAATGGCCAAAAACAACCATTCTGAATTCAGCTTACCTTTCTCATTTGATCAAAATCAAATCATTGTTTCAAACAAATAATGCGGTATTGTTTGTTCAAATAATAATATTACGGGGAAAGAAAAAAGTATCAAAAAAAGCCACAGCAGCGCACGTTCATTCCGCAGCAATGTGGAGCCCAGCTGTGGCTGGTGATGTTTTGTAAATTATCAAACTAGGGCCAATCTTTTTATGGCTGGCTACAAAATTAAATCACTACGACACCAACTGAAAAACTACTTTTCAGGTTAAAAAGAATATAATTTTAATTAAAAAGAAACACTATTTCAATGAATTGGAAGCAATTTTAACAGTATAAAATTACAATAGTTAGTAGCTAGACTTCTAAATGGTTATTGTTCTGTAATTAATAAAATTCTCCTTGTTAAAAAAATAAAATAAAATTCCTAGTCGTTAGTAAAGTGTTGCTTTCTTGGAGATATAATTTTCAACCCCTTTATTAAACTTTTCAAATGAACTAGTTAGATTTGCTACAACCTTCTTTCCTTTTTTTTTTTTTATTAATTTTTTTGTAACTCTTAGAGAGGGAGTTACAAAATTAACTTTAGAGGGAACAACTTCATAATAGAATATCAAAACTTTAATTTGTGAGACATTTTAATTAAGATTACAAAAGTAAGAACTAAAATTCTACAACTCACGAATCTATACAAGTGTTTAAATTAAATTCACAAGACGGGAACTTAAATAACAGATATAATTTTAAGGTTTTTTTAATCAAGCCAACCGGAGTTGCCCAATACTTCCTCCGTCCTTTTAGACCAATTCTTCAAACAAGTTCGCATGATAATTATGCATGATAAATTTGGGGTATATATTGTAACGTCTATATGATGTGCGTGCTTTTTATATGCATATAAAATAAGCACAAATTTGTACGCATCCGTTTTTGTTTCCACAAAGTCCGCGAACAAGATTTGAGCCATCTAGGACACAACAAAATCTGAAACATGTGACGTTGTACAATAATGTTTTTAATAAATTACAATTGTAACAACTTTCCATAAAGAAATGAAAGGAAACGTTTGGTTTACGTCATGTAAAACTCATTTAAAATTAAGGGAAATTTACACAAATAGCTAAAAAATTTTGCCAAATTTCGAAAATAATCACAGCAATAAAATTCTATCATAACTAGTCAAAATTTTCATTTTCATCCCAAACTACCCTCAACATTTCTCCCCCCTAAACTCACGTTTCTCCATCGAACGCTATCATCTTCAACGGCGAACGGCGAACGGCGAACGGCGAACGTCATCCGGCAGCCGGCGACGGCAACAGAAACACCAACGGTGACAACGAAGGCTCGGTGACTTTATATCAAACCGGATCCACCATAATCTAGCGCAACCGAAAATGAATCCAAGATTTTCGAAAGAGTTCAAATCCTAGGTAACAAAATTCAACCATTTACAATGATTAGCGAAAAATTGTCTTGTGTTGTGATAGATCTATAGGTTGTTGGAGTGTTATGATGAAGAAATTTAATTAGAATGATGAGTTACAAGTTGTGCATATCAAGTGTTTGATAAAATTTCTCTTAGACAATTTATGTTTAGTTTTAATAAAATAAATGTTTGATGAGGGGATTGTTGAGTTGTATGTGTTGTTTTGATTATATGAAGTACATTTAGTGATGGATAAAACAATGCAAGGTTGGGTATCGCACGGGTCGACAGGCACAATGTGGCACGCACCGCGCGCTCGCGGGCTTGCGCGCGCGGCCGCGCTGTGCGTGCCACACGGCCTCGCGACGCACAGCAAAGCTGGCGCGCGCGCGCGCGAGGGCTTGGCCCGTCGTACGGAGAGCCAGGGGCTCTTCGTGGGACAGGCCAAGCCGTCGCACGAAGAGCCCCTGGCTCTCCGTGCGACAGGCCAAGGCCTCGCGCGCGCGGGCTGCTCCTCCTCGTGCGCGCGGGGGGCGTGCGACGGGCCCCTGTCGCTCCCGCGCGCGCAAGGAGGAGCAGCCCGCGCGCGCGAGGCCTTGCCAGGGCCGTTGCCCCAGCGGTGCCCTGTCGCACGTAGAGCCACTGGCTCTTGGTGCGACAGGGGCCCTGTCGCACGTAGAGCCACTGGCTCTTGGTGCGACAGGGGCCCTGTCGCACCCTGGTGCAGGAATTTTTTTTTTTTTTTTAATGTTGGGGTTTTTCATACTTGTAATTATGTCATATAACACATTTATTTTGTAACTTGTTTCAGATAAATGGAGAAATTGAAAATTAAGAAGTATAATCCGCCCGGACTGCGGACCAATGAAAGAACCAGGGATTCTGAAGGTACCTTATGCCGATCACTTTCCCGGCCGTATCACAAGCATGTGTAAATTAGATACAGTGGTCAACGCCATCCGAGAGAAATGAACAAAACAACAATTGAAACTATTTAAGGACGACATATTTGGGCACTTCCTTGACTGCCGAAGCTTTCCATTCAGCGGCGTAATTGTCCATAATGTCTTGCTTAGGTAAGCGGCACATGGAGAAAGTAAGAACAATGATCAGTTATTGTTTCAGATTGGTGACGAATTGATACGGTTATCTATTGGAGAGTGGTGCCTAGTTACGGGACTTTGCTATGGGCAATATGTCGCGCTGAGGGAGCATAAAACAACGCACAGGTTACTAAACAAGTATTTTGATGGTTTGTTTCGCAAAATCAATCTTGCCGAGTTCGAGTCAAGGTTCATGGAGTTAGACTTCAAAGCTATGAATGACAATGATGCGCTAAAGATCGCGCTGTTTTACTTTGCGGACAGAGTATTGAATGGAAGAAATGATCATTGTCAAATCAATTTTTCGTTGCTTAACGATGTAGATGACATAGATCACTTTCAAAGTCGTCCGTGGGGCCTTTTGTCATGGGAAACGATATACGAAAGTCTTGACAATGCATTGAACGGGAAAGCCAAGAAATTTAAGGACGCTTATACCGAACAACCCAAGCATAAGATTGAAAAATACAATATTTACGGCTTTACATCTGGAGTGTAGGTGTGTGGATATTCTCGTCCACTATTTTAAATTTAAAATAATAAATATTTAATGATACGTTTTATGAATTTATATATTTCGTTGTTGCAGGCATGAATCTTTGAAGCAATTGGCGGACTACCATCCGAGTGGGTCGTGAAAACTAAAAGGAAGATTTCTCGGATCGTACAGTGGAAACATATCGCTACTTCTAAGATCAACTTTGCTGAAGTGTATTCATATCTGAATGAAAACTCTCGTCTTGTAAGTAATATATGCGTACCTATGTAATTTAAAATTTTGTTATTACTAAATACTACACAACGCACAGTAATTTAAAATTTTGTATTAATTACAACAGGGAAAAATTTTACAAACAATCAAACCGGAGGGAAAGGAGAAAGCCTCAAAATATTGGTTGAGTGTGGCGGGTTACGTGCCTTATATTTCAAGTTGGGTCCTAAATGTGGGTATCGTTTAGTGATTATTTACTCACTTTGCGGAATTGATATGGGTATCGTTAACTGAAATTGAATGTAACTTTGTGCAGCATCAACCTTCAATTAACGCGCCACTCATTACAATGCCAGACGAGGAGGAGCACGACATCACGGCCCGAACACAGGTGGAGCACACTCCCATTGAGGATGAGGTTGGCGCTGATGACTGTCACGAATCGGCACACGATTTTGACGACGCACATGCCTCAGAGGTGGCTTAAGATTTGAAATTTCATTGTCATAGTAGGCATACATAATTGATGTGAACACTCTCTCATTTTTTTCTTTGGTTGGTGGCAACAGCCGAGGGCAAAGTCTCGTTACGATAAACTCATTCAACGGATGGAGAACATTGAGCACTCCATTTCAGAACTGAGGTCGGATTTTCAGGCAGAGCGCAAAGAACAACAACAGTACAGAAAAGCGGTAATGAGATTTATGGACTCGTTCAATGATAGTTCTTCGAAGCGCTCACAGGGTGATTCTCCGTTTGGACGCTCGTATACGGTGAGCATATTTAAATGCAACTGTTGCGTTGTTGTTGTTTTAAATGAAATATAAGTTTAATCCGTTAATCTTGCCGAATCGCTAGGCCCCGGATGACTATGGATTTCACACAGACGCCGGCAATCAGGATGATTACACCCCCATGTCGTTGTACAGTTTCCACGGAGACATTAGTGGTGACAGTGTGCAAATCATCACAGAGGTGCCTCCTAGCGTAAGTAAATTTGGACGTCCATACAGACCGTCATATTTGTTTAGCAGTCCTTACTTAATTCATCCTTTCAAAAGTGGAAGGAATGTCAGGCCTCTACCCACACTCCAACTCACGGAGACCGACATTGATGGAAGAACGAGTGTCGATATAAATCCGCTTAGGGGCCTCGACGATTCACGGCTATTTCAGGAGTTTGATCAGTGGTTTGCTGGCGGCATCTCCATGGATGCCCCTGGGCAACAGTCGCAAAAATTCTTCGACATACTCTTGGGCAACGCTTCAATGGGATGGCTTAGTGACGAAGTGAGTATTTTTAAAACCACACCTTCAATTCTTGCTTCTATATGATGTTAAGTTAGCAATTGACATGTTTCTATTCTTCTGCAATTTGCAGCATATTCACGCTTATTTTCGCTTGATCAGTAAAAAACAACGGCAATATCCGAATGCCTTACCTCAGCGCGTCACCCATACGGACACTTATTTTTGGGTAACGAGTTTTCAAAAGTTAATAATCAACGATTTATTTTCTTATCTACTTATTCAATGGCGATATCACAGTTAATAATTTAACCATCGTGTAATATACCTATTAGGTGTTCCTGAAGCAACTATGGAACAACGGTCAGTGTGATGTCCATTCATTACAATATGGAGGTAACGTTAATAGCTATGTTCATGGACAAGAAGATATCATATCGAAACCGTTCACGGAAGTCGATGTGGTGCGTATTGCTGCTCAATGCTTATGTTGTTTAAATATTCTACATTACGAAGAATATAAATTTATGATCATGCTTTATATGCAGATATTTATTCCTGTAAATTTGGGCGGTGATCATTGGGTACTGGCTCGAGCGGACCTTCGGGCCAAGAGGGTGCGGATTTATGACTCGTTACTGTCATTTGCCGACGATAAAACATACTTACATCAATTCAAACAATTGACAGTCATATTCCCTCAATGGCTTGAGTCTGTTGGAATCTACAACATCCGTCCTGACCTGCAGAGTGCGGACTCGTGGAAAGTTAGAATAGTCAAGGGCGTGCCACAACAAGAACTTGGAAGTGGCGATTGTGGCGTTTTTTTGTTAATGTTTACGATGTATTTAATGTTTGGGCGCAAACTTGAATTTGATAGTAGCCATGGGCAGTACTTTAGGAAGAAGATTGCTATTGATATATTTAATGGCGATATTGGACTGTAAGCCATTGTAGACATTCGAATTGTAATGTATGAATATAATACATTCGGACACACAAATTCAGTGATCTATTTGAACAGTTGATAATTTATTTGACAGAAAATAAAATTCTAAAATCAGAAAACAATTGTACAACACACCAAAGATGAACATTCCAAAGTCAACTATCATAAACAATGATGCGACTAGTTTGGATTTGAAGCAATGGGATTTTTGCATCTCTTGCGATTATGGCCCGGTTGGTTGCACCGCCCACATCTCACAGTCCTCCGGTTTGCATCTTCACCAATAGAAGGTATTCTGAGCTCTGGACGACGACCAGCTGGTTGTGCTTCGATTGGTGGGTTAACCTCCATGTCCTGGATTTCCGGAGGAATATTCCAATCTTGCATGTCGCCAACAGGCTCGACAGGTTGCGCATATGCCATGACTAACGACTCCTGTGAGTAAAAGTTAGAACAAAGACTTATGTAATCAACTCGGACGGTGAGACAAGCAGCAATTGCATGGGCACAGACAAGCTGATCAAGTTCGAATACTCTGCAGGAGCAAGTCTTGTTACATAGATCAACAATCCCTTGCTTAATACCACCACCCAGAACATGGAATCGATGCTGAGATATAGGACGAACAGTCATTCTTTCCGCCAAAATTCTCCTCTCAGCAACTATTTCGTCTACCCATGTTGTGAGGCAAGTACTCATTGATTCAGCAACAATTTTTTGGTCATAAAACCATTGTTGCAATGTTTTTCTAAAGTGATCAACAAGATGAGTAACCGGAAATTTTCGCGGTTCCCTCATAAATGAATTCACACTCTCTGCGGTGTTGGTGGTGAGGATGTTGTATCTCCTACCTTCAAACTCAGACCTTGCCCAATTACACGTACCCACATTATTCTCTAAGTAATCAGCCGCCCCCGAATGGAGCATCCACAACCCCTCTAGTTGTTTTTTAAAATCTTCGTGTCCATATATTTTTGCTGCATTAATAAAGGCCGGCTCAAATTCAGCCCAACTAGCTTTAGACATTCTGAATTTAGACTTTATGTTACCTTTCACATGGTAAAAGCAAATACCATGGCCAGCAGTGCGAAATACTTTCAGAACGGCTCTCTTAATGGCAGTGTACCGATCAGAGATAAATACTAACTCTGGTCTGTCGCCAATCACCCCATGTAGCTTTGTCAAAAACCATTCCCAAGCATCATTGTTTTCCGAATCCATTACCCCAATGGCTAACGGATACAGTTGATTATTTCCATCCAGGCATGTTGCCACAAACATGCTCCCACGATATAGCCCCTTTAGATGAGTACCATCTACAGCAATTACTGGCCTGATGTACTGCATGAAACCCTTGATGGAAGATCCAAGAGCAAGAAAGTAGTATATGAAATTATCATTTCCATCTTGCTGTAGGTGAGTAACTGTACCCTCATTTGCTCTGGTCAAAACGTGAGAGTATTTGGGAAGCAAGTTGTATGACTCTGCAGGATTCCCTCGTATTATTTCGAGGCCGACTTCTTTCGCCCGATATGCCTGCTGGTATGTTAATTGCACACCGTATTCCTGCTGCATGTCTGCTCTGATATCATTCGGAGTGTATATCCACTTATCCTGAATAAATTTATCGGCGATAATATGACCAACAACCCGACTTCTGACTTGTCGAAGACCACTAGGCAACACTTCATTAGAACATGTGTGTACATTATCAACTCTTCTCACTACCCAAGGAACATTATGCTCATTCGAACCTCTCGTTGCTCGAATACGTCATTTGCATGATTCCGATGAACAGGTGGCCTCAAAGCGTGACGTTGTGGAGCGTGCAATCTTAAAATCAAACTTATCTCTCAAGGCAGCTTTCTGTAGTTCTAGTATTAACTCATTTTTTTCAGCAAACAGCGTACCCACGCTAATATTAGCAGAATTACAACTTCTAACTAAGTCTGGACCGACCAAGTTTGAAGGCAAAACTGGAGCAAGAGTCACAAGGGGATCAACTGTTGCCTTTCTCCTCGAACGGGCCATTGGAGGAATAGATCGGCTGTCTCTGCTATTAGTGGGAATATCATGTTCATGCTCATCCTCATCATTGCTAGGAATATCGGAATGACCGATGCTCCGATTATCAATAGGACTATTGGACACAGTGGGCCTCGCACTATTAAAGGGTTCTGCAAAAACATAATCAGCTTCTGTGTTGTTGGTGTCACTAACAGGATCATCATTGTTGCGGAAATCATTGTTGTGGAATGGAGAGTACCGTTGCTCTAACGATGTCATAACTGGTAAAACCTCTTCTTCAGCATTGGCAAATGTATTACCGTTCTCATCAACGAAGATATTGTTTTCATGGAGTGGAGAGTAATGTTGCTGTCCCAATATCGGCTGTGATAACACCTCTTCTTCAATATCGGGGACAGAGTCATTTGCTCTAAAAGAAGATTCAGTTTCTACAAATGGCTCAAGATCTTCGACCGGAACTCGAGGAGATGTGGTCACAAATACAGGGATACATCCATAGTTGACCACATCAGAGGCCATATGTAATACAACATTTACCATTTCATCATTAAATATGTCCATAGGTAGTGAACATGCACGATACATTGTGTTACTAGACCTCAAAGTTGTCTTCATCGTCATAGTATATTCATTAGGATTTATCTGTAAAACTTCGTACACTCTTGCCAAAAGCTGATCAAACGTACAATCTTTCTGAACCAAAAAAGCAGAATTTTTAGCATTCACGTACTCCATACGACCATCTGCCAACGTCTCCCACCAACCATCGTAACACAATTGAAGCACAACGGAATCCATCAAGCCTAAAACCATAAAAAAAAAAAAAAAAGAAATAAGATTACAAACTACAAAATATGATAAAGAGAATTGCGGCACATTTTTTATATGTACTTGCCCATCGCAATTAAATTTACACAATTTCTTAGCCCAACCATTTCATACAATGCAATTCAAGATTGTAGATTTGATTCATCTCCATGCAAGCTTCGAAACGGTATATTATACGCTCTAAACAGACACATGTAGCCAAAATTATGACTTTCGAAAAATGTCTGAAATTTAGTGAGACAGGCAGTGGGACAGGAGCCTGTCTCACCAAAATGCAGAAAGCTTACGTGTGACAGGAAGTGGGACAGGCACCTGTCCCACTTCCTGTCGCACTATGTTTGCTGTATTTCAGTGGGACGGGTGCCTGTCTCACTAGGTGCATGTGGGACAGGCAGTGGGACAGGTCCTTCTCACTGCCTGTCCCACATGCACTTAGTGAGACAGGCACCTGTCCCACTGAAATACAGCAACCATAGTGAGACAGGTAGTGGGACAGACACCTGTCTTACTAAAAATGAACCCAGATTCAGTGAGACAGGCGCCTGTCCCACTGCCTGTCTCACTAAATCTGGGTTCATTTTTCTGCGAATTTCTGACTCTTTTTTTTTTTCTCGATTTCTCTACTTAAACTAAGTTTCTCTACTCTAAGTAAGCACTTTTACAAATTATATTATTTTATGAATGAAAAATAACAACATTTACAACACAACCAAATCAATTTCGCATTTAAGTTTGTATTGTGCAAAAATAGAAACTAACCTCAAGAAGCTTCCCAATTATCAATTGATGATTATATTTTCAGCTATACAACACTTGTTTGATGAGATTTGATGATTTGTATAGAATATCTATAGTGTTTTTTTTAGAGAGTTTAGAGTGTTGAGAATGTAGAGTGTAGAGAGTGTGGAGAGTGTGTGTGGCATTGGTTTGTAAATTTGTTTAAATTGACACGGACAATTTGGTCCAAAAGACTACCAATTGGCTAGTTATGATAGAAAAAAATTTGTGTAGTTAATTTTAAAATTTGTTAAAATTTTTTAGCTATTTTTGTAAATTTCCCTAAAATTAACTACTTGCCATGACTTTGGATGCAAAGACAGCGTGCACAATTTTTAATATACTTATGATAATCATATATCGAAAATGTAGCATAATTAATATAAAAAATTGGCATTTTGAACTGAGATCTTCCCTTCAGTTAAAACGATGCGTTTGATTGCTTAAATACATGGCTGAACTAAAGCTGTGTTATTACAAAATAAAAACCCGTTGCCCCAGGATCGCCTATTAAACCATTACTCCACATCAGAATATAAGAACTTGTAGCAAAATTTGCAAGTGTGAGTTTTGTCCAGAGCTGTAACTATCTAAGGCTGTGCGATTTAAGAGCAAAACATTTTCAAAATTTCAATTGGTCGCTATCCGGTTGTTAGTTGATTAAGATTAAACATTCACATCCCAGCCTGTACATTCCTCCATCACAGTTGCTTTCCATGACTATACAGTCACAGCTGACATGAAGCATCTTTTCCCGATCACTCTTGAGTTAATTTCTTCCCAACCTCGGCCCTCCTTAAAACATTCCACCTGTTATCATATAATTGATGAGTAAGCCTGATGCCCCCAACTTTTACACCAAGAAGCAACCAAGGCAAAAGATAAGATTACCGTGTCTACAATGTCGGAACTGCTTTTCACCCCACCAATAACATATATGGCCTCTTTGACAACAGCAGCACCCAAATAGCCCCTGGAGTGTTTCATTGGTTCCCCACTCATCCACGACCCAAGACAGGGATCGTAAACCTCGATGCTTGGAACCATTGCACTACCATCAAAACCACCCAGTGTGTATCTACAAAGTAAATTCAAATTAAGTTCTTCATAAATGCATAGAATCTGGGTGCTAGAAAGAAGCAAAGAAATGGAATCTTGGGCTAGTCTCCTCGGTCATTACCATGTCAAACTGAAGCTCCCTAAAAAAGATTTCATCTTTACTTATGCTAAAATTTTAGGTCACATCCAATATTGTGCACAGGGGAGACAGTCAGGAGAGGGTCGGGCTCGTCCCTTGTGACTTATGCTAAACTTTTGATCATATTGCAACATTGTCTTCACATGAAAAACCTAAATCATCCATACAGGTTCCTGGAGATAAAACTTTAAAATGCGGCTTATATTGGATAGTTTAGTATCAAAATGAAGATATGACATGTAATTTAGGGACCATATCGTACCCATTCTATGATAGCATGCACAGGTCATATAAGTGCCATTGAACTGGAAAATGGGACAAATCAATAAATGAACTTACAGCTTTCCATTAAGAACAGCCAATGAGTGGCATCCCCGTCTTCTGTTCATGTTTGCAATTTTGGTCCAATAATGCTCTCTGGGGTCAAATCTTTCCGCAGAACTGAGGTAGCAGAAAATTAAAAGGTATCATCAAAAGTATCATGCCAGTAAAATCAGGTATACTATCAAAACTTACTGTGCAGCAACTATTTCTGACTTCTGTTAGTATCAGATGTTGGCTCTTATGTTGTGCAAGTTAAAACTTGACCGAAAACGCTTAAGGGTTGCAAAAATCAGCACTGGGCATTAAGTGCTATCCAAGTGCATTCTAGACTTAAAAATATCACCAAGATCTATGATTTCCTTAAAAATCATAGAAAGACTTTGAGCTTCTGCATACTTTTAATATAAACAAACGTATCTATTCGTATAGGTGTGCAAGGGTATAATTTATAAATGTATATGTCCATAGAATCATATCTATTAGGCATCTTGAGTTGCGACAAACTATAATAAGTGAATTCTTATAGTGTCTTCAAGTTTTGAATTCTTTTCCAGTTCTTCAGATGACACATACAAATTTAATTATGCATGCAACTATGTTGCATCTAAAAGAATAAAGAAAAGGTACATAAGAGTACAAAATAGCAGATATCTTACTTCATATATTCATTTCCGTCATAACCTCCTGTAGCATAAAGCACACCATTAAGTTCTGCTGCAGCAAGAGCAAATCGCTGAAAGACAGGTGAAGGACATCATGGACTTGTTGGCATTCCAAAAGAACATAACATAAAAGCCAACAGAAGCAGGAACAGCTTTATGAAAAAAAACTCAAGAGAGGCTCTCAACATGTAAATTAATTTCCCCTCCTTAAGCCACCGTAACCTTAAAAGTGGATTCACTTGATAGATAAAAAGCAAGCAAAATGTTTTACCTTTTGAAGCATTGATTGTGTACGAATCCATTTACCAACATCCAAATCAAGCATTTCAACATCCGAAAAGCATTCTAATCCATTTCCCCCACCAACTGCAAATATTTTGTTATCTATAGTAGCTCCAGCTAAGCTTCCCTTAGTCCCATTCAACGAAGGGCGCGAGGTCCATTCATCATTCGCCGGACTGTATGATTCAACTTACAAAAAATATAATAAAAATATTAGCAATTAATTAATTCTGCTAACCAAAATCTTTTTAGGAGTTTAGTAAGACTTAATACCTGTATTATACCATGAATTCCCAACTCCACCACCAAAGATGTAGAGCTCGCCATTTAACATAGCAGCTGAAGCATATGAACGAGCAGAGCTCATTCGCTTCAAAACTTTTATCTCATCACATGAGGGAAGATATAACTCTAATGTTGATAACCATGAGTCACCATCATAGCCACCTACCAGATATATTGACTCAGAAGGATCTAAATGCAGCTCATCTGAGGACTCAATGAGCTTCTCATACATGCCCTCCATGGTATCATTATATGGAGCTTCTACCATCAAACAATGTTCTTTCAACAGCTGGATTTCAGCTTCTGCATCAACCTGAAATGTCAGGTCAATTTTATTCATTTAATTGCATCGGGTGGAGAAATGAAAAACAATCTATGCACTGTTTCCCACAAACTGTATATACACCAAAATATATTCAGCGGATGAAAAGCAAAACTGAAGCTCAGGGCAACTGACAAAAGGTTTGTTTACACAGTACTTAATTGCAGATTTCTTACCTCAAGAACAGGAATAAATCAATCTTCAATGAAGAAAAGAGCAAAGGACCTTTGTAATTTATCATTAGAGAAATACATAATAGCTTTGATTTTACAAAGACACTGATTGCGTTCAAAGAACCAGTAATGGCATACATTCCACCCTCAAAATGAAAACAGAGAAGCACAAATTTTTTGTTCCTAAGCTCCATGCTTTTGTCATGTTCCTGAAAAAAGGAAGGGTGGAATTAAGAAAAAGATCACTCAACTGCTCAGACAATTGTTTCTATCACTTTCCACTTATAATCAACCTTGCCAAAGCATCTAGACTATGCTATTTTGACCATCACTCGTACGGTGGCTCACTAAATTTTCATAAGCCTGAATTCAATATTGCTTATCACTATAGGTTTTCTGCTAAGTATTACTCAGAATCCTTAGATATTTCTTTACTATTTTACAGGATTTATCATTGAAGAATCATACACCACCATTTAGATTTCTTAATGGTGAAAAAAAAAAAACTTTAAATTACATCAAGAATATCTTTGAAGGATGAAAACAAAATCCTTGAAACATCCAGAGGAAACTAAATTGCTCCAATATGTTTGAATATATCATTCTATACAATGGGCATTATTTAAAAAAAAAAAATTCCAGGCATCATCACCTATTACAATGACAATCAAAGGCATCTTTCATAAAACTGCCAGCTGAATGTGTACCCAAACTTAATTTGATGACACCAAGGACTTAAATGGCCCCACATACAATGGTTTTGTTCCTTCAAACTTAAATTAGAGCCACACAATAGCCATTCAATTTCCACAGGATGACCAAATATACAATAAATGCATAATGTTACAAACAGCAAAAAGAAATGAGGTGAAAAAGAAATGCTAACTGGCGATGGCTTAAATGATTTATAAAAGATGGATAAAACAGTTAGGAAGATCGCAAAGATCAACGTCTTGGGAAATGGCAAAGGAATACCAGCTTCTGCTCCAACTCTCTCATCTTCAGAGTTTGCTCTGTTTTAAATGCCTTCAGTTCTGCCACCCTTTCAATCAACTAGATAAAGTAACAGACAATGTTGTTAAGACCAGATATATAATATTAATAAAAACAAAGAAAAAGGGAAAAAGACTTTTGATGGGACGTTAAAGGACATATAAGGGGTGAATGTCATCAACTACCTCATTTATGATGGACTGACAACGAGATGACGAACAAGTTTCAATCTTCTCTTCCGAGCTCATCTGTTCACCAATAAAACTACAGCGCCTATCACCCCCAGTAGCAACTTCATTTTCATAATCAGTTGAAGAAAAGTCTTGACGTTCATGGTTAATTGCCAATTCTTTCAGTTTCATGAGTATGAGGCCTTTCTCATCTTGATCAACCAGCTTCATATCTAAATGAGATTCCAATGGTCGGTCGTCTCCATCCAAGCTACCAGAATCTCTAGAAACTGACTTACTACTCCCATGATTAGACTGCTCAATATCCAAAATAGATGGCTTACGCAATTCATCTTCCTCTCGTTCTCCATCTACAGATAAAGCAATATCTGACGAATTTGAAGTGCAGCTGGAGAGCTTAGCATGCTCATCCTCTGAACCAAGCAGCTTAAACCTATAATCTTCCTCCATTCTGTTACTTTTCAGAAGAGGTAGAAAAATTGTTCTCTGGTTTCTGTCATTCTGTGGTACACAAGCTCTTGGTGCAATAGCCATAGATGAAAAAAGGGAAATCAGCTTGCTTGCCTGGGAATGATCTAGCTCAAACCAGAAATGATGGGGAGTGTAATAATTAGCAGCAATTATCGGTTTGAACTTTTCTTCATTCAAAGGT
Organism: Murraya paniculata; assembly: GCA_030449075.1. NCBI lineage: Eukaryota > Viridiplantae > Streptophyta > Magnoliopsida > Sapindales > Rutaceae > Murraya > Murraya paniculata. Next base: position 949,931 of record JAEVFN010000014.1, on the reverse strand, counting down.
TGGCACAGCAGCCGGACACGAATCTGAACCTTTATAAATGAAGTACCATAATATCAGCGCAAGAACCTCTTGATAAGACAGTCTGTCTCAGACAGTCAGAAATAACCACACAACTTAAAACAGGAAGATCAGAGAAGAAAGCTTTTTGTAGTACCTGTGCCGGGTATGATGTTCTCTCCGAACCATCAGTCCACCCATATGGATTGATGTTCATCATGCCGGGGCTAGCAGCTTCAAATATTCCATGAAGCTTTCTATCACTGTAGTTGAATAGAAATAGTGGTAAGCCAGGATCAATTTTCTTCACATATAAGAGGTGTTGAGCAGGTAAGCCTGTTGAAATTCAATACGAAAACCCGTAAGTTATCGGACAAGAAACTACCAACAAATGCGAAACCAGCAATTGAAACGCTGCTAGAAAACAAATTCAGAAGATAGATGAATAACTGACCAAATAGTTGTTTGGCCAAACATTCTTTGATGGTAGTGTTCTTGCAACCAAATATAACCCCACCAAGGTAACTCTTTTGCAGGTTTCTAGAAGTTACATGACTATTACTCACAGCCATTCTGTCAATGGAAAAGGGGGGAAAAAACTACATAAAACTTCATAATCATGAATTTCAAACGAAATCTTAGGGCAAATAAGTAAACAAACAACATAAAGAAGAAACAAAAAATTCATAAATAAGCATGTTCAATTGATGATAACAGTGCATAGCAGCAAACATTAGAAAGACAAGAAGATAAAATAAATGGTTAGAGAACTGGGCATTGTTAATAAACACAAACATCAAACGCATGGCAGACTATTATTTCATAAGCAAAATTGAATCACAAACATGCTCATAGTCATATACATAAATGTTTATAGCTACAGTTCTAAGATCTGAAGGGGAGATTCCCGGTTAACATTTAACAAACCAAACAAGGAATAATAGCTAAAAATAAAATAAAAATATAATACCGTAAGATATAATGTATGTGATTTAAAAAGCAGCATAATAACATCGTCACAAAATCATCCAACCAAATATGACAGAAAAAAATGACAACAAACCCTAGAGGAAGAAGAAGATTACGGTTCAGAGATTAAACACTGAGACAAAAGATTAAGTAATAAAATAAAAGTAAACACACGGCTACTCAAAGTAGAAAGATGATAACAATAAAGTTGAAACCAAACCGACATTGCAGAATCAATTTGAACTTCTAACGCCACCGAATGAACTGAATGTCTAGAGTCTTAAATCATCAGTGAACTTGATCGAATCAATGTCATCAAAACCGTTTTGGTGAAATCAAACGGTCATGTGAGGCACTGAGTGCTTCGTGCTTGCGATTTTCTGAGCATACGCTTTTTTTTTTTCTGGTTTTTAGAGAATAGAAACAAATGAAAAGAGATTAAAGATGAAGACGAAAGGGGGAACGCGAGAGAGGGCGTGGTTTATTTGGGGGAAGGGAAACAGAGAGGTAATGGCTAGTGCAGTCACAAGAAGCGCGAAACGGAGCAAAATCAGAGTGATGGTGGGATGCTGTGCACAAGGCGCATTATAGCAATTCATCGAAATTGAAAATAATTTGTTTTTTCCTCCAAATGGCACAAAAAGAAAAAAACTGAGACTCTCTCCGTAGGCGCATGTTAGTGGTCGATCGAAATGGAAAATGCTTTCTTTATCATAAATTAACAAAAAAGAAAAAGAAAAATCAGTAGTACTACGCCAGGAGCACGCTGATGGTCGATACTTGATATCCGAAAATTGGCTGTTCCCCTTTTTTTTTTTTTCCTTTTCATATTAAAAGAAATTGCCTGTTTGTTAAAAATAGTAAATTCTGAGTGGTCTTTTAGTAGTATCAAAATGGGGTAAATCCAAAAAAAAAAAAAAAAAGGTAATAGTGAGGCTGTACGTCAGGCGCATTTTAGTGACTGAAATAAATAAAAATTCTTGATTTTTTAATTAGTAAAATCCTTTTCTTTTTTATGACTAAATCAATGTAATTTGTATAAACAGAAGGCGTCTGTCTAGAGTTTTATAATAATAATAATAATTATTATTATTTTTGTTTGGAGGGGGAAAATCCAAGCACCGTGGCTCATCTTATCTCGTCTCAATTTTACTTTTTAAAACTTTCAAAAATTCTTAATGAAAATTAAACTAAACCATATCATGTTTAAGACAAGGAGTCGTGTGTCATTGTACATAGGTTCAAACTTTCAAATCATTGGGTTGTGTGATACAGAGAGGCTAGCAAGTAGCCCGGGGCAGAAGTGCATGTGAATTGTGAGTGGGTTACTGACGCATGCGATAAGATCAAAATATGATCATTCAACTCTTCAATATTTGTGAAAATGTAGATAAATCATGTGAAATTGTGTTAGATACTCATTCAATGTACATGGTTATTTCATAAAAATTGAAAGTTTACATTAAATAAGCAGGGTATTTTTCCCACAACAATGAATGTAGCAAATGTTATTTGCGTCCAGCATACAGTTGAGAGTAACAGCAAATTACATTTGCAGTAATGGGGGCATTAGAACAGCGAGCCCACCGAGCCCACTTCTCATCCCAATTGGATCCAATGATTTGATTTGCCACCTTCTAAGTTCTAAATCAGATTTACAAAGGAGAGTAAAGGTACTTTCAAATCAGATTTATATAATGTGTGTGTGTGTGTGTGTGTGTTTTTTTTTTTTTAAATTCATATTTTTAACAAATATTACAAAATCGCATTAAATGATGGGAGGAGTTTGCAAAATAGAACGAATTAATATGATATTTAGAGTCTTTTGACCGAACTGTGCATGCTTGCGCTTATATATTACACAAAATGAATCAATATCCTTTCTTGGTATGAACTTTTTACAAAATTGTGCATAAAAGATTGAATAACCATATTCTTAGTATATGGTTTATACTTTCATAATCCTAAACTCTTATAATTTTCTTGCAAAAATATTTTTATTACGAGGTAAATTATGAAATGGAGTGGGTGTACCAATTTTTTTAAAATACTAATTTATTTAAATATTTAATCAAATTTTCATTAAAGAAATAAAAAAATAATAATTAAAATACATTTGATTCGAGTTTTGCAGGAATGCCAAAAGGGCTACTCCTCAGTGAGGCCACGCATTGAATATGCTTCGTTTAATGAAAGGGCCGCTCGCTAGTAATTGGCCCAAATGATTCACTGTTCATTCAGAGTTGTGTCTGAAAAAGAAGGAAAGAAATAAACAAACACGTTTTGGACCCGCCGAAATTGCACCCAGTAGCGTAGAGCTTTGCTCGATTATTACATGCTAAAGACAAACACATGGCAACAAATCAGCTACCCTGTTCCTGTCCGATCTGTCGCAACTGCTGCTTTAATCTTGCTTTGCTTTTTCTAGTTTCCATTTTGTTTTAAATGACTGTTTGTTTTTGCGGGTGAGTAAGAGTAATTTTACCTCACTTTCTTTGACACATTGTGTCACGACGCCACTGCCAAATGGTAATGATGATCCCTTCGAGTATATCTTTCCTTATTCATTTTGTAAAAGCCCCAACAAACAGAACAAAGCTGCGTTAGTGGTTGAATGAGCATGTGAGGGTGGGTGGGTCTGAGGGATTTGCAATTTTACGAGGAAACAAGCAGCATGGCCGTAGCAGCGGCAGCAGGCCTCGCCACGTCAATCAAATCAATCAATCAATCAATTATTTTGCTGCTAAGACAAGACTATAAATTCGGATTTTATCTCCTGATTAGTGCATCTCTGAACACGCAATAGGTCAGTGTTCCTGCTAAGTTACAATTTTTTTTTTTTAATTTACAGTTCGTCAAAATTTATTTATTCATCCACTTAATTCCACTGTTTTTATATTTACTTTAATAGTATTTTGCATTGACGTGAGTCACCGTAAATACCTTATTTAAGAAAATTTTACCGTTAGGCAGCAAACCCTAGTTTGGAGGGTAAATTTTAGTTTGTCCTTTGTCTAGAATGATAATGTTTAATCTATTTTTTTTTTAAAGTATGAAAATAACAGTTTACTCCATTTATTGTTAAAAAAATTTAAAAAAATCAGCAATGCCTAAAAATAAATTAGAATTTTCATATTTTTAAGAAATAAAATTAAAAATTATCATTTTTTGTACATGAATTAAAATTTATCCTAGTTTAAATCAAGAAACCGAAGGAACAGAAACAATTTTTTTTTTTCTTGCAATAATGTAATGTAATGGTCCAAAAGCTTGTAGGTGAGTAGGTCCAAGGGCTGCTGCATTTACCTAGAGAAAGCAGACCCATCTTTACTCTTTAGACCCTCCGATACGCAAAGCAAAGTGTCGCGGGGAACCTAAAAAATCAGCCATGTTTTTCCCAAATGCTTTCACCCTAGCTAATACGAAAATACAACAGCCAAATTTTGGATTCTGAAAATTGCCTGGGAAACAAAACCCCATAACTCATTAAGCATGTTAAGAGCTCGAATCGATTCCTGCCGACTTTGTGTTTGTATCTCGCACACGGCAAAATTCAGCAAATCTGGTGACCGTTGAGCAATACTAATAGGGGTCTTGTATATTGAGTAATGCTGTGATCATGTATTGGCTCAAAAAGGTTCAGAAGACACAATGGGCGCCTGCAATTTTGCAGGAAAAGAAGAGTGATCGTATGATAAATGAGCAATTATATTTGACTTGCCGATGGATTCTCAATAGGGTTTCTTTTGACTCCACTCATTTTCTTGTGCTTAAGCTATAATACTTAACGATTACACTGATATTTATAATAATATATATAGCTAGAATTATAATATTATATTAAATTTTATGATATACTTGTTCATACAAATAACATTCACAGAGGAAGGATAATTCTGCTCCACTCGTATTTCGTATAGAAAAAAGACTTACAAATTAACTCCACACAATCATTCTTAATTGAAGGAGGTTAAGTTTATGGAGACTTGAATAACTGCTGTAAGGGCAGTGGTTCACCACTAGGCAAAAGCCCAAGTGGCTCATAATGCTTACTTGTTAATCAAACAAGCTCAGGCCGCGGAAGGGCAGAGGCATAAACATGAAAATAAAATAACTTAGCTGGATGGTTAAATGAAACCCCTTGAAAAAATAATGGCACGTAGTTAATTATTATTTTTTCTAATTTTAATAATGACTATCATATTCATGATCAAGAAAAGAAAAACACTTTAATTTGCTTTGCTGTTTTCTTGTCTAATTGTTGAAACTTGATCCTACATGAGCTGTAACCCTTATTGTTTTTAGCTTTAATCAGTTGAGTCGTTATGGTGGGACACAAAGAATTAAAAGATCGCGTTTTGGAAGAATCTTCATCAGAACATATGTGGGTTAATTCTAAAAATTTCGTTTCATTAAGCAGAGAAAGATATTCTTTTCAGGTGCCAAGTATCTGTTTTTTCGGCTTAAAAGCATACGCACAACTTAGCAGCTGAAATTTTGGCTCACTCATCTTCCCCAGATACACTCGATGCAACAGATTATTCTTTTGTATTTATAAACAAACAAAATAAGTATTCTTTTGCAGCTTGCATCACAACATTTCATGATAAATAAGAAGAAAGTGTCTTTCGAGCACTTGGTTTGCTGGCCGTCATATATATAAATTTCAAGAAATGGGTATAGATTAATAAGTCTTCACATGCTTCCAATAAGAACCTGACTGTACGAGAACAAAAACTGCTGCAACATTGCATCTGCCATTTGCAGATTTTTAATTGAACAGAACATTAAAAAAAAAAAAAAAAAAGAAGTGCTTTCCTGGTAGCAAGAAGGGTTTAGTTGGAGCATCTCCTATGTAGAGCGATTGTTATAGCCACTGGATCTAATAGGCAGTTGTTTTAACAGTTATAAATTATACTGAACTCAACCAGTAGTTGTTTCAACGATGTGGTTGCTCTAAATTGGAGCCGTTGCCCCAGCTAGAAATATCCAAATTTTGTTTTTGTTATGGGAAGGTTTGGGTTTTTTTTTTTTTAAATTGAAAAATTAGATGAGAGAAATTAGGACACAAGGGAACTTTTCGGACACTAATGAGTGATGATTGAAGGGTATGATTAATCAAGTGAGGTTTTATGCACAAGTCAAAAGTGATTTTGGTGGAAACAAGAAAAGTTGAAGGAGAAAGGATTACTTTTGTATAATTTTGAATTAACCATTAACCTTTCACGAGTTCCCATGTATAAGTGAACTCAAACTTATCTGTACTTCAAATTTTCTAGATTTGAGGAGCTCCTTTTTAAGAGATGGGGGATAATGGAATGGCAATGAGTAAGCACAATAGGCCATTAAGCCTCCCAATGCTTTCTTTTCTTACGCTAAATGTAGCCTAAATCTCCTAAATGAGCGAGGAATATTTTTGTACTCCAAATGATGAAATATGGAAAAAGATTCACGGCTTTTGACAATCTTATAGCTATGGGTCACTTTACCCTTCTTGTTTATCAAAGTAGACCCATGTTTTTTGAATTTGAGAGTGGAAAGCTAAAAGCTACTTGGTTGGGTAAAATGATTAATGGGTCCAAAGCGAAAAATGAAACAGCAATGCTTAAGCTTAATTGCCTAATCGGATCCCTAAAAATCCAGATTTATATTATTCCTCTTGCCTACTAAATAAATGCATTTTTCCTTTTAGAATCCGATGCAAATATTCGGGCCCAATTTCCCCCGAAAGCGGGGCCAAAAATCTCCGTTTTGATCTAATCTCATGTTTTCACATGCCCCTGCAAAGCTCGCGGTGAAAAGGGCCAATGTTCTCTGTGAATGAAGTACAGTTTGAAGGGAAATTAATCGATCTCTTTTATGGAAAATTGAATATCCAAGTAATATAAAGTTGAATCTTGAATGTGAAAGAATTTTTTTCTTTTTTAAATATTCCAACAATAGTTGTTCAAGTTCTATTAGTTTCAAAAAAATAAAAGGAGGGGTTAAAAGCTAATTTTTTTACCTCCTACTATTTTTTTACCTCTTATTCTTTACTTGTATAATTTTATTAGAATATTTGAACCAATTTTGGATCATTTTCATATCTAAATTTGGATAAAATCTACTCCAATTATGAGATATGTCCGTGTAAAAACTCGACCCTAAACTTCTTAAAGGTAAATTATGGCCTAGGCAATGAGTTTGAATCGCATACTACCATACTAGTATGTAGAAACTTTACTGGATAATGTGGGATTATTTTGGAATCCAAAATCACTAATAAGGTCATTAATAACTTTTAAGCTTGCCTTGCTAACTGATTGAATGAATATTGAAAGAATCAAGCTAAATAAATATAAAAAGATTTTTGTTCATGTATACGATTGTGCGTAATAATAAATGGTTCCTCCCAAAAACATAATATGAACATTTTATTTTTGTAACGTGTGATCTACTTCCAATGGAAATTGACATGACATAACTCAGGCTAATCGTTTTCAACACCTAGATTGAAGCATCAATGATGGAAGCAAGACGGTAGGGCTTTGAAAACGATGTTTCATAATGAGCTAAAATTATTTTTCTTGTGTTGTTTCAATAATATAGAGGTGAGTAATCTAGGAAGATATCCTAAGCCTAGTCTATTGAAGCCGTCTAGTTCTTTATTATTATTATTATTATTATTATTATTATTTTGTAGTATTTAATGTTTACAAAATTACTCCTCGGCTTTATATTTTATTTTTAACATGAATTTCTTATATGGGCATATGTTGAGCTTATCCCTTACAAGAACAACAAAATCTTATGTGTTTTCTGGTGTATTATATTTATTTGATAGATTCTTTGTCATGTGATATATTGTTTATTGTTTAGGTCAATTGTTAATTGAGAGATTCACGTGATAAAATTTAAAATAAAATGATGTCTCTTCGAAAATATTAACGTCGTTGTGACGTTCATTAAAATTTTTGTTTTACATAAATGTATTTTTTTTTATTTGCATTATACGTATAACACACAAATCAATCGGATACGAGTTTAAAAATCTACTCCCGATATATGAGTAGTCACTAGTTATCTGTGGATTTGGAGATCTAGTAATCTATATTTACTTATTTCAACAATTTAAGTTATTTTGGGTCTTAACCATGCAATCTTGTATTTTCAAAATTCAAATGATGGTTCCTCTATATTTGCATTTGCTTCGTCAGATGTTCAATTGTTGCAAAATTAGACTCATGATTTGCGTATGGACTAATTACTCGTGCCCCTATTGCACCCAATGATGCTGTATACGGCAAGACACATTATACAGCTCGGTAGAAATACCTTTACCTTTCGTGATTTGTTTCTTAGATTCTAATTATCAAGGCCTGAACCAAAAATCCTTGACTAAATTATGAAAGTAGAAGAAGACCAGTCATTAGTCACCCAAAACTTGAACAACAAATCTGCTGCTTTAGAGGACCACAAACAGCACTTGGCCAGAAAGCACTAGTCCAAAAAGGACTTGGCTTAACAAACACCTGCCGTATTAAGTTCATTTAGTAAACCAGCTTAATTATAGTTAATTACTTGGGTTTTACGTTAATTAAATTACCTAACAAAGATACAATAAAATGACAATTTTGAAATTGTTTCACAAAAGGAAAAGTACCACTTGTTTGTTGGTCGCGGTTCCCGGAATTCGAGCTCGGGAGGTGTGTGACGGACACTGGGCCCCGCGGAGGAGAAAAAAATACAACTTGTTAAGCTTTTGTGGGTCCCAGTTTTCCAAAGACCCAACAAACCCGTGCCCCAGTTTCAGCTCTGAATTCATCAATTATTATCGCCGCTTCTACAAGCCACCGCCACCGCTCTCCTCCGTACAGGCTTCAGTTTTCAGCTTGACTTCGGTCGGCTCAAATCGGAGAAAGGCTTCTAATTTTTTTTTTCGGATAATAACATTTTGATCCTTACATTTCAGAGACATTACGTATAAAGACATAACTTGCATTTTTATGCAAGTTACGCTGTCAAATTTGTTAATTATATCAATAATTTTTCCGCCGTTTTCTAAAGAAACAAATAAATGGTTGTTTATGTTTTAGTTTCACGTCTGAACTATTATAATTCTTTTTCAAATATTCAGAGGATTTCAATGATTATCCACCGATTAGATGGTGAAATTTCATAACAACATGACATTATTTATTTAATAATTTCATCATTCAATGAATAAATATCATATGGCTTGAGATAAAAAATTACTTTAAAAATTACTAAAAAAAGTGGAATTATTCTTAAGTTTTATCATAAACTGCAAAAGGTTTTTATTATATATTTATTTAACATTTAAGTAAGTTATTATTTTTTTCATATATTTTTGAGCTACCTCAATTTATAAAAGTAATTATATCTACTATTATATTTTGAAAAAAAAATATATAAAAACTGTAACTTAATTTTATCTTTACTCATAATTCATTAACTATTATGACATAGTTAAATTTTAGATTTATTAAAATTCCGTGATAAAAAAAAAAGACACATTATAGCTTATTTGTTATTAAATGAAAACTGAGGGCACAAATGTTAGTTATCGTAATAATACGCGCCCCGGATAGCACGTGGATGCACTTGCCACACATTCAAATTTGGTACCTCGTTCTTTTTAAAGCCACTGTGGTTTTGTTCAAACCAAAATCGCGGCTCATCTCGCTCTTCCTCTCTCACTACTTCTTCATCTCTCTTTAGTTCATTATCATTATTATTATTTTTTCAAAAAGCACTGTCTCTGTTTCCTCAGTACCACAAAAGAGTGAATATTAGTCTTTTTCTCTTTGACGAACTTCTCTTCTCTTCTCTTCTCTTCTCTTCTACACTGCTGTGCAGAGAATCGAAAGCATCCATTCTTCTCATCTTCTTCATTTATGCCCTTTATTTTCGTTGCTATTATCAACGCATACAAAGCATACACACAGACAGAGATAGCGAGATATTCCATCTGGGTCTAACTCAAAGCACCCATTAATGGAAGCAGTAACAGTACCAGACTCATCACCCTCACCCATGTCACTTCAACATCCCAAAACCCCACCACCAGAGGCCTCACCCAAACCCTACACCAGTACAAAGAAATCCTTCGTCACTTCTCTGATGGAAGCCGCCACTCTTCGCACTCCTTCCTTCAAAGAAGATTCTTACTTCATCTCTCAACTCAAATCCTCCGAAAAGAAGGCCTTACACGAGCTCAAGAATAGGCTTGCCGACTCCCACAGCGGCTCTGGTGAGAACGAATGCTCCATGTGGGGGATTCCCCTTCTGGGTACCGGTGACGAAAGAGCCGATGTGATCCTGCTCAAGTTTCTGAGAGCGAGGGACTTCAGGGTTCTAGATTCTTTCAACATGCTGGAGAAATGCCTGGCTTGGAGAAAAGAATTTGGAGCAGACGGCGTCGTTGACGAGGACTTGGGGTTTAAGGAACTTGAAGGCGTCGTGGCTTATATGCATGGTTACGACAGAGAAGGCCACCCTGTATGTTACAATGCTTATGGGGTCTTTAGAGAGAAGGATATGTATGAAAGGATCTTTGGGGATGATGAGAAGCTTAAGAAATTTTTGAGATGGAGAGTTCAGGTTCTGGAAAGAGGCATCAATCTCTTGCATTTTAGGCCTGGAGGTGTTAATTCCATTATCCAAGTCACTGATCTTAAAGACATGCCCAAGAGAGAGCTTAGGGTTGCCTCTAATCAGATCCTCTCTCTTTTTCAAGATAATTATCCTGAAATGGTTGCCCGCAAGGTATATTTTTGCTTTTCTTTTCTTCAATTTTGTTTATCACTTTATTGTGATAATATTATGAGAGTTTCATTTTTTAATTTGTGGGTATTTTTTGTGGTTGAGTTTAGATTTTTATCAATGTGCCATGGTACTTCAGTATGCTGTACTCTATGTTCAGTCCATTCTTAACTCAGCGAACTAAGAGCAAGTTCGTGATTTCTAAGGAAGGGAATGTTGCTGAGACACTCTACAAGTAAGTCATTTATCTCTTTTGGTGCTCACTGGATTTTTTCCTTTTTTTTTTTTTGGGGGGGGCAACTCCTCGCAGAATCTCTAATATAGTTGTTGTCTTTTGCTTTATTTTGACAATTTATTTAAATATGTTCGAGTTTGTTTACATCTAAACTTTGAGATCTTTGTCATTTCTAGTTGGTTTGATGAGACTGGATTTTGTGTTTCTGATGATTTAGATTTATAAGGCCAGAGGACATTCCCGTACAGTATGGTGGGCTGAGTCGACCCAGTGATTTAAACAATGGTCCCCCTAAACCAGCTTCTGAGTTCACTGTAAAAGGAGGAGAGAAAGTTAACATACAGATTGAGGGCATTGAGGTTCATTAATGAAAATTATGAAGTTTTTTAACTGCTTTAATTTCCTTGATTAATCTTTGTTTTGTGCTAATTTTGCTTGTTATTTATGTTTTGTAATCAATCAACTAGGCTGGTGCAACAATTACATGGGACATTGTTGTTGGAGGCTGGGACCTGGAGTACAGTGCAGAATTTGTGCCAAATGCTGAAGGCAGCTACACAATTGCTGTTGAGAAACCCAGAAAAATTTCACCCTCGGAAGAGGCAATTCACAACTCGTTTACATCGAAAGAAGCAGGCAAATTGGTTCTTTCAGTCGATAACTCTTCTTCCCGGAGAAGAAAGGTCGCTGCTTATCGTTACACTGTCCGCAAATCCGCCCTGGTTTAGGTCTAATACCAATAATAGTAATAACTAGTTCATAAAAGGGTATTTTGGTTTCTTTATTTTTGTTTTTCTGCCTTTTGAGAGATTAATTAAGTAATGGCTGTGAACCGTATTAGTCTAATTAGTAGTTGTAATGTAATGTAAAACAGATGTTGGGTATCAGCATTTCTATGACTCTTTTGTATGGGTAATGGTTTCATATATTATAGTGTAGAAGAAATGAAGATTTTAACTGTGTTTTGAAATCGGGTTCTGTGTACTTGAGTGGTTTATGAAATTGGGTTTCAGTTTTCAGAAATTACAGTGGTGGATATGAGACAAAAGTGAAGCAATGTGTTATTTGTAATAAGCCTTTTTTTCTTTTCTCTCAGCTTTATTTAGACTCTGTTTGTGTCGCTCTTCAAAGGAGAGAGATGCTTGCTGGAATCAACCTTACAGGCAGCTGGCTTTATGCGTCTGGAATTTGAAAGGGACTAGCTAATGGTCACGTCGTCTTTTAATTTTGTTTCTGGCCTTTTTATTATTATTAGTATTATTATTATTGGGTGTTGGATTTATCATCAATAAGAACGGAAACAAAAGCTGCAGTGGGAGAAAAGATTTTGTGCAGATGATGGGGGGGTAAGTGTTCGAGTTGGATTTTTTTAATTTTGCAAGAATCCAACAGTTGTCACGGGACAGAAAAATGTTAACGTGCGAAAGGGGTGTTAATAGTTGGATGGCGCGTGTTATATCACGTGTAACATGTTGATGGGCGTCGAGAAATTGAATTTCTTTGTCAGCATTTTGTTTTGTTTCTTTCGGCTCTTGGGTGCGGATACGAATGTTGTTCATAATTTTTCGATATTTATCGACCGGCAAACCAACCCTTTAAACATTGATTAAGAAATTGACCAAAAAAAATGACTTTGAAACACCCATTGATTTAATTAAATCCTGCTGACAATGGAAAAATCGATTGCATTCGGTATTGTGTTGTATAATTGTATTGTCATGTCAAGTAATTGACGCCAGTGATCAAATCGGTAGAGGAAATTTCAATTTTAGTACATTAATTGCACAAACAGTGGGTTACTGTGGCAAGTCAAATCTAGAACCAATTATGGAGAAACTTTTGGCCAAAACCCTCTCCTACACAGAGGATTGGGTCTCAATTTATGGTGTTGATGTTACCCGCATTCCTTACTTTAATGCTCACGCAGACTCAGGCCACCACAGCGCCAACTGCTCACATTGAAGCCTCGAAGTCTCTTCATTTGGCCCATCCAAAAATAGCCCGAGTCTCAAATCTCAAACTTTGCTGACATTTTCTTCCCTCTCAACTGTTTTGTCAGTACGTGTCTCCCAAGCAAGAAGCCATGTACTAATGCAGAGTCCCTGTAGGCTAAAATTGTGTAATGCATGCAATAAAATCTAATTTAGATTCAACAGCTTGAGAGCTACCGACAAAAGTTACAATTGCAAAAGCAAGAACAAGAATGGCTCAGTCAAAAATCGACCCGACCAATCATAAAGCAGAGTCGTTTAAGCTGTTGAGTGGCCATACTATTCCAGCCGTTGGATTGGGCACTTGGAAAAGTGGAGATGAAGCCTTCAAATCTGTTTTCACTGCCATTGTTGAAGTACTATCATTTTATTCATACTTCGCTCAAAATTACATTATAAAATACTAAAAGTGCTTTTGATTTCGATGCAGGGTGGCTACAGACACATTGACACGGCTAAGCAATATGGAGTTCAAGAAAATGTCTCTCACAGTCTTGATCTCTTCACATATTGCAGGATTCACCATTAAAAAAGTTCTTTTATTTTATTTTATTTTATTTTTCCATTTTCTTGCAGATAGGGCAGGCACTCAAGGAGGCCATGCAAACAGGGATCCAAAGGAAGGATCTTTTTGTCACATCTAAGCTATGGTAATACATTACAACACATTAATGATCAACAAGTGACCAAATCATCAATTCTGGTCACGACTTAGGCCATTGACCAGGTGGTAACATGCTCTTAGTTTGAATTTCAATGGGACTCAAATTTTTAACCTGAAATTTACAAGTGTGTTGTAGACTATTACAATAATTTAGCCGTACATTTTCGAGCTACGTCGAGACATTGATTTTAATGTGAGTAGTTTGCAATTGGTAAGATATAATAATTTCAAACGTTGGTAACATCATTTCATATTTCATGGTGAAATATATAGGTGCGCAGATTTGTCTCCAGATAGAGTTCGGAGTGCATTGACCAATACCCTTCAAGAACTTCAACTTGATTACCTTGATCTTTATCTGGTTATTATATATCATACATGTTTCTTTTTCTCATTCATTAAAATTTTCGTGGATCAATGATGGAGCAATGTATATGTCATTCAAATTGCATCTTTTGATGGTTACAGATTCATTGGCCATTTAGGCTAAAAGAAGGAGCAAGCAGGCCTCCGAAAGAGGGGGAGGTTTTGGAGTTTGATATGGAAGGTGTTTGGAGAGAAATGGAGAAGCTTGTGAAGGACGGTCTTGTTAGGGATATTGGTGTTTGCAATTTTACTCTGAAGAAGCTGAATAAACTACTCAACTTTGCTGAGACAAAGCCTTCTGTTTGTCAGGTCAGAACCAGATTAATTAGTCATTACCAACTTGTTAACAACTATTATGTGATATCCCTTTAGTGGGTGCTTTTGGCTCCAGATGGAAATGCATGCCGGATGGAGAAATGATAAAATACTTGAGGCTTGCAAGAAAAATGGCATCCATGTCACTGTAAGACCGATTACTAATTCGAATTGTTCATATTTAGTTTTGGTGGATCATTTGGATTTTGAATGCTTTGCAGGCATACTCTCCATTGGGCTCACAAGGAGCAGGCAGAGATCTGATCCATGATCCAACGGTGGAGAGAATAGCAAAGAAGCTGAACAAAAGCCCCGGCCAGATTCTGCTGAAATGGGGGATTCAGAGAGGGACAAGTGTGATTCCAAAATCAACACATCCTGACCGGATCAAGCAGAATATTAAGGTTTTTGGTTGGGATATACCAGAGCAAGATTTCCAAACTCTTTGCAGCTTGACTGACCAGGTAATGTTTTGATTGTACAAAGTTGCATGCATCTATGTGTGTGTGTGTATGGCTATGGCCTGTGTGTGAGTGAGAGATTGATTGGTAAGATATTGTTTGTTGTGATTTCAGAAACGGCTGTTGCATGGTGAAATACTCTTTGTAAACAACAGCGCAGGGCCATTCAGGTGCGTGGCTGATCTTTGGGACCATGAGGACTAATTGCTTGCTCTTTCAGGTTGCACAGAACATGTGATGTTCTGCAAATGAATTATGATTATGAATAAAAATAACCCATTTTTGTCGCCTTTTAATTTTGATGTTTTATCGCCATTACTGAGGCATAGCTCTGAAAATCTACATGTACGACTCTCTTAACTTGAACCAAATCAATCGATTTCTGAGGGGCCAACACTTTTTTTTTTTTTTACCCCTTGTAAATTTTATATGGTGGATGATTATCTGTTGGAGAAGCATGAATTTTGGAATAATGTGAGGGGACAGTCGCATTACATTAGCTATAAAGTGAAAGTGACATTCTAAAAGTTGAATTTTCCAAATTTCAGAGAACCACAAGAATTACAAACATATAAGTGGGTGTTAGTCTTAATCAAACATTTTAACATTGTATTTTTCAAATTTAATCTGAAGCACAACAGTTATGAAACAGATCATTAATCTCATTATTAAGAGAATTCAATCCCTTACAAAAAGCTTGCTTTCCTGTGAACATAAATATAATTGTTCAAAGTTGAAGGATATTAATTTGTAATGGCGTCACATAAGGATATTAATTTGTAATGGCATCAGAAAGATCATATATAGATAACAATTAATTAACAGCCACTACGCTGAAAATTTAGCCTCCAATAACACACAAAGTTGTGCAATTTCCGATATAACAAGAGCTTGAAAGAGAAGCATGTGATTTTTGAAACATTGCAGCCAGTAATAAGAATATAATGCTCCAATTCAATCCAACGTTTGTACTTCTCTCAAAAATTGATAGCCAGTCACTCTTTTTCTGTGGCCACCAAATGCATGTGCATAAACTTGGACCTAACTGCGGATTCATTATCGTCTATGGAATTCGGTTGTTATTGTAAGTGTGTTTTGAGTTTCCAATCATTCCCTCTACAACTGAAGCTTGCTGCTGTATCACCATAATTGATGCCCTGCTCACAAAATGAGAAGCAGCCAAAATATCACCAACCACGCCTAATTCCTCGATCTCATTCCAATCCGATAGGCCTAATAATACTTGTGAGCGGCGATCGTGTCTTCTACCAACCAATATGAGGTCAAAATCATCGCCAATGGCATTAAGTACTCCCGCTGTCTCAGCTCCATCTTTTACACTCCGCGTTATGTATTCAACATTGCTGTTGTTAATACAGGTCATCCTGAAACCATTAATCATGTTTAAATCACAACTTTCTTCTATCAAATTGTCATTTGTAGGATGATTCATAGCAATGAACCGGATAATTGTCAGCATGATGCTATGGTTCTCTGCCATGCGCGCGCCATATGCTAGAGCCTCGCGATCATCAGGCCCTCCTATGAAGAGCACGCACACACACATCGTCAATTGTCGTGAAAAAATTGGCTTAGGGTCCATGAATAACCCCCGATAATACAAGATTCCTACAGAGCACGGGGCCAATTTAATTACATTTTTGGTCACTGTCCTAACTTTAGGACCATCTGCTCTCTCGAATGGTAAAATCACTAGAGCGGTACACTTCTCAAATGCCATCAAACAAATGTCATCATGCATGGAAGCAAAAGGAGCAACAGCTGTGAAGCACTGCACAGATTTAAGGCCTTTCTGGTAATGCTTGTAACGGCGCAAGGCATTAATCATAGGATCAATTTTGCTAGGTTTAGAAGAAGAAGAAGATTCTGTGCTGTCCAATCTATGTTGGATGACAACAGGTGTGTAACGCCCAACGTACTCCTCTAAGTTCATAACAAAGACTGCTGTCGGACTTTGCGGGGAACTGGAAGCTTGAATGATGTTAAGAATGGTTGCTACATTGTCTGGGTCGTTAATACATGCAAGGATACGAAGCTCAGAGTTGCGTCCAGTGTGTTGGATAGTGTGTCTTCTATATGCTACATATCTCCTTGATGAATCATAAACAACTCTCAGTAATGGTATAATGATGGCAGACTTCAAAATTGACGAAGCGACCATGATGGCAAAGCTCTCATCTGTGATCATCTGCAAATTGATAAAACCAGTTATTTGGTTAAGGATTTGGATAATGATTAGCTTTCTTCTATATCGGGAATTAGGATTCCACAGTACCTGTAGCTGACTCGCACGTCTGAAAATTTGAACATCATAGAGGCCGCGGCAGTTCAAAAGAAGGCCAAGTGAGACCGCATCTCTAAAGGGAAGTTTGTAATAGAGTGAAGGGATTATAATTGCAACAAATTTCACCAATGTGGCAACTACTATAATTAACTCCACAGTCAAGAAAGTTTCAAGTCCTACAGAAAAGAAATTGACTCTTCTGCCAGAATTTATCAAAAAGCAGGGCATGAATACAGTCCAAATAATCGATTCAATTTTATCAACCAAACGGGCTCCCATTGGAGGGGTTGCGGGTGTGTTGATCCCCAAGATTACAGCTCCAAAATAGGCATGCAATCCTGTGATTTCTCCTAAGAGTGAGCAGCCAAGCAGCATCATATTTACCCACCATAAATGCCCTTTCTTGAGCGATTTTGCACCTGGGGTGTTCCTCATCATCCAAAACATTGTGGGTCGGAGGCCAAAAATAATCAGAACAACGATGAATGTAAGGCTCAGGAACATCAACAAGGCGGCATGTTTAAACCTGCCCGGTGGTGGTGCTTGTGCGGCCTGGCTGCTCGAATTGCCAGTAAATGGCACAGCAAACCAATTCACCACGCTACTGATCAGTGATGAAGACACGGCGAGGCGGCCGAGCTCTGAGTTAAGAAGCTTCAGATCGTTCAAAAGGGCGAGAATCACATGAATGGACACTGTTGATTCTAGTGCCGCAACTGTTTTGAGAGAATTGCCAAGGTTTTCTTCTAATTGAATGGCCCCCTTTACAAAGGAAGATGCAAATATTGTTGCTATCAGTGACAGCACAAAAGATCCAACGCCTATAACAATTGCTGGTCTACCGGATTTTTGGATGATTCTTATATCTATCCGCACACTTAGCAGGAAAACCATGTAAATGATGCCTATTGATTCAAAGACATTAAGCACTGTCATAGTCTTTGGTGTGAATATTTTGTTGCTGAATTTTTCATTCACGCGTCCAAGAAATGAAGGACCCATTAAAATTCCAGCCTGTTAGTGCACCAACGACAGGTTACGCAAGCGAAAAGAATTTGATTCTTCATGTCCACCCAAACAAAAAATAAAATAAAATAACTTCTCGCTATTGCCGATGTTCATATATTTTTTTTTATAAACACAAATTACTGTAATTTAGTCACTGTTTTAATTTGTATTTTATAAAGCCTAGACGCTTGCATTTCAGATAATTTTGTATACAAATTGCAGAAAAGTAAGAGCTTACTAGCATTTGTGAAACAAAGGTATGATTTCCGAGAGGCCTGAGAATGAGCCAAAAAATTGCTGATAACATAGTAACTAAAGTAATCGGAATAATCAAATTTGGAGTATTGAAATTTGGGCTTTCAGATCCAAATCCTACACTTCCCCACACCATCGTTGCAAATGGTTGGCAAACTGTGAAATTTTTCGCTAATGTCGCAGAAGCCATTGTTAATTTGCTAATTGCTGAAGGAAAATGCTAAAGAAAGAGAGAATTTGATAAGCAATTTTTTTTTGTAAAAGTAAAAATTAAAAAAATTTGAAACTGAAAGTATGGTTTTCTTAGCCAAGGAAAAAAAAGAAATATGCTTAATTTTTTGTGTGGCTTGAATTGCCAAAAATAAGCCCGAGATCAATGATTTTGTTACTGGACAAGACTTGTTTGAACTTGCTAGGGAAGCCCCTGTCATGTGCAAGCCAATAGTCACTATTAAAATTTAGGGACAAATGGCACTTTCCTTCCTAAGGCTCTTGGGTTGTATCACTTAACAGTAATGAATAACTTATGAGTTAAAAAAAGAAAAAAAAATATCTAACATACATGTAGAAGAAAATATTAATCTCCCTAGAAATTTTAACACAAATTTTAAGTTCTTGATTTTACATTACCCAATGGTAGATGTTGAAAATTGAAGTAGCATTTATGATTAAATTACATAATATTAGTGACTAAAAATTAGAAATTAAAATAGCCTAACACTTTTGAGGTCTATATGATTTATATACAAAAATTAAGTAAATATTTGATAAATGAGTCAGCTTCCGGTCTAGGATATCTTACTTTATAAAATTTGGAATTCCTATTTAACCACAACATTGTAAGTAGAATTTTGCACACATTTACAATATCGTAAACCAAAATACAACGTTGTAAATCTTTCAGCATTGTAACCAAACTGAAAAATTTTTCTTTGATAGATTATCAATCTCAATTGATTCTTAAATTTGTTATTATTTTACAACTAGAAATTTTGTTTAATAATGAATTTTAATTCAAAATACATTGAAATGTTTATTTAAAAGTATCAAACAATAAATTCAGTCAGTCACAGCAATTTTAAGTGTAACTGAATTTACACCAGTACAATCCTCACGATGACAGCCAAATGACAAAATACCGTATCTTTGATCAAATTATTCATTTAAGTAGATTAATTTCCGACCACTCCATAACTTTCTCTCTAGCACCTCTTTAATTTGTTCAATAACCATACTTTTCATTCCTTTTTTCCTTTTTTTCTTTTTTGGGTTATCACAAAATTGTTTCTCCCCTTCTTTACCATTTTTTCTCTTCCTCCTCATGATAAGCGTAAATTGGCAAATTAGAAATGTCTACGGAGGCACAACTGGAGAATGTGACTTAGTTTTGTGGACCATCAGAGAGACTAAAATTGTTGAGTCCGATAACCAAGGGAAAAACACATCATTAAGTGTTGTTTCCAATTGTTTTAGTTTCTTTTTTCACGGGAGTTTTCATTTACTTATCCAGTCTTTAGGGGTGCAGGTTACTTTTATTTCACAGATGCTAGTAAGCAGTTACATCTCCGATCTCTCCCTCTATGACAGTATCTATCATTTTTGTAACCATATGATGGGATCGGAATTGGAATGTAGCTAGTTTTCTAGTTATCTTTCTAATTTTGAGTCGGTATCTTTTGTCTTTTAAATTTGTCCTTACTTTATTGAATTGAAAGCTCTTGTATATTATAACAATTTTCATTTAGCCATGTTCCTTAATTAAATGTTAATTGATGATCGTGTAGATGGAATTACAATATCAATGCTGAATCACATTTTCATTACTCACTTGTGTTCTTGAAACTGATTTGTTCCGTATAAAACTTTTATGTGCCTTTTACAGGCTGGAATTGCCTTGTGTGCCTCGTTTCGAGGACGCTAAGAAATTAAAGATAGCTAAGAAAATATTCACACCTAGGACCACATTGGTGCTTAATGTCTTTGAATCTTTCGGCCTTCTTAATTTACATTACATTCGTGACAAGCGTGAAACTCGACCCAAGCATTGCACGAAAATCCGGAAGACTGGGAATTGTTATCGGCGTTGAATCTTTTGTGCTTCCATTGACACTGACATCATTCATGGATATGTTAGTAAGGAAATTCGTTCAATTAGATGAAGAGCTTGGCAAGTCCCTCCAAGTGGCTAACTCACTAGAATCAACAGTGTCATTTTACGTAATCCTTGAAATTTTAACTGATATGAAGCTCCTAAACTCAGAGCTAGGCCGCCTTGCTCTCTCTTCTTCGTTTATCAGTCGCTTTATGAGCATGGCATATGGAACAGTTTTTGTACGTGCCAGTGAAGTTCCAGAAGCGGGCATTGAAAGTGATGCCCTATTGAAAAACCTGTGCTTATTGTTTGTCATGGCTTTTGTTGTTTTTGTCCTCCGTCCTGTAATGTTTTGGATGATAAGGCAACCTCCTGAGGGAAAACCCTTGAAGCATGATCATATGTTTGCCATCCTTCTTACGATCGTTAGCAGTTATCTTGTTTCACAATATGGGGGAATTTTGGGGGTTTTGGGGACCAATAGTATTGGGCATTGTCACGCCTCTTATTCCACCAATGGGGATCCTTTTAATAGATAAAATGGAAGCACCCTTCGATTGGTCTGTGTTTTTGCCTTGCTTTTTAATCAATGCTGGCAGAGTAAATTAATTTTTGTTTGGGGAAAGAAATGGAATATTAATAATGAAGCACCATGTGTCGATTTTGTCATCGGTAGGGTACCCGATCTATATTAGGTATACCTGACCAATATTAGGTATACCTGTTAATTGAGTTGGTACGTGAGGTACGCCGTGACAGAATTAAGATATTAAAGAAAATATTCGAAATATCTGCCATGTGTGATATTTTCATCACTCATAGAGAATATTTGATTTGACAAAATCAAATGAGGAATATACTATAGAAACAAAGAGGATAGCTGGCTGTCATACTTACAAAAAGCAAAAAGTGGCACGAGCAAGGACAATGTTCCTTAACTATCATACTTGCAACTGTCCAGACAACTTTTGCAGAGGTATCCTGGACCGCCGACATCGTACACCATATGCACAAAATAACAAACCTTGCCAATTAGCTACCTTATTGCTCCCCAAGTATACTCCCAACAACCCAAAAAGCATGACAAAGGGGAAAATGATGAGAATATCTCAGAAAGGATAGAAGAATCACCACTAGAAATGTGCCACGTGATAGGATGCTCAGATTATATTATATAAAGACAATAAGATTTTATCTTTCTAATGCTCAGCACAAAGACACACAAAGAAAAATGCTGAGGTCTTCTTCAACTTCCAGCCACTATTTTAGAGAGGTTGCAAGCTCTAATCACCTAAAATTTTCAAGTCGTTGACTTGAGCATTTAAGTGTGGTTGCCGGCTACCGCCGGCTCCACCTCTAACCTACTTTTGTTGTTTTGCAGGTTTAAAGCACCCATTCAAAGCTCCTATATTCCAAATCTGACCTCTCACCATTATCAACCGTCTCCCACTCTTCTTCATCTCCTGTAAAGCCCAGAACAGTCCACATACCATGGTTAAGTGAGGTACCTTGAATCCTAAAAAATAAATTCATTGTTTTGGTGAGGTTTTGTCCCTTTCTTTTGCACCCAAAATCCACTTAAAACATTTTTCAATAAGTTTCTTAGGTTTCTTGACAGTAGAGTTCCTCATATGGATAGATACCTCTATGAAAATTTTTGCATTATAATTCGTTCGCTCTATTAAAAAATACCCTTTTCCGATGCCCTTTCCCTTGGCCTCCTTATGAACTGCCGAGGAATCTATGATATTCAAAATTTCAGCCGGGCCAATCGGCGTCGGTTACTGTTTATTTTATCAAAAACCCAAACAAGCCATTCACCATGTAAACAAAAAAAATTTAATTTTGACATTGTATGTGCAGATGATCTCGGATGATAGTTATAGCATCATGGTTATGACATCAATGTTGAAGTCCGCTATTGCTTTGCCGTTAGTTAAGAGTTTTCTGCGACACTTCAAGAAGATATGACGCACAATACAACACAACAGACAACACAAGACGCCGATCTTCGCATTCTTGCTTGTATTCATGAACAAAACAATGTTCCAACAATTATGAACATCCTTGAACGCGCCAATGCTCCTCGAAGTCCTATAGGCATTCTATATTTTGAATCTAGAGGAGTATACTGGCCGCTCCTTGCCTTTAGTGATCTCACATCGATTATACAAAACGCCATCTTCTTCTAAACCAACCAAAATTGATATCATCCTTAATGCATTTGGCCAATTGATAATTTGATATCATCCTTATTCAATTTTCTGATTTAAGTAATTTTTTTTCCTCCTTATAAATAGAGTAGTATGCTAATGGTGGTTATATTGGTTCATCTATCTTTCCTTGTTTCTACTTGTTGCCACAGTTACGTCTGTGGGAAAATGTTTAAAATCCCCCCTGTTTCAGCAAATCAATCATTTCCTCCTTACGTTTTAAAATTCATCAAAAACTCTTCGACCATTGACCAAATTTTCACACACAAAAAAAAAAAAAAAGTGATTTTGTCACATTTAATTTTTTGTACATTTTATTATTTTACTCTGATGTGGTAAAATCGATTATCCGTTCATAAAAATTTTTACGGGTAAAATAGTAAAATATACATAAAATTCGAAACTCAACAAAAATTTTTCTAATGATAAAAAAAAAAAAAAATCGATGGATTTTAAAACAGGACAGAAAAATGATTAATTTGACAAACAGCTGAGCTTCGATTATTTTTGCCCTTCATCTGTTTGTTGACAATCGATACACTAAAGTAACCCATCATCTCAGTTGCCTGGGAAGAAATCTTGGGCTTTGAACCACCATTTCTTCAACCACTGAAGCTTGTTGTTGCATCACCATAACTGATGCATTGCTCTTAAAATCTGAAGAAGCCAGTATATCACCAACCACTCCCAATTCTTCACTCTCACTCCATTCTACTAATCCCGACAACACTGGCGAACAATAATCATGTGTTCTTCCAGTCAATATGAGTTCAAAATCATTGCCAATAGAATTAATCACATGAAATGTTTCTGATCCTTCTTTCACATTATGCTGAACGTACTTGACGTTCTTGCCGTCAATAGTACTCATCCTCAAACCACTAATAAAATTCAAATCATTCTTTTCTTCGATCAAATCTTTGGTAGCATGGTTCACAGCAAAGAATCGGATGATTGTAAGCACAACGTTTTGATCACCTGCCATGCGAGCAGCATATGCTAGAGCCTCGCGATCATCGGGACCTCCTATAAAAATCACGCAAACATTTGTCTCCGATCTATGCGTGAAAAGGGGTCTAGAGTTCACAAATACTCGACGATCAAATAGAATTCCTACTGAGCACGGAGCCATTTTGAGTACCTTTTTCGTCATCTTCTTGATGAAATAACTATTGGTTTTCTGAAATGGGATAATCACCAGGGTTGTGCACTTCTCAAATGCCATTAAACAAATATCTTCGTGCATTGAATCATAGGGAGCAGTGGCTGAGAAGCATTGCATTGAAAGCAAGCCAGGACTTTGTTGTTCAAATTGGCGAAATGCATTAAGGATGATATCAATTTTGGTTGGTTTACAAAAAGATGGCAGGTTGTCTAATCGATGTGCGATCACTAAAGGCAAAGAGCGGCCAACGTACTCTTCGAGGTTCAAAACATAGAGCCCCATTGGGCGTTGAGGACTAATGGAGGCTCCAAGGACGTTAATAACGGTTGCAACATTGTTTTCTTCATGAAGACACGCAAGAACGCGAAGCTCGGCGTCATGTCTGCTGTGTTGTATTGTGCGTCTTTTATAGGCTACATATCTTCTCGAAGTGTCATAAAAAACTCTAAGTAACGGTAAAGCAATAGCAGACTTCAACATTGAGGTCATGACCATTACGCCGTAGCTCTCATCTGACAGCATCTGCATTTACATTGTCAAAATTTAGATATTTATATATATATATAAAATAGAGAGAGAGAGAGTCATTTGTATAAAGTTTTAATAAAATACGATCGTGCATTAAACAGTACCTTACGTCGATTGCTACGGCTAAAGGTTTGAATATCATAGATGCCTCGACAGTTCAAAATGAGGCCAAGGGAAAGAGCATCCGTAAAGGGTATTTTACAATAGAGTGAAGGAATTATAATGGCAAAAAGTTTCACAGTGGTAGCAACCCATATGAGGAATTCTACTATCAAGAAACCGCTGATTGTAGTCGAAAACAAATTAACTCCTTTGCCAGAATTGATTAAAAAGCAAGGCAAGAACACTGACCAAACAAAGGTTTCCATTTTGTCTGTTAAAAGGGATCCCATTGGTGGAACTAAAGGCGTGACAACGCCTAATATCACTGGTCCCCAAAACCCTATAAGTCCCAGGGATTCTGAAACAAAATAACTGCAAACGACCATGATATTCAAGGCTATTACATGTTCATGCTTCAAGGGTTTTCCCTCAGGAGTTTGCCTCATCATCCAACCCATGACAGGACGGAGGATAAAAACAATGAATATAAGAATGAACACGAAGGTCATGACATTTAAAAGGGTCAAACTTTCAATACCCGCATCTTGAATATCACTCAGAACTACAAGAAAAGTTCCTAATGTCATGCTCAATAGGCTATTTGTCAAGGAAGAAGACAGAGCAAGGCGGCCTAGCTCTGAGTTTAGGAGCTTCATATCTGTCAAAATTTCCAAGATTCCGTAGAAGGATATTGTTGATTCTAGTCCCGTAACCATTTGGACGGACTCGCCAAGCTCTCCATCTAATGGATCGAATTGGTTTACTATCACGGTCGATAATGATGTCACTATCAACGGAAGCAAATAAGATCCAATGCCGATAACAATTCCCAGTTTTCCAGATTTTGTCATAATACTTAAGTCGGCTCTTACGCTAGTCACGAACGTTATGTAAATAAGACCAAAAGATTCGAAGACACTAATCACCAATTGGGTCTTCGGTGTGAATATTTTTTTGCTCACACGTTCATTGTGTCCAAGAAAGGAGGGGCCTAATGCAATTCCTGCCTGTCAAAAAATATCCCAAACTAATGATCGTTGTATGTAATGCAAATGAGATTCATTTGCAATATACTGTACTTGCAATGACTCTATTATTATCAATTAACTGTTGTGTAAATAATAATAATAATAATAATAAAACACACACTTCAATGCACCATAATTTATCCTATAATGGTACGTATTAAAAGTTTTGCTTTTGATTCCAATTAAAACAATTGTGCAATGTTATGTTCCCATTTTACCAACGTCACCTTTCTAAGTACCTAAAAATATATAACTTTTTAGAAAGGGTTAGAGGTTTGCATTTCAAAAATGTGCGGATGAACTAACAAGTTTCATATACCATGCGTGGAATGCATGGTATTATGAAGATGATAGGATTATGAAGATGATAGATATTGAGGTATTAGCGAGAGATATTGTAAGAACTTACTAGCATCTGTGAAACAAAAGTAACCTGCAGCCCTAAAGGCTGGAGAAGTAAATGAAAAACTCCTGTTAATAAAGAAACTAAACCAATCGGAAACAGCACATTTGGGTGATCAGATGCTTTTTCTTTCGAACCCGTTAATCTCAGCTTCGCATTTGATTCACAAAACCAAGTAACATTATGGGAAGTCATTTCCGTTTTGCCAGTGCATGAGAAACAAACAAAATTTTTTAAAGCAGAAGAGAAAAAAAATAAGTAATAACCAAAATAAAAAAAAAAAGAAAAAGGAAAAGAAAAGAGAAAAGTATGGTCCTTGAACAATTAAAGAGGAGCGAGACAGAAAATCACGGAGTGGTCGGAAATTAACCTAGCTATTTAGATAATTTGATTTAAGATATTGAATTTGTCCTTTGGCTGCATTGTGTGTGGATTATGGTGGCGTATATTCAGTTAAACATATGTAAAATCAAAACTTGAGCCGAGACTTACGTATTGTTTGATCCCACTAGGAGGAATTTCAATTTGTGAACTTCATTCACTAGTAAACACATCTTTTACCCTTACTAAACCAATAACCTTGTGCCATGTTTAAAATAAACCAAAAAAAAAAAAGTAAAAAAATGACTTAAATAAATATGGCAGGAATTACTTGTATTATTCTAACATCAGGAGGTACTGCACGACGCAACAAAATAAGTATGAAAGTCATATTTTGATTCACAATCATGAGAGATATGGCAAGAATTAAAGAATCAATAATAACGGATCACAACTTGGATCTCAATTTATATTCTTGCTATAAATTCATTAGATCATGAATTTCAAAATTAATAAACTTACTATTATACCATTTATTCAATGAATGCTGTATTAATTGGGATGTAAATTAGAATTGAATTCCAAATATTAAGAGCCTCACATTATTCTTAACTTTTTTTTATAAATTCAGCCATGCTTGAAAATGTCAATCACTGAGAATGTAGTTTTTTTTCCCCTTTTTATCATTCTATATTGGTAAGACTATTTGTACTCTAAAATTTACTCTGTATAATTAATTAGAACACTCACATGTAAAAATTAAAAATTAAAATTTTACGAGACATACTTTATTAAATCTCAAAAATAACCTTAATTATCTTTTCAACACCCACTGTCTTCTTCTTCTTCTTCTTCATTTTCTTTATTTTTATTCTCTTGTTTTTGCTTTCTTAAAACAAATATTGAAGATAAGATTATTCTGAAAGAGTAGTCTCTTTCAGAATATTAAAATATTTCAAGAATCAATTTGCGGCTATAGATGTATTATTAATTGATCATTGTTCTTATTGAAAAATTCTGAGTTCCTTCGCAAAAGTTAAGAGCTGCAGCAAATTGTTTAATACTTTCATGAATGTTTATTTTGTTTTTTCCCTTTATGAATAATCATTCTTGCTATTAGAATATTCAGTGTAAGCTATAAGTTACAAAATCCATTATAATTTTTTAATTAATGTGATTTGTGAGATGTAATTAAAGCTCATTGGTGAAATTTGGAGTGTTGATCCGTGTACCATTGGAGAAAGTACAAATTTGGTTTTGTACCTTCCAAGAGCCTCAGATGATGAATTGATGAAGAAGATAAAAATTTAGGATTTATAATAAATGGGTGTGAAAAGTATTCTTGTTTTTAAGTTAAAGTAATTATGTCCTTTTTAGTAATTTCATGAAAGGCATTTTTATAATAAATATATTTTGAAATAAAGAGCGTTCAAAATACTTTTTTAAAATACAAATAGCGACACTCTAATAATAATTATTCTATATAACTATTTTCAGGATAGGAAGATCAATTAATAATCCAGTCAATTCCTAAAATAAAAAACCCAAGTAACTCCCACCATATTTTAGTCATATTGTTTGTTTGATTCTTTTTTCTCTCTTTTTTTTTTCTTTTCTTTTAAACATTGCACAAGGCTATCTATTTGTTTAATTAGGGTAGATATGTGTGCAATAGTGAATTTAGTTCATAAAATGGAAATTTCTCCACATAGGACCAAACAATTAAGTTTATAGGATCGAACACTTAAGTTTAATCCATTCACACAATACATAAGTCTCGGCTCAAGTTTTGGTTTTACGTTTAACTAAATTTACGCCAATATAATCCACACTTAATGCAGCCAAAAGACAAATTCAATAGCTAAATCAAATTATCTAGATAGCTAGATTAATTTCCGACCACTCCGTGATTTTCTCTCTAGCTCCTCTTTAATTTGTTCAAGAACCATACTTTTCTCTTTTCTTTTCTTTTTTTTGTTTATTTTAGTTATTAAGCTTTGTTTGTTTCTCATGCTACGGGTAAACTGGCAAATTTGAAATGAATCCAATGAATGTTAACCAACCTCGAAGCTGAGATTAACGGGTTCGAGAGGAGAAATATCTCATCACGCCAATGTGATGTTTCCGATTTCTTTAGTTTCTTCATTAACAAGAAATTTTCAATTACTTCTCCAGCCTTTACGGGTGTAGGTTACTTTTGTGTCACAGATGCTTGTAAGTTCTTACAAATATCTCTCGTTTATGCTTCAGTATCTATCATCTACATTATCGTATGATAGGATGGGGAATGCATGGTATATTTTAGTTCATCGGCATAATTTTGAAATACAAAGCGCCTAATCCTTTCTACAAAGTCCTTTTTTTTTCTTTGATGTTTTAACTGAAACGAAGCTCCTAAACTCAGAGCCAAGCCGCCTTGCCGTCTCTTCTTCGTTTATTAATTGGACACTGGTAATGGCAATAAGAGCAATTTTTATACTCCTGAGCAAGGTTCCAAATGCGGGTATTGAAAGCTCGTTTGTTTTGCAAACCATCAGCTTTGCGTTAATCACGCCATTCATTATTTATTGTTGAAAAACTAAGGAGGACTAAAGTGCTCAAAACCGAAACTACTTAGGCAACAGAATAATTTTGCTAAATTAAAGGATTTTATTGATACTTTACAAGACACTCACGCTTCACTCTTCTTTTTCTCTACTAATTCTTCACTCTTCACCTGATGCCTACAACAAAGAGTTTAGGGGTATTTATAGTAACATAGAACTAATACAAATTACATAAATATTAAATTACAAAAATATGATAACCACATTTTATAAATATCTCTAAATATTTAAGAAATATCTAGACTTATATATTTCTACCACCATTAGATATTTTTAGAGTAGAAATCTCTCTCATACTCTACAAAATTTTTGAATCTTCCATGAATTGGTCTTAAAACTTAGGCTTGGACAACTGCAATTGGATTCGATCATGAAATTGATGTTGGACTTTTAACACTCTCCCTCATCACCAACTTTCATCATTTAATCCATATTGAGCTACTGGCATATGGTACCAAGACTTTTTGTCAACAAATCCACAACTTGATCGTTTTTCTTGTTGTATTGCATTTCAACTTCATCTTGTATGACTTTTTCCCTGATCAAGTGATAATGCACCTCCACGTCCTCAATTCTAGCATGGAAAACTAGATTTTCCTCCAAGCTGATTGTTGATTGATTATTGCAAGGTACTGCATAATCTATTGTTGGTGTAGATCCTTCGTCAACTACATTAAACAAGTGCTTTCTTAAGTTGCCATTGCTACTGCTCTATATTCCACTTTTGTGGTTGACAATAATACAGTTTGTTGTCTCTTATTACACTAAAAAATTATTCTGAACCCAATTCTAAAAACGTACCTAATAGTTGATCTTCTAGTATCATGATCTCCGGCATAATCAGTATTACAATAGCCAATCAACTTGCAACTTTCACTTTTCTTATACAACAGACCAAAGTCAATTGTACTTTTCATATATTTTAGTATTCGTCAAACCATTTGCAAGTAAGTTTCTTTGAATTTTGCATGTACCGATTGATTACACCCATTGTATATGAAATGATAGTTGAGTCAATGTTAGATAGATTAAACTTCTTACCAATTGTTAATACATAATTTCATCTTGTAAATCTTTGCCTTCATGTGTACACAATTTTGCATTGACTTCTATTAAACTTGAGATTAACTTGCATTCCAACATTCTAAACTTCTTCAGCAAGTCTTTGGTATATTTCTGTTGGCGAAGAAATATCCCCTCTTTTATTCGATGAACTTCTAGACTAAGAAAGTGCTTAAGTTGACCAAGCTCTTTCATTTGAACACGAACTAATAAGTTATCTCTTGTTCACTGAATCTCTTCTTCATCATCACTAGTAAGAATCAAATCATCAACGTACACCAGTATAGTTGCTAACTTTTCTTCACTAACTTTGACGAATAAACTAGCATCTACATGTGCTACTGAATTACCACTCTGAGTTAGAAATTTAGCAATCTTACCATACTATACCCTTAGTGCTTGCTTTAAACTATAAAGTGCCTTTCTGAGTTTGCATATATACTCCGGATGATCTTTATTCTCAAATCCTCTTAGTTGGTTTATATAAATCTATCGATTCAATTCTCCATGTAGGAAAACATTTTTTACATCCGTCTGTCACAATTTCCATGTCACAATTTTCATTCCTTACTAGCTACGAGTGCAAGTAGAACTCTTACTGTTATAAGCTTTGCCACCAAACTAAACGTTTCATTATAGTCAAGCCCGTATTGTTGTGAAAACTCTCAAGCTATTAACTGAGCTTTATATCTTTTGACTAGACCATCTAGGTGTTTCTTAATCCTGTATACTCATTTGTAAAATATTAGTTTTGCATCCTTTGGTTTCAAAATTAGATCCCAAGTTTGATTCTTCTGCTCTGAACTTCGACTCCTCATGTGAGAGTTGGTAAACCTTACTATGTTGACACCCTGCACACACCATGTCTATTCTCACATTAAGTTGAGGCAGACCTCTGAGCATTGACTTGTTCATCATCAATCATCACTTTCAACTTATGATAGCTAACATTTCCCAACCGAGCATGCCATAAATATTCTGTATCATTCTTTCGAGTCTTGTCTACATAAGCAGACTCAACTGATAATACATAGACTGACTCTAACTTTTATCCTTCTATAATAGGTGTCCCTAAAATCTTTACGTGTTGATACATCTTAACATCTTAAGGATTGAACAAGATATAGTTGCCCAATGATGTTAATTGTGATATTGAGAGTAGGTTCTTCTTAATACCTGTGACATAATACATCTTGAAGCAACACTTTGTGTGGACCATGTCGAGATGTATGAACTATAGTACCAACGAGAGCTATTGGCAGTCCTGAGTTATTTGCTGTTACTACCACGCGACCTTCTTTGTACTTAGTCATGTCTTGTAGCTTCTTTCTATTACCAGTTGTGATTTGAACATCCTATTCCTCAATGGTGATTGATGCTTTGACTTCCCATTCCTCGTCACAATCCCTTTTCTGATTGGAAGTGTTGCCATTACTTTCTTCAGACTTTTTCTTATGCCAGAATCTTTCACCATGTGGCCCCTCTTTTCGCAATTATAGCAATTCCTTTCAAAATTTAAATCTTCTTCTTCTTCTTTCTTCATTCGCTTTTTTATTTCCCCACCCTGCTTATTGAATGGTGACAACATAAGGGGTCTAACTTTGATCAACCTCGCTAATATTAAAGACTATAATGTTTGTCACTAAATTGAAAACTTTGATCGAACAAACTGCTGAAAATATTACTGATGAGTTTTTAATAACATTATCGATTTCGTTTTCATCTATTGGCCTTCAATCTTCATGAAAATCTTTATAATTTTGTATCATAATTGCAAGATGCAAAGAATTAATTCTTCTTGTCTTTTCATCCATGCCATGGTTGCCATAGAGTACAAATCAACTTAATTAATTATTAGTTATACATATCAAGGACTCTATTTTTTTTTAAGCCTTGAATCATCAAATTCAATTATTTCTATTGTTTGATTTTGTTATTTGATTGTGTATCTTCAGAAGATGCAGAAAATTGTTTTCTTTTATGTAGAATTTTCATTCTCTTCCTGCTACGACATTTTTTCCCCTATCCTTACCGGTAATTGCCGTAATGGATAATTTGGTAACAAAAATTATTGTGAAATTATGGATGTAAAGAGTTTTTTTGTGAGTTCAAATAGCCTTGCCGGTAAAAATACATCTTGAGCAAAAACCGAAGTATAATAATACAAAGACAATTTTACTATGGTGATACAATTTATTTGCATGTTCTTCATTTTTTATGTTAATCATAACAGATTTAAAAATATATGTATTTATTTTGTTGCTTTATTTTAGGACAGATTTTAAAATATATGTATACATTTTGTTGTTTTATTTTTCAAATTCAAGGGTTGTGATGAGTAGGCCACGTATGTTGCAAAGTTAATTGTAGCATACAATAATCAGGAAAATTATAAGTATATTTTTGCTTGTAAATATCAAAGAATTGATTTGTGTAGTATACTAGCTAATTGATTCTATACATTGCACTTGTACGTCAGAAAGGTGAAGGGAAAGGCGAAGGTCAAGGAGTAGACATACTGAGGATAATTGCTTGGTTTCCGCAAACTGTCATTATGTTGCTTCCAAACTATATTTGAGATGTTTTCAAACTATATTTGAGATATTTGTATTATTATTTCATTTGATACTTATTTAAATCTAATTGGGAATGTTACATACTTATGTTTAATTGTTCAATTTAGTACTTCAGTTTGATTTTAAAATTTTCTTTGAATACCATCATTTCATTGGCAAAAGTAAAAGAACAATGAAAACAGTAGAGTAACAACAGAAATGCCAAAATATAAATTCAACTAGAAGTCATTGACACTAAAAAATACATCAAGAAGTAAGAGCTCTATTGTATCATAATACTAGTGATACTATAGTAATACTAATTACTGACACTAAATTATTAGTATTTACTCATTTTATCATATCATCTTCGTGGTGTAAAACAAACTATTGACATGTAATATTTGTTGGTAAACACTATCATTATAGTGTCATAATATTCGTGATATTATAGTGAAAGGAACTATTGACACACAATCATTATTAGTAACTGTTAATACCATAGTGTCATAAAGCTTGTAATACTGTAGTAATAATAACCATTGACACCACAAACAAGTGTGATTATTTTTATGGCTGCCAGATTATTGACACAATTAGCCAGTGTCACTGAAAGTAATTATTGACATTATTCTCAAATCAGTAAAGACCATTTTTCTAGTAGTGAGCAAATTTTTTAATGCTTAGAAATCACAAACTTATTTAAAAAAAAAAATAAGTTTACCTCATAGAATGAAAAAAAGTATAAAACAAATTTTTTTACTGCCAGCATTGAATAAAATTAATAAAGGTCTGACCGAGTTTGAATTCGGGCGATTAGTAAAAAAATCATAGGTATTAGAACCAAATTAATTTTACATTTGTTATATAAATATGAATAATAGTACTAAACTTATATAGTTGTGATATATAATTTGTAATTAAAGTGGGAACATAACCAAAAATTTAATTTTGGGTGGGCTAAAAAAATTCTATGGTATTTCATATATACAATGAACAGAAAAAATTTTATTCATAAAAAAGAAAAATCAAATATATAATGGAGTGGGAACAATCTTGTTGATAACAATTAAATTTGAGAATCAAATTTAATTCTTTTTTCATGCAATTTAAACTTATCAAAACAAAGTAATATGAAAATTGTCAAATTTATCCTGTGGTGCCATTAATTCATATACAAGAATGTATGGATAAAATTTCCCAACCACTGCTTAAAAAGTCTGTACAACTTAATTTTCTCGATAATTTTCTGCAAATGATAACGAGTGGATTAAATGCAAAAATATGTAAATTACCCGCTATGTACATTCAAGCTTTGAAATTGTACCTAGTGCTTTTTGTCCTCTCTACAAATGAAGCTTGCTGTTGTATCACCATAACTGAAGCCTTGCTATGAAAATCTGAAGAGACCAAAATATCACCAATAACGCCCAAATCTTCAATCTCGTTCCATTCTGATAGTCCTGTCAATACATGTGAATTATTATCATGCCTTCTTCCAGCTAATATGAGATCAAAATCATCAGCAATGGTATGAAGCATATATGCTGCCGTATCAGCTCCTCCTTTTACACTTCTCTTTATGTACTTAACGTTCTTGTTGTCAATGTTGTTCCTTCTGAACTCACTAATCATGTTTGAATCCTGCTTTTCTTCCATCAGATCATTAGTGGAATGATTATTCATAGCGATGAATCGGAATATTGTAAGCATAATGCTAGTATTATCAGCCATGCGTGCACCATATGCAAGAGCCTCGCAATCATCAGGCCCTCCTATGAAAATCACACAGACGTTTATCTTCAAATTACGTGCAAATATGGGTGTAAAATCTGAAAATAACCCACGATCAAACAAGATTCCAACTGAACAAGGGGCCATTTTGAGTACATTTTTTGGCACTAGTTTCAAGAATGGACTCTTTGCTTCCTGAAAAGGGATGACCACAAGGGAAGTGCTTTTGTCAAATGCCATTGCGCAAATATCATCGTGCATTGAAGCATAAGGAGCAATTACTGTGTAGCATTGCACTGAGATTAGACCTCGATTTTGTTGTTCAAAACTACGAAAAGCGGTAATGATTTGATCAATTTTGGTCGGTCTAGAGGAAGAAGAAGAAGGTGTTTTGTTTATTCTGTGTTGGATAACTTGAGGCATTGAGCTGCCGATGTATTGCTCGAGGTTCATTACATAAATTCCTAGAGAATTTCGATGAGAATTGGAGGCTTGAAGGAAGTTGATAATCGTTGGCACATTGTCTGGTTCATTGATACAAGCTATAATTCGAAGCTCAGCATGTCGTCCACAGTGCTGGACAGAGTGCTTTCTGTAGGCTATGTATCTTCGTGAAGAATCGTAAATGACTCTTACTAAAGGTATAGCAATTGCAGTATGCAAAATTGCTGTCATCACCATGATGCTTAAGCTCTCATCTGTGATTTCCTGAGAAATTAATATTAACTGTTAGTAAATGATTTAATTATCCAAAAAAAAGTAAAGCAATTAATGATCCCTCTCTTTTTTTTGCTAAAAAACGATAACATAATTTTTCAATATAAAAAATTTAGAATTCATCCATTTTACCATGTCATTTGCACAACCATACAATAAAATGATAATTTATTGTACAAACATTTGCACGTTTTAAAATGCAAATTTGAGAATGCTATTTATAGCTAGAAAATTAATGTTGTCCAGCCTTAAATTCGCCTTTAAATTTTTCTTGAAGAAGACTCTATACCCTTTCTATATATATGTGTGGGTATAATGTGGATAGTTAAAGAGTATTCAGTTGAGGTTCGGCAAAAAATAAAATAAATAAAAAGTTGATGAGTACCTTACGCCGATTTGCATGACTAAAAATTTGAACATCATGGATGCCGTGGCTGGTCAAAACGAGGCCAAGTGAGAAAGCATCCGCAAACGGCATTTTGTAATAGAGTGAAGGAATGATAATGGTGAAAAGTTTCATGAAAAAAGAAACCAATATCACACATGTCACTGCCAAGAAAGCATTAAAATTTATAGAAAACAAATTTACCCTTCTGCCGGTAGTAATTATAAAGCAAGGCATGAACACTGCCCAAACAAAGTAATGAATTTTATCAACTAAACGGGATCCCATTGGGGGACTAATTGGAGTGCTGAAGCCTAATATTATAGCTCCAAAAAGGCCATGAAATCCTGTGACTTCTGCGAAAAAGCAACATATGAGGAACATAACATTGATAGCCAAAATATATGATTGCTTCAAGGGTTTCCCTTCTGGGGTTTGTCTCATCATCCAAAACATTGCAGGCCGGAGAATGAAAACAGCCAAAAAGATCATGAATATTGTGCTGAGATTCGCAAACAAGGTGGCATGTTTAGACCTGCTTTGTGAGGCATCTCTTGCATTGCTACCAACTGAAAAAGCAAACCACCCCAATGCACCACTTATCAATGATGAAGATAGAGCAATGCGGCCGAGCTCTGAATTAAGCAGATTTAGGTCAGTGAGGAGGACTAGAATGACATGAAAGTTCATTGTGCATTCTAAGGCTGCAACATTTGGAAGAGTATGGCGAAGCTCTTCATTTAATTGAATGGCATCTTTTATAATATAAGATATGAATATGGTTACCATAAATGGTAGCAAAAAAGATCCAATGCCTATAACAATTGCTAGCCTCCCAGCCTTTTTCACAATGCTTATGTCTACGCGTACGCTGAGCAAGAATAGCATGTAAAAGAAGCCAAATGCATCAAAGACATTGAGGACTGTCGAAACCTTTGGGGAGAACACTTCCTTGCTGAACTTTTCATTGCGTTCAAGAAACGAAGGGCCGAGGGCAATTCCAGCCTGTGGCACAAAAAGCAGTGTTAATGAAACCCATTAATGACAATCATAGAGGAAAATTAAGTAAATGAATAAGATTTGGATTTTGTATTGTTCTTAGATTTGTGCTAAACTTTTTTATAAGGTTGTGATGACAATTTTTCAATAAATAAGAATAATATAAGTTGATTAAATCTTAATCATACATTTACACATACTTATACGCATAGGCAGAACCAATTAAGAACATGATTGTTAGTAATTCGTGTTAAATTGGTGTAATCAATAATGCTGAATTACTAATGATTATATGCAAGTATGCACTTTATGAAATACGGACGTTTTGACAAACAAATGTGAAATTATGCAGTAGCATAATAATAATAATAATAATTTTAAAAAAAATGTAAAGGCTTACTAGAATTTGTGAAATAAATGCTACTTGCCCAAAAGGCTTGAGAAGGAGCTGAAAAAATGACGTGAGAAAAGTAACTAGAGCAATGGGATAAAGAAATTTTAGAAAAGGGAAGAATGTGGTTTCTTCTTTGATTATCGAATCTACCACTTGAGTTTTTTTAAACGATTCACAAAATGCAGTGAAATTGTCCCATTCTTGCAGCCTAGCCATTCTTAATTTGGCAGCTTCACCTTCGCCAGAGAAAAAATTGCAAAAGCAAAACACGAATGTGTGTAGAAGGAGAGCATTCTACGAACACAAAACGTAAATGAATTGTAGACTAGCAGGGGCTAAAACTAATTTTAATTTATTATGTGGCTTGCATGGGGCATAAATTCTGTTAAAAAAATTAAAACCCATCTAAGCAAAAAATGAAGCCGAAAACAATGCTTTGTGAGTGGACTATACTTATTTAGAAATTGCAAGTGAGAATCATCTCATGTGAAAAAAACCAAATAAATTTTGTGCCACATCCAAAGCAGACTCGAGTCAATTACTTGGTTTATTCTATCCACAATTTTCTTTTGCCCTCTAAGTTTTCATGGCCTTAATTTTATTAGTCCGAACAGAGCTATATCTAAAGAATTGTGAATCTTCAAGAAGTAGAAATTCTGTTGTTAAGTTACCAAACATTTTATGCTTTACTTTAAAAAATAGATAACAGGGCTGTGCATGGGAGAATGACCTATTGTACAGCTGCTGTGTGTTACATGAAATATGTACAGTTCAAACTCTATTTTTCCTTTTCCACCTCGCCTTATGATAATATGTACAGTTCATGAAATCTCGGGGAACAGTAACAGAATAATTGTGGTACAATTGAGGGTTGGGAAAATCAGTAGAGTGTTGTGGTATTATTATCCATTTCTTTAGAGTATGTGATTTATTTTATATATACGTTTGCGAGTCTCATAAAATTTGCAATAGGCAAAACTATATAGTCATTAATTAGTAGTAAATTGGATACAAAAACACACTGACCCTGAGTTTTCAGGACAAATTACAGACTAATATATGAAGAAGGAACAATCTCTCCAAATTTCTGATAATATTGTTGCATCACTCTTCCAAACACCAATATAGAGGTGGACAATTCATCCCCAACAACTACCCTTTTTTTTTTTTTTCTCTTGAGGCTCAGTGAATGGTACACAAATTCTCAGAGATCTCAACACTTTATAGAACGATATTATTTAGTGGAAAAGAATTGCCTCGTTTTCACCCTGCAATATCTTCAAAACGCTTTCCTGATCTTCGCCGGCTCAATCCACGGGCAAATCGAGGAAGCTTCACTAAAGAATTAACTCTACTAACTCCTTTAAGTGCACTGTATTCTTCCAGCGACATTCTGCTGTGCACAGACAATTCGGTCTCCGTTGCTTGACTTCTCATTGATCTACTACAGCTATGAGAACCAGCTGCATGCGGATAACTTACGTGACTTATGCCGCTGCAATAGCTCGTGTCAGATTTTGATTTTGTTAACAGAGGCTTGTGTCCCAGGAATAAGCAAATCGCGGCACAATCATCAATCTTGGAACCTGGATATTTTGCTCTCCATGCTCTAACTGCTCGACTTACTAGCATTTTTGCCGCCATTTCTTTCTTGCTCGCACAAGCTACTGTTCTTATCACCTCACTGTTTGTCAAAACATCCCATACCTTCAAAGACCAGATTGAGACAATAAATTGATTACCATAGAAGAGATATCTATTATATATCACAAATATGTGAATAATGAGCCATTTCATGCAAGTAGAATTCAATTTTTAAACCTCTTGTCCTACCCAAAAAAATTTAATAATGTCTTCTAATTGCTAAAAGATTGTCTAAATTTTCTTGTATTCTTTAATTACCCTTAGACATCTGCTTTAATTTTTAAAGTTTAATATTATTTTGTCTCATTTGTATAAAGATCTACTAAAAGACTAAAATTTAATAGAG
Source organism: Murraya paniculata (assembly GCA_030449075.1). Classification (NCBI taxonomy): domain Eukaryota; kingdom Viridiplantae; phylum Streptophyta; class Magnoliopsida; order Sapindales; family Rutaceae; genus Murraya; species Murraya paniculata. The sequence goes on along the minus strand of JAEVFN010000014.1, from coordinate 911,306 downwards.
AGAAGTATAATCAATGCAGTTGAATTAGGCAGTAGAATTAGGAGATGTCTTTTAATAGTTCTCAATACAAAGAATCGTTGATTCAAATTCTAACAAAATGTGAACATCTACATAGATTATTTGTTATTTGTTAACACATGAATCTCATATCATAATTTTGGACGAAATACTTCTCTCTTGCAGACATATACATTTTTTTGGCAGGGTTTTTTTTTTGGGGGGGGGAGTAAAAAAAAGATCCTATTTATATAAAGATTTACTAAAAAGAGTAAAATATACTCTGTAACTCTCTTTACAATTGGTTGTCAATCTTTTGCCTTTTAGTAGTTATATGCACATAGAATTGTTGGTCTAAATTGTATCAAAATGCAAATGTCGGCACATGTGAATACTTGATTGAATTTTAGCAGATCAACAATAGATAAATAGCTTGGGTTGTGCCTTTTTCTTACCCCATCGGTTGCTAGAACCACAAACTGATCCTCTCTAGTAAGTTTTCTGTAAGAAATTTCAGGAATTGAGATAAGGCCGTAATCTTTTAAGCAGAAATCTCCAAAAGCCCTGGCCATGGCTAGACCGGGGCAATCTTCATCAGGCATCCATATTCTATACACGTCTGGTTCTTCATCCAGTGCAAAAACTCTGCCTTTACAATTCCTGATTCTTTCAGCTTCACCTGAGTAACATTAGAAACAACAAAGTCTATATCAGTTTACACATCAGATTCATTAAATCAGTTGGGCTTCTAGGCCAAATGAAAACAACCTACTTGCAATATCAGGCTTCAAATCAGTTGTGAGTTGGACAGGAACGAGTTGGTTTCTATCATCTCTAGTGCAGAGAACAGCTCTAGAATCACCCAAATTGGCAATTATCAAGTGTTCTCCCTGCAAATCGAAGAGAAACAGCAGGAAGGAAGTCCAGTTTATTCCACGATAGTACTAAATTAAGAGCTGCAGAACTCTAATCCTGAGCATTCCCTAGATTGAATTGATTAAGGGTCCAAGGGTACCTTTTTGATGATATTTACAGCAGTTGCACCACTGCAGTAGCTGTCCATTGCGGATGCCAGGCCAAGTTCATCATCAAGTTCTTCATAAGCTTTGACTAAGCTAGCCTCCAAAGCACGAAAGAATGGATTTTGACTAGATTTGGAACTATTAGTATAATCTTCATGATTTCTCTTGAGAAGTTTGATTGCTGCAGAGAGCTTCGAAGGTAAATTGTCACGTACATGACGAGCAATCTTGTGACCCGCAGGTCCATGACCATCAAACACTCCGCAGAAGACTGCATCTTTATCACCAGTAAAGTTCTGAATCAAAATTGGATGTTAAGTTTCATTTCTTAAATTTTACTTTTCTCTATTTTGAATCTAACTGTTGGAAGTAGGGACTTTCAGATTCATATCATTTCAAATTTCAAGTAGGAACTAAATCCTTTTTAAAAAAGTTTAATCCATGAATTACAGAACAAGATTGCATCTCTTTAATCATAAGTCCCATAATGCTGAGAGTGCATGTCTATGGACCAAAAATAAATGGATCAATGGATAAACTATTTTGTTGTCACAAATATCAAATTAAATTATCATATCACAACTCTGATAACTTTTGGCAAGATGAAAATGATTACTAATTCCCACACATCAGCGAGATAAGAGAAATGGAAACCAAAAAGAAAAACTAAAAAAAACACACAAATTTCAACACCATAATATGAATTGTAAATAAATTTATCAGAATCTTGAATAATTAATACGTTTGGAGAAAGGGAAAATAAATTATGATTCCACAATTAACATTACACCAGGAAAATTAATTTGAACAGAAATTGATCAAAGCTAACAACATTAAGGAAATGAGAGCCAAGAAATTAATGCATTAATCAATACAATCAAATAATCTGAAATATATATATATACAATGAAATCATATTGTTGAGATCAAAAGCAAAGAACTAATTAGATGAAATAATTACCTCCCAAACAGTCATGGCATCTTGATTGATACCTTTTCTTCCTCGTTGTGTAAACATAGAAATATTCTTAGAAGATCCTTGTAATCTGACAGAGGCTCCATTATCACCAACCCTCACAAAATCTTCTTCCTCATCAATTTTCCTATTATTATAAATATCTTTACGTTCCATTTCCTCCTCCTCATAGACTGATCCATACTTAACTTCTATGCTACAACAACCTCCCATGTTATATGTTATGAAGCACCCTGTAAAGCCCTAGAAATATCCAAATATTTTCCGGGAAATGGGAAGAATTTTCCTGGGATCCAAAAGGGCTCATATCATCATTTTCATGAAGAGGCAGGCAGCCCCAGGAGGAGAGGAAATATTAATTCAAGGTGATGGTGATGAGGTTGGCCCATAAACGTACATGAAACAGCATATTTATTTTAAAAGACGGAGGAGGAAGTTAAAGATCAAGAAGAAAGAACCAATCAGGAAACCTTTTTTTGCTTTTTTTAATTCTTAATTTTATTTTGTTTATTTGTCTTATTTAAATTTTACAGGATTAGGGAAAATTGGAATAGATAATTTGGTTAATGGTGATGTTAAGAAACCAAGAATAAAAAACGGCGCGTTGGTCGTTTGTATCTCAAGAGTTTGTTTTATGAATTATCGACGTGCTCATCTATTACTCTTACCGCGTAAAGTCAAAAGAGTTCCTGTCGCTCGCACGATAATGGGGGTGGTTAATGACTAATTTATCCCCTTTCTTATTTCATCTCGCTCTTCAACTACTTTTTAACTATTGCAAGAAATCGTTTCCAATAACTTTAGCCTCGTAACATTTACTAAATATTAGTTTCTAATACTATTATCAAACAAGTTCAGGTAATTTTAGATTTAGTAATAATATAGTCATAAATTCTTGTACAAATTTATTTTGTACAAACTGACGTGACATAATTTAATTAGTTTAATTAAACATTACTTGATCCACCTGATTTATTTTTATTATTTTATATTTTCTCTCAACTAATGAATTAATATCAAATCAACTTATACAAATTTAGTTTATTTAGTTTGTACAAAAGTTTGTGGCTGTATCATCACTCTTTTAGAGTTAGAGTTTGTTGGAGAAAATAATCATTTCCTCCCATAATACAACTTCAACCAGCAGCTCATTACACAAAATATCTACTGATGTTTTTGATGGTGGCACTGGCATCACTAATCGAAGACAAATTTTATGACTAGAGGAAGAGGTTATATGAGAAATTATGCCATTCAGATTAGTTTTCATTTAAACAAATAATGTTACGGGTAAAAGATAATTCAGCCAGCTTGTTTGCCAAAGCTGGTGCTAAAATGACCTGGTCTATATTCTATAATGTAACCATATAACAAGACTCAAGACAGCAAAGAGCAGTTAACAATATTTACCAAATTTGATATCCAGCTCAGCATATCTTATTCAGCTCATTGCTGCAGTCAATGAAATAACTGACAAGTTCTAGGCTCGTGACTCCAGTCAAGAGTCTGAAACATAAAATAGACTCTCCCTTCCCTCACAGATCAGACCTATCTATTCAATGTTGATGCAAATGTAACATCTAACAACTACAAAGGAACAAATTTTCAGAAGCTTTCAACTAATGAAAGAGAGAGAAAAATACACCAAATACCAAAACAATTGTGTTTGTTCTTTCTTGGGACAGAGAAAAATTATAATTCAAACACTGCTATGGTTTGTTTAAGAATGTCAAGGTTTGGGATGAACAACCTCAATTCTTAAATAAAAAACAAAGGTTTTATGTAAATTGAGCTCCCAGTGCCGCCACCATGAAATCCATAGCATCAGAACTGCCAGCCGACAAACAACTCAACAACATTTTTATCTTACAAGTTAAACAATCAGTGAGTGAAATTCAAGGTGCCCCAGACAAATAAAAACATTTACTCATTTTAGCATCGCTTTAAAATTTCATCTCTAGTTTACAGTTGTAAGACAAACCCATTGATACATAAGAAAAAGGAAATTGAAGATGCCAAAAAAGCAGGACATAACAGAATTTTCGTTTGTAATTGCAATTCTTACAACAAAAGAAATCTAGACAGAATGAAATACTATTGTAAAAAAAAAAAAAGGTCCTACAGCATATCACTATAAATTTAAGGGAGGAAAAAAATCCTATGGTTTTGAAAGGTTAAAAAAGAAAAAAATTGCAGAGGTAATGTGGAATCGTTACCGATCACCACCATTGATGAACTAGAACACCATTCTGTCTGAGAGAAGTAAATAACTCCAAGCATTGCTCATATGTCTTCTCATATTTCGGACTCCTTTGTCCAGGACAGCATCTCTGCCACCTATTGTAATGGCATTCAAGAAAGATCTCATCTATCAAACATATTGCCCCAGTCTCAAACAACCTCGGAATCAAATCAAACTCAGTCCCTTCAACATCCATTTTCATCACCACAAAATCCTTATCCGTCACAGTGTTCTTCAACCAATCCGCAAAATCGAACCCCTGAATCCGATCCACTTCACCATCAAACCCACCATCTGATAATGACTGCACAGGCTGAATTCTCCCCATGCCCCTACCTTTAACCTCCACTTCCTTATCCGGGTCATGATTAATTTCAAACGACAAAGTCTCATTCCTCACCCAAGCTGCGTAAGGCAACAATTTCACCTTTTTTTTGGCCTTATACTCTTCGTAAAAGGTCTTATCAGCCTCAATTGCATAGACGTCAAAGGTTTTGTTTTGTTTCGGATACTGCTTCTTAAACCAACTCCCTATACTAGAACCATAACTCCTAGCTCCCACATCAACATACACATATCTATTCTTGAAACTTATATCAGCCATTGATGGTAAATACTTTATATTCTTTATATTTCTCTTCAAAGTTATCCATGGCTTCAATGGCTCCTCCATAATCAACGGCTCTGCTTTCCGGACAAACACTTGCTTATAGCCAGGAACTGAGCACTTATTTGCGACATTGCCATCGGGTAAATTCTCCCGATGCCCAAGAAGCAAATCACTCTCTTTCTTTAACACAATTTCTCTAATGTAAGGAAATGAAGAATCAAACCCATCAATATCGTGTGACTTGACTAACTTGCTAGAATTGAATAAATCAAGAAACGAATTGAAACTATACTCATCTTTAGCCCTCACGTGGACCACCGCAAACCCTTCGGGTTTCAGAGTCCGTACGATCTCTGAGGCAAAATCCAACGGTTTGGATGCTTTCTCCAATCTGGCCCCACCAACAAAGACAAAATCAAACGTATTACCATCAAACGGTATCCGATGCCCCTCGCCCGAAATCACCAATGGCTTCGACGACTTTTTGAAAATTCCAATCGAGTCCTCGACGCCGATCTCTTTCAAGGCGAAAACGTCCTGGCCGTATTGCGTCTCAACGCACAAAGATTTCGCGTTTTGCGAGAGGTAGCCTTGGGAAATCAGATCCTGGAAAACGGACGAGTAGAAATTAACGGCCTTGATCCACTCTTTGCTGGTGTACATATCACGGCGGCTGGGGCTCACAACATTAGATCGGACCGCTTTGTTGGCGGTTATCCCCGAAGCTCCGGTACCCGCGCCGATAGCGACAAGGTTGAAATTGTCCGGTAGTGAGAAGAAACAAAAGTCGCCAAGATTGCATGATTCGCCGGCGATTGTAACCACGTACGCAAATCGGACGACTATGAGTAAAACGCTGAATAAAAGCACCCGCACCAGAATATTCCTCAAAAAGCTCGATTTCCCTACAGTGGGCTCCATCATCTCCTGCTTCTTTTGATTTACGAATTTTTCTTTTTTTTAATTGTATAAAAAAATCAAAAAATCCAAAAAAAAAGAAATATGAATTGTACGGAGAGAGGAGAGGCGATTAGCGGGAGCAGAAGCGGGCTGAGGTGTGGTTGCCGCCGATGAGAGTTCTACAGAGGGAGGGCGAGGAGCAGATTGGGAGATTGAGAAATTTAGGAGGGGCAAAACGGGAAAGCATTTTAGTAATGCAAGAAACAAGAGATCGGGATTCTGTTACGGACGGGGCAAGGCCATGAATCAATATGATCAGCTCAAGTGAGTAGAGAGTGACGAGTTTTTGACTGAGACTAAGCTTTCGTATTATTCCTCTCCGAGGCGATAAGTTTTGAGGAGGGCTTTGTAGAGACAGGGGAACGCGGCGAGGCGACCGGCTGAACCGGTTACACGCGGAGTGAGAGAGGGAGGGAGGGACGCTTGCTCCGTGGAAAGTGCGTGGGATGACTTGGATTTTGGGGACGGATTTTGGTCATATTTACAATACTGCCATCAGCTTGCTTTCTTGAACGTTACGCAGTCTTCAGATTTCGGCGTGGATGATCTTGTAGTTGGGTCCCCATTTTGAGAGCCAAAAAAAAAAAAAAATTTCTCTCTAGATACGCTTTATATTAGTTAAAATTATTGGTTAATAAATAATGATATTTTCTTTTTAATTTTGCTGCGCTTTAATAAGTGTGTGATCTCATTTAGGATTTAATTGCTTGAGATATGCAGCACTATTTAATAAAATATTAACAATTAGTTAATTAAATTTTGGATTTTGGAGTATATTTCTGTGATAACATCAATTGTATCATTGAATTTTGTACTTGAAATGAGCATATGTTTATGTGGAATTGTTTGTTAATAATTGCAGAATAGGGACCGTTGGTTGAGTCTAAAGCCACAACTATGCTTTTTGCAAAAATTGGTAATTGTGGGTCGTTGTCTTCACGTTTTCTCTGTCTCAAATGACATTATTTGGTGCCCACCATATCTACTTCATTTTCTACATTGGGTAAGTTCCGCCACCGCTACATTGCTGTAGTTTATTTTCTTTCGGAGAAAATTGCTTTATTTAGGGAAGTAATTTTCAAAAATAGAATTTATTTGTAGAAAAATTGGGGTCTGATTTGCTAAATCATATAGTTTCTAAACATTAGTGTAATTATAAAATTTACTGAATTCAACAAGAAAAATAATTTATTGTTTAACAACCGTAATGCGAGAGTTTAAATTATAATACAAAAATTTTCAGCTTAACAAACCACGAACTAATTGAAGAAGAATATATTATGAAAATGAATGGCAGAAGTCAAATTCTCGGAACTGGATGAAGAGTCATTAAAACACAGACCGACGGAAGCTGCATATCAGTGATTGCAACGCATAAAAATGATGAAAACGAGAGATTAATCATGAACTCAACACGTCAAAATTTGACCCAATCAGATTGCATTTATGACCCACGAGAAATTAGATTCTAGAGGCACTGAACATCATTTACTCACAAGCACGAGTCCTGTGGGCGTACCAAACGCCGGACTAGCCGTTAATTTAGTTTCTGCCACGACAGTAAAAAACAAAAGCCTGTGTGGTACAGGCTTTTAATTTACTTTGGCCGTATTTTTTTATTAAAAAATCCGAAATATAAAATACAAAATCACTCAGGGTTGTTTACCTTTCCACTTTTTTTTTTTTTTTGATAGACATGGTTGCTGCGTTGATCATATTGACTCCGCATACTTATGATATTAATTAAATTAAAATATTAAAAAAAATCTCATGTAATTTAGAGATATAATTTTCGTATTTAAAGAAATCTTAATATACTTTTATTGTAATGTATTCATTTAGGTTGCGTTTATTTTTTTATCTGAAATCTAAATAGATCTGAATGAAAATATCTGGATGACATGTTTGTTTTTTCTTTTTCAATATCTGAACATGAAAATCTAAAAATTAGTAATTCGAAATAAATATCATTTTAAGTTAGTATTCACAATTTATAGTTTTCACAAGTTGATTAGTTTGATAGCATTAAAAAAAATACTTTCATTGTTGATCTTAATTTAATTTTGTAATAAAAAATGTAATTATAACATCAACTTATATTATAAAGTCAATATTATTGCTTTAGTTTTAATTCATCACAATGGACATAATTTGATTTGTTCAATATTTTAATTTAGTTAATATTACCATATGAATAAAATTTAAAGGCAATTAAAAAAAATAACTTCAAGGATAATACAAAAAATTAGGTTTATATATAATATTAGAAATACATGAATTATTAAGGATATTTTTAAGATTTGAAATTAAAATTTTCTATTTAGATTTCAGACTTCATATAAAAGTAGTCTTTTTCTATTCAGATAAAATTATCTGATAATAAATGATAAGTTACAAAAAATAACTTATAATAAATAAATATCTGAAAAAAAATTAAATTCATACTTCACACTAAAAAATAAACAGCACTAGGTATGATATATAAGTATTTGTTAAAAAATTATTATGTAATTAATAGTTACATTTAATTTATACACATATATTATACATGCATTAAGTAATTGTTTAATAACCTAGGTACCACTTTAAATCTCTCCCCATTTTCTATTTTTAAAATTTTGGTATAGATATTTAATTATTAACTTATATTTAAAAAAAAAACATGGAAATACCGTGTGGGAGATTTCTTGTGAAAGAAAATGGAATTTTTTTTTTTTTTTGACTACGAAAGAAAATGGAATTTGCTTTGTCACAAAATGTTGTAAAGTGACTACTGAGCATCATGACGTGTTCATATCTCTGCCGTGGGTTGTTGGGCAGTTGACATGTGGCACAGTATGACCTGGATAAGACTCACTGCGCAAATACGTATCCAAGTCAATTTTTATTTTGTTTTTTTCTGAAATTAATCAATTTATTATTTGAATAATTAAATCTTAATCATTTTACTAATGTTTTAATAATATATTCCAGTGAGGGTAATGCAATTTTGATTCTGGTTGGTTCGTTAAGTCCAGAGTGTGCCACGTGGAGGATCTCGGATAAAACTCCCAGAAATTTCAGATCCTACCATGAATGAAAGTGCCGAAGAACAAAAGAACAAGGGCCCACTTGCAGTAATCGTAGGCTAATTCAACGGCCTTTCATGACCCGCTGCTTTTACAAAGCCGAACAAAACTTACCATTTGTCTGACATGGTGTCGATCCTGTGGGGAGCATCACATGATAATCTACGTACGCTCTCACATCTTCACCCAACATGTTAATTTCATTTTAAATGTCAACGCGCTTGCTTCGTTTCAATTTTCCAGATTCCGTGAATGTGTGAAATTTTCGTTTTCAGTAGGGTTGGGCACCGGTTTGGGTCGGTTTCATTTCAAGATAAACTAAAATTTTCGATTCGTTTTGGTTTAGGTATTTCAAAAAATTAGTTTAAAATTTTTATTTGATTTGGTTTTAGTATTAATCCATTCATTTTTTTTTTTTGTTATAAAAAGTCTAATGGTATCGAAAAAATTAAATCGAACTGAGTTTTTTTGGCTCCGATCTAGTTCTATCTACCTCTACAATTCAGTATTTTGATAAAGTTCTTAGAGATATTATTATTTGTCCATCTATATTTTTCGACATATCAAGTCAGTATCAAGATTTGGTGAAAATTGTATTTCACCACTAAATATTTGTATTGTTATCACTTTATCACTAGATCATTAATACAATTAAAAAATTGTTGATGTCATAAGGGCATTTAAAAAATTTTATGTTAAATTTAAAACATACCTTTCAATTGTGAAAGAGAGGTTATCATTTGTCAACCGTTTAATTATGAAAGAGATATTTTTATTTGTCTACTGAATTCAGTACTAAAATTTTCTAAAACTTATATTTTACACCCTAATATTTAGGCCATTATCATTTTATTGCTAAAATATTAACATAGTTAAAATTTTGTTGATGTCATAAGGGCCTACTTTTGAGAATATGTTTGTTAAAAGGGTTTAAAGCAACGGATAATAAATTAACAAATGTACCAAAATCAATTATGTAAATGATGACATTTGTCCTGCCTCTTAATATTATATCGTTTGGTCGTTAGCTTTAATTAATTTGTGGTTTCCATAGAGGAAGAGTTCTCGACTTCGTCGTTGGAATTCTGAATTGTTTTATTTTACCTTTTTTTGAAAAAAAAAATTTGTGTTGATTGCGGATAATTAGGTTATAAAGTACTTTTAACTAGTTTTCCTTTTCACATGCCCAAAATGAAAATATCAAATATAATTGTATATAGATGGTTTATAACCTTTGTTATATCACCATTCATGTAATTTTTTTTTCAAATACCATTTTATACATATAAATAAATATCAAGTAGTTATAGTCCAAATAATGATGTAGGAAGTAATAGTACTGCTTACCACATGACATTATTTGGTTAATTCATAATGTAAAAATTATTTACAAAGAATCACATAATTGTGTCACGTGTTAAGAGATGTACTAGATCATCTTCATTTTATCCTATCATTACATTAGCATATTTTGTTTTTGCATAGAATCATATATACTTAGATAATTTTATGCTCATCAGTCTATTATTGAAAGTTTATATTTGTATAAAAATTTACAATAATAAATGACCGAAACATATATTTTTATAAGTATTGTTTCTTAATACATAATATTAAGCCACTTTTCATATATATATATATATATATATGGAAAACAATAGATTAGGCCACTGTTCAATATTCCTTTTTCCTTTTCTGGATGGCCCGGCTTGAATGCATTAATATTAATTATTACTTCATGTTAGATTATAATCATTAATAAGATTTTAGAGAATCTTTTCTTAAAGAAAAACAAAAATATATAATTAATGAAAGATTTAGTGATTTATTAGTCGGTAGGCCGCTGTGAAATGGGTGTTGCTCTGTTACGGTTTAATGCGAGAACAAATTATTGGGGTTTTTAAATTAGAATTTTACTACAGTTTACAGCGGCTGTAAAATTAAATGAATAATAAACAATACTTAATTACTGTTTATCCATGAGGGTTCCTTCTACTTATGATGGCTAACATGCACATGCATCCAACTGCCAAACAAGAAGCAGCAGCAGCAGAAAAATGGAAAAGAGCACGCGCAGTTAGTCATTAGAAAAAAAAAAACGACTTGTCATTTTGTGGTCAATGTAGATCAGCCACACGGTTTGCACGTTGGGCGGTATTTTCATGAAAAACGTTTTAGAATAAAAGTGTTTTATTGTCAAAAACATTTTTAGTGTTTTTAAGTTTTTTTAACGAATCATTTAACGTGTTTTTAGCTAAAATTTTCAAATTAATTTATTTTTATTCAAGGAGAGAAACGGGAATTAGTTAGAGTGTGTCAGAATTAAAGGCTGGTAAATCTTCCAACCATACTACTAATTAGCGAACTTTACAGCACATTTAACTAACTTACGAGTAGTACAATTTAAAAGCCACGAAACGTGCCAACGATTGATGAATTTGCTATTTCAAATTGAAATTCGAAAAAAAAAAATTGTGCGGCCCAAATATTAAGTTGTAGCTAACAAGTAAAAATTTAACAATAACATTAAAAATAAGTCTCAACAATCACTCTCATGTCAAATGTAAACCAAGACAGAAGCCAAATAAACTTAAAAAATGAGTCAATAAATTGAAATAAAATTTTAAAATAAATTTTAAAATTTTTTGGTAACTAAGGATATGATAGAAAGTGTGGACGAAAAAATTTAGTTAACTAGAAAATCAAATAAGTGGGGGTGGTATGATAAACGTGACACAAAATTTAACATAGTTTAGTACTTGACTTGCGTACACAAAGATGAACTAATTGCTTTTACTATTAAAACGAATGCAATTTTTGTTGTTATAATGTCTCGCCTTTCATGATTCTGTTTACTCTTTTTGACTTTTTACATTTCCTGCTATAACATAAAGTAATTCTTCGATAAAGACAACTCGCGTACAAATTATGTGCATACAGCTATTTCCGTAAAATGTAGAAACACATTTGTCCCAGAGCACACACTAAACCCTAAACTCCAGCTAAAATGACTGGAAGAGGGTAAAATGGCAATTTACAGATTGGTTAAAAAGAAAAATAGGTTGGTTGTTTCTCATTAACTGCAATTTTATTGTAGGTACAATACAAACAGTGTCACATCGAAAGAAACATCGAAAGAAAGAAAGAAAAGAGCCTTTCAGCTAATCACAAGTACCGTTCAGAAATCAGAATCTAATATGAGCTGAGCAATTTTGACAAAAAATTCTGAAAAACTAAATTGCTGACGGACAGAGAAATCTCTGTCTTTAATTTATTGTCCAATCATAAAAAACGCAACCCAGCTAAAGATCGTTGTAAGGAGGGGACCAAATCAAGGGGGCCTCACTTTGATAACAACTCCTCAAATTGTTGGGCAGCGGAAAAATGGTCTTGCCTTCCAAATGGTAATGTCGGGGAGATAATGGCAGCAACCTGATCAAGAAGAGCCAAGGGATGATAGAATAGACAGAACTTGTTATTAAATAATATTTGTCCAAATCTAAATGGCATCATAAACCTCGAGTTAGAGGTGTAAAATGGACCGTGCCAGTACTGCTGTGCCCACACGGTATCAGGGTTTAATGTGCTTAAGAGTCAAGTCACGACGATTAAAACAAATGTACATGCAGTATAATATCTTATTATATGATTGGCATAATACCTCTGATGTATTTTAAAATTTATTATATTATATGTCAAGCAAAATTACATGGAATGACAATGATGACATGATAGGATAAAATAAATGGGTTGGGTCGTATTGTCCAAGTGAGTTTTAAAAATTAGCTAAAGAGATAAACGTAGTTTTTGTGTGAATCACATTGGCGCAATACCATGTATATTTTCGACATTTCCAGGACGGTCAGCGTTTTGTTTTGCATTTTTCCGTTCAAACAGCTGTTGATTTGTTATACATGTGGTATTAAAAATATATACAACTGTTTGTTACACGAGATAAATGGGCTGGGCTGGGCTGGTCGTGAACATTAATGGTAGGCCTCTATCTCAGGCTTTCGCGGACAGGGTGGACGTCAATCAAAGTCGGCTTTATTTGACGAATGAATTGTAGGGTTTTGCATCGACTGATGCTATTAGCACCCTTCATTATCCTTATAGAAACCCACCTCAAATAAATTACATTTAAGGGAAAATATGAATCTCATTAACTCTACTTACAAAATTTTCCGCATTGTAGTTTTACTATTGCATCCCAATCTTTTAATTATCTAATCATTCAATTGAATGATTAGTATACATCAGCCTTTGGTACAATCAACTAGTTTGTATTTTGATTTATTTATTGAAATTAGATAAAGTGGAAAAAATAATTAGGCAATTAATTAAAAATATCTAAAAAATAAATAATAATATAAAAAATTCAAAAATAATTCAAGGAAGGAGAGAAGAATTAGTACAAAATAATCCAACAAGGCAACAAAGACTTCTCTACTAAAGAAATGTGCAGCTTTTAGAGAAAAAGGCAGCAATTATCATTATTACTGCTGAAATATGCTAGAAAATAAAGGAACGTCGAAAAGAAATAAAATTAGTAATATGAGGAAATTAGTGGAGGCCAAATAGCGCCACTCCTTCCATAATTCATAAAAAGTACAGAACAAGAAGGTCTCATTATTGTTTAGCTATTTTTAGAATGGATCATTTTTTTTTTTTTTTGGGAGTTGAGAGTTAAAATTTTTGTTTCTTTAAGCAAAGAGTCCCAATAATTACTAGAGTTCATATATGATAGAAATAAATACTTCTTCCACTAAAATGAGTAGAGCGGATATCTCTCTAATATTAAATAAGATAAAAAAAATTTGATAATAATAAACTCTTAGTGTGTTTACTTTCAAAATTAGGAAATCATAATTATTTACAGTATTTACTTTAAGGATCCCTCTATTTTACATTTAATGTAACATACATAACTCACAAGAGCCACACATTTATGTGGGTCCCATAATTTGTATGGCTCTTGTGAGTTGTGTATGTTACATTAAATGTAACATAACATTTATTTTACTTTAAAAAATAAGAGAGAGAATCAGAATCGTTGAGGTAAGGCTCACCTCAAATTGGGATTGGGAATGGAAGACTAATTCCCAAAAGAGAATAAGAATCAATCTCTCATCCTTAAGAGTGATTATTATGCCTCCGTTAACATTTTGAAATTCCAAATGCTCTCCTATAGATTGAAAAAAAAAAATCACAGCCAAACGCAATTTGGCCTACAGTAGCCAAAATGGTGTTTTTCCTCGTCCTCAGCTATACAGCAACAGCTAGTCACAGTGTCATCTTTGTCTGGGCTGTTTTTCAAGCAGTTGCAGCTAGTTAGAGTCCAATAGCAATAGCTGCAGTCGATGATGATGTTGATGATGTCACAGTCCAGCAGCAGCTGATCCGATTAATATTATTGAATAATAGTAATCACAATAACTAAAATATAAAAACATAATCATGATAATAGTTAATTAAAGACTTTTTAGTAATTTAAAATAATCTAACTTATTCTGATTCTGATTCCAGAACAAAGTAAACACATCAGTGGCAATACAATTTATTCGAATTCCGATTCTAATTCTTACAGTTAAAATAAATAATTTATTTATATTTTCATTTCTCATTTCAATTCCAGCTCATTCTGATTTCATCTCATTCCAATTCTCATTTAGTAAATGTGCCATTAATCTATAGTAGTCTCGATACATTTCTGATTATAACATATATCATTATTTGAATATATATATATAATTTGCTTAGCCTAGAATCAATCTTCTTCCTTTCGTTTATTTAATTCTTCCACAAGGTTCTTTAAGGAAGCATATGATTCATTCATCATTTTGGGTGAAGGCATCAAAGATCTAGAAGAAGTTTCTCCATACTTTAATATTATATTTTGAGGATCATCCCTCCATACGAAAACAAAGAAATTCCCACGCAACTACGCCTTCTCTCTATTAGGCTATTAGCCCCACAAGCTCCCGAAGTTACTTGCATCGCTCATTCTCTATTGAAATTTGAAGGCACGACTTGTCATTATACAAATTGTCTTGTTAACGACTTGTCGTGCAGAAAAGTAACGATTTGCTCCCGGGTCGCTATAAGTGAAGAAATACAATAATCAATTTTGATTACACGTCAATCGCCTATGACAATCTGGTTCATGTCATCATGATGAATAGTTAGTAAAAATAGGTTGGCAGCGGCTCGGCGTCATGCTTCCTTTATTATTAATAAATTAAAGTATTTATTATGTATATATAAATTCATATGACTTAATATACAAAATAATGGACCGCTGATACTTTAATATAATATTGGCCGAGAAAATGGTGAATACGTTAAGGCATTACCAAACAATAATTGCTTACAGTAGAAAATTTTTGTTAAGTCATGACCCATGACAATTACTTAGGTTCAAGGTGAACAATTTTTCAAACGTTGATATAGAAATATTTAGTCATTCCTAAAAGCTAACATAAGCAGCTTTTAAAACTCGCTTCTAAATCTACGCCCAAATAAATTAGAAGAACTCTTCCCCACAATGCATGAGCCTTAACATAGTAGGGATCGTGCAACAACATAATTACTATAATATAAGAATTTTATGTATATATTAATTTTCTCGAGAGATAAATACCTGACAAATGAACTGCAATTTTAAAGTGAGGGAGAAAATAGAACAAAAGATGAAACTTTATTACAGCCATTTTACGAAAATAACGCCATTGGTCCACGTGTAGCCAGATAAAAGCTCAAGGCCGGCTTTGTTCCGCGGCGGGAGCGTATCAACTACGAAGTTAGTTACAAAGGTATGTGTCTTTATAAAGACAAAGCTGAGTTGTCGTACCTTTCGTTTACAAATTTAGAAACCAAAACGAAATCACAAAGCTTCCTCTTTGCCTTCTTCAGTTTCTTGTGATCTTTGTCCAAACAATATTTTTTTTTTAACCATTCATTAAAATCCCATCTCAATCCACAAACATAAACACAGAACACACTTTCTCAGTTCTGACATTGCTGTTTCCTCGTACTGAGAGACGTCAGAAATGGAGGAGAAAAAAGGCGTGGAGTCACCACAATTCGAGACACCGAGGGATGCGCCGACGGCTGACGTGGAGAACCAGACGCCGTCGTCGGGGTTCGGTGTCACGGCGATTACAAGGCGATGGAAGAGGGAGGATTTGCTGAAGAGAGGGTCTCTGGCTTTGAGGGGATTGGCTATGGTATTTTCTCTGCTTGCTTTCATTGTCATGGCCAGTAACCAACATGGTGATTGGAAAGATTTTGATAAATACGAAGAGTTCAGGTAAAATTTTTATTTTTGATTTTTCTTTTTTAGATTTTCCCAGATGGGTATTGTTTGATTTGATCAAATTTTGATTTTTCGCTTTCGCAGATATGTTTTGGCAATTGCAATTCTTTCGACTCTCTATACTCTAGGGCAAGTTTTGCGTCATGTTCATGAGCTATCAACAGGGAAACAAATGATGCAGAATCGAACCTCTGCATTAATTGACTTCTTTGGAGATCAGGTTTGAGTTTTTGCTTTTACTGTCCAATTCTATTGCCTTGTTATTTTGCTTTTACTTGAAGAAAATAAAAGAAAATTTTAGTTGTTTTCATGCGTATAAAGTTAATCTCGAAGTTAAAACACTTTTTGTAGTCAAGAAGAATAATTTAATCTTGAATTTTATTAAGCTTTTTTCCTTTTTTGCTGGTTTGATTTGATAGAATTGGGAGTATAGTTTTTTCATCAGGGAAAAATGATTGAGATTTGGAAACCTTTCAGATAATTACAAATGTGAATTAGTTAGTTTAAAACCAACTTTAGAATTAGATGGGCGAATTGGTAAATGGGCAACTGCCATCTCCTTCATTTTTTCCTTTATATTTTGTATTTGGCCAAATGGGCCTATCCCAAATTGAAGGGGGTCCTGGTAGCATCTGGAACATTTGTAACAAGTTCGAATCTTTAGCAATACTATATTTTATATCACATTTGCAGCTTTGAATACAAGCTTTTATTCTCTAAGCTATATTGAATTTAAAGACTTCTCTTTGGGTTTTTTGTGTGTCGCACAGATTATATCTTATCTGTTGATATCATCAGCATCTTCGGCGGTTCCCATGACAAATAGGATGAGAGAGGGAACTGATAACTTATTTACAGACTCCTTAGCGGCCTCCATTAGCATGCAGTTCTTAGCATTCCTAGCATTGGCATTTTCAGCACTCATTTCGGGATATAAGTTATCAACTCAGTCTTACATCTAGGGGTGGCAATTTCGCTAGCAATGTTTTGTGCATCCATTGTTCTTTTTTCACCTACATAACATAATATGTTGCATCTAAGATTTCAAGTTTGTACAGAGAGCTGTTATCAGCAGAAGGCTCTTCTTGCTATTCGTTTTTCAGACCATTCTTTGTAATCAGAGTGACAAAGGAATGTACTTAGCTGCTTTATTCTAGTTGTGTAGTATTATATTTTGAAGTTCCTTTGATTTTTAGCAATGTTTTCATTCAACTTTGTATGCTTAACTTTCATCTGTGATGAATGTGTTGCGTCTTAACAACATAGAAAGTATCAGAAATCATCTGTTGGATACAAAAAAGACACTAAAAGAAGAGAAAAAAATTCTAAGTGAGGCCAGCGCGGAACTGTCAAGTTCAGTATGGCCTCAAACAAATGAACAAATACATGTGACTCCACCTATCTGGGTCCCAAAATCTACAGAACATAAAAATTCATTGCTAATTGATAGAACTTGATGCACTCCCAAGTTAGCTATTTGAATTTAGGAATGATTCCAGGAATGAGTCATCCCGTGGCTCGTCTTTGGCTCTATTGAACAACCCATTCGGTTGTTGAGTCTGATTCATCATGTATGAACCTGTTGGCTTTGCAAATCCTGAGATTCCATAACTCCCTGTGCTCTGCAGCATTGCTGCTGTATATGGCGCTTGGCTTCCTGATGACGATGGAAACCTGGTGTTGTTAAGGGAGTTAGAGAAACTTGATAAATTAGAATGACTAGCCATGGCAGTTACAGATGGCCTTATCGGCAGAGGCACATTGCTGGTATTAGTATTAGATGAAGGTCTAGTCAATGTATAGCCGCTACCACGAGCTGCTGGAACATCATGATTATGTTTCCCTTCATAGGTTGTGATCACAGCTCTCATATCATGCGATGCTCGCTCTACATGTTTCCTTACTGGACATCCAGTAGTTGTACACTTGTAGTAGCTCCTACATATGATGAAAACTTGCAATATGAAACCAAATTCATAACGGTTTCCAAAAAATTAAGGTAGTATATAATAAAGAGTAATAACCACCTTGGATTAGGATTCCCTTTCACTACTTTCTGTCCATATTTCCTCCACCTGTATCCATCATCAAGTATGTCTATATCACTTGTTGTTTGAACTACAATTCTCGGCTCCCTGACAGTTCTGCTCCCGGTACCAATTACACCCTCCATGTCATTTTCCCCCTTCCTGCAGAAACAAGAACCATTATAATCAGAACCCATATGCAAGCTCATCATACACAAATAGCACTTAATATTTGCAAAAGCTTACCATCTTTTAGCATCAGGTTCATTTTCATCATCATCTCCTATGGGATTACTTGTTGGTGATCCTTGCTCACCAAAATCATCCTCTCCGAATGAGGCTGAAGACTCATTCTGCATAGAGAAAGAGTCTGTATGTGTGTTGCCCAACGCGCCGGCAGATTGATCAGAAAGGTCAGAATTGGCACATGTAGAGTGTTGCATTGATTGAGAAGATGATGATCTCCTAGTAGATGTGGGCTTGGGATGATTGTGACTTCCTTTATACACTATTTCAGTGATCTGTCCATCCAACGACCTCTCAACTTTTTTCTTCATCGGGCAATCCGGGAAAGTACATTTGAAATAACTCCGGGGATTTTCGCTTCCTTTCACTTGCTTTTGCCCATATTTTCTCCAGTTATAACCATCTTCTGATCTCTTCTGTTCTCGTGTATATGCAGATGACTGATTGTAATGACTGTAATTACCAGATTGAGGAGCAGCATTGCTCTGAACATTTGTTTGATATGATGCCATATCGGAAGAAAAGCTTTCCATTGGGGCAAATTCTGATTTCACCCCTGGATTTTCTGTTGAAAAATCAGATTCCTTTGTGGGCTTATTGAAGTTCCATGGTTCTTGTTGCCTCTTAACTGATTCCTCCTGCTGAGATTAAATGATTGAAACTTATCAAATCAAAACTGAAGATAAGCAATATACATGTATATATGCAATTTCAGAGATAATGTATCTCAAAACTCTATTTGTCCCAATAAGCCTTTTCTTTTATGAAATTTTCAAAATTTATTGAATGTTACCGTTTATTTAACTAGCACAGTCCTGATACAATTCTATGTTTACAAAATAATATGATACAATTTTTTTCAACTTAAAAATTGATATAATAAAATTTTTTAACAAAATGTGTATGAGCCAAAATATCGCATAACTTTCATGCTATATACATAAAACTAGAAGTCTGGAAGCTCTTCCGTGTTCCAAAGACGCTTGTTCAAATTTGTAAGCCAATTGAAAAAGAAAAAAAGAAGAGTGCTAGTGATTAAATAAATGGAGCCCTTAAGTTGCAGCTCTAAGTTACAGTTTCTGTAAGTTACAGCTGCTGTAAAATTGCGTGAACAGTATCGCGCGACTTAGTAAAATCCTAAATTTATAGCTTATTACGAGCAGTACAGAGACTGATAAAAGGGTGCAAAAATAACAGGCACCAAGAGTATTTAAATTAACCTAAGGCAGCCTAAGTGACTGTTGGGTATAATTTATTTAATGCTCTATAAGTATTTTTTTTAATTCCATAAGTTCTTTCAAATTCTTTGTTATTATTTGATTTTTTTTAGTAGAGTTTTTGAAGATTACCTCTACTATTAAAAGCGTAAATTTTAAGTTTTTGGGAGTGAAAGTTGAAATTTTTTAAAAAAATATTAAAATATGTAAAACTTTCTTTCTCTATTTTCTAATCTTATTTCATTTTTTCGTAACATAACCTTAAATAATTTATCTATTAAAATAATTTTATAATTTTTAATAAAAATTTTTATTAACAACCAATCAACTAAAATTTTTTTAATAAAACCTTTACATGTAAAAACTCCATTAAAAAAACTACACTGCACCGAACCTAAACAGTAAAAAAAATATCAGACAAGAGAATCTGTTCCTAAAAGGCAAAGTTAAACAAGTAACAGCAATGAACTGAAGTGTGTGTGTACAGTATATACCGCTGAAGCATAGTTGGAAGAAGGCCTTGTTTGGGTTTGAAAAGAGAAATCAAAGTAGTTATCCTCTTCCACCTTAGAAATATTTTGCTGATTGCTAATCCAGTTGAAGGCTTCAGTTGTTGGTGAGGCCAGAATCTAAACCCAAAAAACAAAAGAAAAGAAACCCATTATTACTATAATGACAACCATGCACATACACATATATACAATATCATGTTTACATATAATTCATAAATAACTTTGAAAAAAGAAAAAGAAAAACTTACGTTGGAGAAAAGAACAGGGGAGTCCAAGAGCGCACCGGGGCTCAAACCAGAAGGTGGGATTGATAAGAAAGAAGAAGGAGAAACAGGAGGCGGAGATAAGGGAAGTGAAGACGGTGAGAGTGATTTAAACTTTGGAATTGCAAGGCCAATTTGATGATCAGAATTTGTAAAATTAGTGAATCCCCAGCTACCGGTAGCAGTTGAAGAAGAAGACGAAGAAGGAGTATTAGCAGTAGCAGTCGTTCTGTTTTGGCTGAAACTGTCCATGCTGTTGTTGATAAAAAATGAAGAGGACGCCATCAAAAGAAAGTTCAGTCTTTTCGTTTCTTTTTCGTCGAGAAAAAACAAGACGGCGTCTGGAAATTATAGACGAACTGAATTGTGTTACAATTTGGAGTCTAGTCTTGTGCTAGCGGAGGTAAGAAAGAAATGAAGTTTACGATGGTGTGTGCTTTTGAAGGTGACTTCGACGGTGGTGGTGGTGTGTTTGGCATTATTAATAAGTTAAGGTCACCCTCCATCGCTTCTTCTCAGAAGCTTAAAAGCCTAAGTTTGACCGTGGAAAAAAAATTTTCTTGGTCAGAGCTTGTGGGTTTGACTGGGACTTGCCAAGCTTAGCTTAAAGTTAGCCGTTTGATATTTTCTGAGTCGGCTGAAACAGCTCCAACATAGACACACCGGTGCTTGCCACGTATCCCCCTTTTTTTTTAACCTTCAATTTAGATTTTTATAATTTTGTGCATCCTTTAATAATTTTCTATCGCGCGTGTATTTGTAGCAGATAGATGAGTTTTAATTACAAATTTTTTAAATGTTAGCACGAAAAGTAAATTAGCTTAAATTTTTTTTTTTTTTACCAAAAGTAACTAAAAAATTTAAAAGGATTGATGATCGAAGGCATTGGAAGTGCTTTAAATTTTATATCATAAAACTGAAAATAATTAAGTATTTGGAATATGTGTTTTTTTTAATACAAGAATTACAAATTATTATGCTTCAATAATTAAAATTTATTTATACAAAATAATGTGAAATAAACCAAATAATTCAAATAAAAACATAAAATAATAAAAAAATTATGTGGATTATGTGGTGTTTTCATTTAGGTAATACTCCCATATTATATCGGTGTTTATAAAATAATTTGTAGAAAAAAAGCTTGTGGCTCTAGCCATATTGTTTTTAAAAAATCTAATTTAAAAAGCATTAGTAAGAGGAGCATAATTTGGAATCACACTCCAAAAGCATGTAAAATGGTGTTTCTTTCAAAGATTATTTCGGGGTCTAAAGAGTGATTGGATCTCTATATGGTTCCATCCTCAATAATCAACTATTTTTATGAAGATAAATACTTTTTACATAATCTTGTTTCACCTTCAAGGTTCTATTTATAAAAGCTATTAAGTAAACACAAATCAAGGGCAAAATAGAGATGACAAAATTCTCTATGAGTTTGGGGGTCCATGGTACCCCACTCCAAATGGGGTGAATTTTGAATAATTTTGTAGGAATGAGGTAGAGAATTGAGGAAAAATAATTCTTAAATTCTTAATAGGGTGGGGTTTGATTTTGTTCTCTCCACCTCATCCCCACTGCAATCCCCAATATATATAAATATTTTTTAATTTTTATTTCATAATTTTTATTTTATCAATTACAATGTTGATTAATAATTTATCTTTTTATTTTTACCTAATATAAATAGGCTATAACTAAAATAAAAACTCTATAATATAATTCTTATTCCACCCTAAAACATTATTATATTTTCTTTTCTCTTTTAAGGTGCTGCTCTCTTCAAATAACAGTTTTGATAACATTTTAAGATATTGTTTCAAACTGTTGAATTTTTTTTAATAATTTAAATACTTTGTAATATGGTAATAATTTTATTTAAGCTTTCATTTTTTAATTTACTAAAATTAAGTATTTATACTTACTATAAAATAAATAAATAAAGAATGAGGTGGGGGTGAAAAAAGTATTCTCCACACAAGAATTTTTTATTTTCACTGTAACTAAATTTATTGAAGAATAGAGTAAGAAATATAGATAAAATTTTTAATGAAGTAGAAAATATGACAGACCTCCCCCACTATCTTTTTGTAAATCATAACATTCATCTCAATTCCTAGAGACGCACCCCTTAATCCAAAATTTTTTCTGTTTAATATATAGTCATATATGGTATTGTCCAATGATTGAGAAAAAAAATCAGTCAATAATATTGATTGACTAATTATATTGACCAATTCAAATGACATCAATTAGCCGCCAAGTCGCCAACGCAGAGAAATATTTTCAGGTTGTGAAGCTGGTGGCTGTAAGCCAAATCTTTTTCCTTTTTGTCTTTTCTGGGCCTGAAATGACATGATTACCCTCACTCTGCAATTCTCACACGTCCTTACGTGCCCGTGTAGTTTTAAAATCGATTTTTTAAGTTATTTCCATTATTGACTATGTCAGCCAACCTGTTTGCCCCTTCTATTTCAAGACTATGATGTCTGTCGGAACATGAAAATTTAACTCAAAAACTTTTTGTTACTTGTGATTTCTATATGTTGATTCAAAAGTCAATGACAGTTTTATAAGTTTTAAACTAATGATTAAGACTGCAACAATACTTACCCACAAATTTAAAAGAACAAAAAGGTGATAAATATGAAGTACTAGTTTGTTTAACCATTCTCCATGTCAAAAGATGCATGATGTGATCCCACCTTCATTGCTTTCTGTACTCATCTGATCTTGATTTACATTTTAAAACATGCTGACAGAAAAAGTTATTAATCATATTTTTTGGTGGTTTTTGGATGGAGTTTGGTAGCGGCAATCCACAAAATCTGGTTTTTAGTTCTGCATGTGGGCGTGGTGAAATCTTTGCCTCTCCTCGAGCAAGAAACAAAATAAAGATCACATCAGATTAGCCGAGTTTTTTTTCTCAACGCAGTTTTCTTTTTTATTCCAACAGGGTGAAGAGAACTAAGATCATATATTCAGAATGATGCATTTTCCAAAATTTTGTGAAGATTCAATAATACACACCACAACATAGCTCTCGTATCAGAAAGACACCTAATCGTGCTATAATTTTCTTTTCTGGGTTGGCCAAAAGCTAAAACAATTCCGTCACTAAAGGTGAGAGTAATTATAGGAGATGGACCGAAAAGTTCCAGTCTGGGTTTCTCCGCATGGAATCTACATTTGTAAGAATGTTGGAACGGGAGTCGCGGTCTTATTCCTTTCTGGCAAGACCTTAAAAAATGCCTATGGCACCATATCTTCCAACTGCAACTTCCAGCACTTGGGATCCAGTTCAGCCTGTCAATTGCATAATAGAATCACTCAATAACAATGTTATAAGCATTTTTTCATTCAAAATTATTCTGTGTCTTAGCATTCAGGTAGGTTTGTTCACATGTTTGTCAACTTTTTGGTTAGATAATGTAAGAAAATCATGCAATTGATTAGATAATGAATAATGAGCTTGCAATCCTCACAACAGATTAAAATACACATACCTGAAACATCTTATTTCTCCACTGAAACACACAACCTCGTGCTTGCAAATGGTCAATAAGAGGCTGTGGGAGCGACTGTTTAAAGGATGCTTGGAGTTTTACTTTTTTTATCCCTCCACATGCCAACAAAGCAGCCGCTAGTCCATTCAGAGTCAAGCCCTTCAAGTGCAAGATAGTCATGTTCTGTAGACAGCTGATGCTTGCCAGGGACAAGAGCCCCACGTCCGTAACTGAGGTATATGATAAATTAATCTGCAAGAAAAAGTGTGAATCACAACAAGTGGTATCAACTTCCATTTTATGACATGTTTAAGTCACTGAAGAACAAAGAAGAAAGCAGCGGGAGTCTACCTGTCTGAGGTTTTGAGAGAAGTGAGCAAGAGGGAGCATTCCGACATCATTAATGTTGTGACACCACTTTATGTCTAGCTTGATTAGTTGCTTACATCCAACAGCAATTGCTGCTAGACCTAAAGATGTGATAAGAGGACATCCTCGAGATTCAAATGTGTTCAACCTCGAGCATTTTGACAAGGATAGCAAGGAACTATCAGTAATGTCTTTAAGGTAGGCTATATTGATCATCCCAAGGTCAGGGCAGCCACAAGCGATTGCTGAAATGCCTGAATCCGTTACTCCCACACATCTGATCAAAGCAACCACATTCAGATACGAGTCAGTTCATGCAACATTAAGGCCAACACTGCTTTAATCAAACTAAAACTTAAACCTTCGATTGATAATTCACAAAGAGAAAGGAAACAGAGAAGCAGAAAAAAACTTGCATTTTGCAGGTCACAAACCTGTATAAATCGAGCTCTTTGAGTTTCGAGCAGCACATGCCAACATGGGCAAGTCCCTCGTCGGTAATGTTTAGACAAATTCCTAGTTTCAAAACAGAGAGTTTGGAGCAACTAGAAATGGACTTCAGACCTGCATGGAGTAAAAAAGCGTAAGCATGTCAAATTAATAAGTGGCTTTTATTCAAAAAATACAAGAGCGAATGAAAAATATGAAACCTTCATCATCAATTTCGTTATCTGTCAGATCAAGCTCTTCAAGAAAACGACATTGCTGTCCTATCAACACAAATGCTTCTCTAGGAACCAGGGTACAAGACTCCATCCTAAGAGAAGTCAGACCAGTGCATGAACTAGTAACGTGGGTGATGGAAACATCAGATATCTTGCGACAACACGTGATGTCTAGCTTCCTCAAGTCTCTGTGTTTTGTTACAACATATGAGAGACCTTCGTCTGTCACTCCATCACACTTGCTTAAACTCAGCTCCTTCAATGACACACACCAATCTCCAATGGCCTTCAGGCCAGCCCTAGTAACGACAGAACCATCTAATTTGATTGATTGCAACATGGAAAGCTTTTTTAAACCATTGGCAAGAGAAAGAGTGACCTGATGATCAGAAGAGCAAACTGTAAATTATAAGTTAAAACTAATAAACCTCATTATAGAAGAAGACGATAAGTTGAGACACGTACAGGAGAGCCATGTGCTAAGGCGAGTTGCTGTAAACCTCCAATACTACTTGTTAGAGAAGCCAAGCCAAGGTGACTGATGTTTTGACAACTGGACATATCAAGCGCCTGTAAAATGCAAAATAAGCAGATATTTTCAATTAAATACTCCAATACAGTCAACTTAAAACTAAAACATTTCTTTATTTTGCTTTCAGTGGAATTAATATGGGTAATACATTCTCATACTAAACATAATTCACTGAACAATATACAACGAAACATTAAAAAAAAAGCCACCTTATATAGCATATATAAACATGGTAGGCTCAGTACAGTCAGCACCTTAAACTTTAAACACCAAAAGGATTCTTCAAATTACCTTTAATGACTTGCATCCAGGTTTCAGGGCTGCCAGGCTGCAATCATCAATTCCAAAGCAGCCTTCCAGAATCAAATCTTCAAGATGTTGTAATTTCAATATAGATGGCAAACACTTATTTGTAATCTGCACACCAACGAATCAGGAAAGAAAATTAATCAAAACTAAATTGAGCCAGTAAAATTTTGAAGTTTAAACACTTTTACAATTGATTGAACTCATTAAATACAATCAACCAGAACATTAACCACCCCTTCCCCGCCAAAAAAAAAAAAAAAAACAAGCCATGTAATTAATAATACTAGAAGTTAGAAAACAAAAGAAAAAATTACCGACAAGTAAGAAAGATCCAAGCTTCGAATTTCCTTACACTTAACAGCAATCAAACCAACACCCAAATCACCAACACCTAAACACCACTTCAAGCTAATCAATTTCAATTTTTTACACCCCACAGCAATACAACCAACACCCATATCAGTAACCATCTTACATCTCCCCATCCATAGCTTCTCTAAATTCTTTGCCTCAGCCAAAGCCGCAGCCCCAGCATCCTTTAAACTCACAGCGTTTGATACATCAATTTCCTTCAAATTCTTACAGCTCAAAGTCAAACTGAGCAACCCAGAACTTGAAAAGCCCCCAGAACGTGAAAGATCAATAGATTGAAGTGCAAAGCTAGTGATTTTCGATATTGTAGATAAAGAATGGTCATTTATGCGTGGACAGAGACTGAGATCAAGATGGGTTGTGTTTGAATAACGAATGAGAATAGCTGGTAAGTGCTCTTGGCGAAGAGGCTTCAGTTTCTTGCGGTGCTTCGATTCTGTAATGTAAAACGATTTGCAAACCAAAGAAAATGATTTTTTGTCAAAAGGGTTCGTATTAAGGCAATCCAATATTATAAAAACAATCTCTTCTGATAGAAGATCGAAAGGATTGATCTTTTCTGAGCACCTTTGCTTCTTCATGATTGAAAAAAAAATTGAAAATTTGACAAGATTATCAGAGGAAATGTTACAATTTCCTTTCTTTTTTTTTTGGGGGCTTGTTTGATGAAGACAAGTGAATGTGAAAATGGATTTTGTAGAATCAGATTTTTGTTGTTTTTTCTTTTTTCCTCTTTTGAAGCTCAGAAGTAACCGTTAACAGAAAAATGGTGGGGTTTATGTTGGGCAATCGGCAGTTGAAGTGAAGAAGAAGGACGATTTAGTTTATTGTTTTAGCCTTGCAAGTCTTTTTCAAATAGTTGGTCTGTTTATGTACCTTTGATAGCTAAGGACAATATTACCCCTTTGATACTTTCAATTCTTAGCGTCTGGGTATGTAATCAGAGATATTAACATATGGATCCCTAAATTTTAAGAAATCACAAATGAAGTTGCATATGTTGGTAGTAATTTATTCCTTTTTTATTTATATGATTGAGTTTTGAATCATATGGACTTCTTATACATTTTCATCTATGGATATTTAGAATACATATGGCTAAAAGGTGCAATAACACCCATAGAATTTGAAAATATATTATTTTAACTTTTAAAATAAGTATAAATTTGTGGAAAAAAAGAATAAATTCTCATATTTTTAAAGATATATACAAAAAAAAGAATTGTATATTAGGAATTTTCGTACATTTTATTCTAAATTCTAGTGCACAAAATTTATAATTTTTTCTTTTATCCCTAATGCCCAATTATCATAACTTAAATGTAGAAAATCATGTACAAAATACTAAGTATTTTTATTTATAATTATGCCAAAAATCAAAGACCTAATGTCACTATTTCATAACTATTGTAAATTTGTGTTTGCCATTGCTTTTTTTCACTCAAGCCCTCAATTCGTCAGCGATATAGTTTTTCAAAACAATAATTATGAGGGTAAAAAATTCAAATAAGTCAAGTTATCCCTATTAGCTTAGCATAAGAGCGGGGATCTGGAAGACGAGAAATGGAAATTGTGTTCATATCTGTAATTTCTGTCAACACTCGGGGATCTAATCCGGTGAAAAAGTTGAAAGGCTTAAATGGTCATTTCAGGCAGCAAACATGTATCGTACGCGAAAGGACAGAAGTAGAAGAAGGGAGTTGACGGGGCAATAAGGTCATTTAATAAAAAGTCAATTGTCTTATCATAAAAACAGCTCATTTGGTGGAGGAGTATGTGAGGAAGGACAGATTCAAGTGCAATCAGTACGAACCGAATTGACAAATATCCCCCATTTTTTTAGTTAATGAAAATAAATATAAAATGGTTGTGCCATAAAATGTTTTAAAAAATAATTTAAAAAATAAGAAATTATGGAAAGAAATAGGCCGTACTTATGCTGGCCTTGCATAGTACCAACCTTTCTCAGATAAGAACGGAGAGGAGGTTGTGACTTGTGATGTGAGAGAGAAAAATCAAATAAAGTATAACAGAAGCTTTTTGACTTTTGGGTCAGGGAGGTTGGGACTCGTACAGGGCCTAAATGGACAAACAGAGACAGAAGCACTTTCCTCTCCAAAATCCAAAGTGCTTCTGACTTCTGCCCTCGGTTGAGTGGTGGATTTATTCTCTTAGATGTTGTGGGGGAAGTGCTTCCTTGAGGTTGTACTAATGTGTCCTTCATTTTGCGGTTGTACTGAAGTGTCCTTGACCCACACCCGAGCGGCCGTTTATTCGATTAGCAATCATTTTGGGGTTTAGGTGAAAAGAGAATTTGATAAATTTTTTTTTTTTTTTCTGAAAAAACATGTTCTTGAGCCTTCGTTATTCTTAACAACTGTAATATGCTAGCATAATTAATTTCACTGGTAAGGCTTGTTAATTAGAATGATGCTAAATCCTTGAGAATCGAACTCCGCCCGTGTTAAATTATTTCAGCCGGCGACGATGGCTTCGGCCGCTTTGGCAGGGAATGTTCTTTTTTAATCACAGCTTAAGAATTGAGAATTGGATTATCAAAGTCCACAAAGATTGATTACAATAAATAAAACAACTTTCGAGGACGGCTTGGTCCGTACGCGGATCAGTTATTTGGTTGACATTTGACGAGGAATATGTCTTTAATTAAGCTTTTGACAACTAACAAGGGGCGAACAAACTCAATCCAACCGAACGAAATCAATTCTCAATTTAATTTGATCTAATTTAATTAAATTAAATTTAGATGATTGATTGTGTTTCAATGGATTGTTTGGATTAATTTTGACAATCCAATTAATTATTGGGTTGAGTTAGATTCATGTTAATGAATCTATATGACCCAACCCCAACCCAAAAATTATAAAAATTATAACAAAATTAATGTCAGCCGTAAACCTAACTCTTTTTATTCTTTTATAGAAAAGACTCTTTTAAATTTTCCTTAGTGAAACTGATATTGATTGAATTCTCTAAATTCAAAATTAAATAATCAATTCCATAATTTATCTAGAAGTAAGTTGATGGATTTTCAAACATTACGTCATATTATTTTTTTTATGCAATCTATATTTTTGTTGCTTTGTTTATTAATATATATTAGGTACAATAAACAATATTTAATCCATGATAGAAAATAATGTGATTTTTTCTATTTGAATTTTCTAATTATCGAACAATTTTTTTCTTTATCTTTTTTTATTTATTAATTTTTTTTATTTTAATTTTAATCAACCTTATCAACTCAGTTCAACCTAACTCGATGATCAAAGGGTTGGATTGATTTAGGTTGGACATGTTGATTTGCTTAAAAGGGTTGGATTGATTTGGGTTGGACATGTTGATTTGCTTAAATTGCGTTAATTTTTTCTCAACCCAATCAATAATGGGTCGTTTTGAATTTTCTCAAATTCGGTCTAACCCAACCAACGCCACCCTTAATTTTGACAACTTTGCAGCCAAGTTGAGCATGAGTTCACACTCGAAGAATGTTGAACTCTCTATTCCTCTTGCATTGTCGAGTACAGTAGATAAATCTCTCACGAAAATGTAGGTAAAATAGATATATTTTGAGTATTAGTGAGGCAGATATGTCTTCATACGAGAATAAAAATTTAGATTGTGGTATAATAAATTCTTTAAAAAAAAAAAGTCTTTTGGCAATTTTATTTTCTAAACTCATTTCACTGTCCTTTTCCCCCTGGAATATTACTTCTCCCACACACAAATACAATTAGTTTTATTAATTCTATATAAGAAGTCAAGAGTCAATAAATATGTACAATACGACCTTAATGAATGTAATAAACTGGTACGGATACACACCTAATCCTGCATTAGAAAAAGAAAAAAAAAAAGCATCACTCAATTCCAACTTTATTTAATCTCCCTGTCAGTCACACACCATCAACTTCATTTTCAGCCTAATAAATCTCAAAATTCAAAAAGGAAAATCATAAAGCAACATGCATTATGCATCCTCACCGGTAAGAGCAAATGGAAGGCATGGCAATTGGCACTGGCAGATGACACCTTCTCAAGATAAGGATTTTTCTGGTAGTTTAAGTTGTTACTTGGAGCAATAAAAATTTTATAACCTGTCTAGAATTTTGGAGTGAAAGTTGTTATCCACCATTCAATATCTAGGGAATTAACACAGATTATGGACAAGGATTTAGTGCTCATCTGATTTTGTGCTCAATATTGAATCAGTGGCCAGGATTTGAGTTTTTATTCAAACCCACGTCGCAATCAATGAACAAACTTTAATAGCCAAACTAGCAATCTTTCATATAAACTCATTTTCTTTGCAACCATCATGTAACAGTTGCATACTTTGCATGCATATGTAAGTATATGCCAATATACGGATCATGATGTCTATCAGAACTCAGGCCAGCAAATGCAAAATTGCACCTACCTATCGAGGCGATGGGGAACTAAAGTTTCCACAATTCTGATTCATGCTTGCATTTTTTGATCACCTGATTATCCATTGAATGGATGCTAATAGCTTATCGAAATGAAAGAGGTGCTTCCTGATGCGGTATAGATGAAAAGTGTAGAGTATTGCAGCCAATGTTACTACAAGAACAGATACCAAGATCAACTTCCAGAAATCCTGAAAAATTAAGTGACAGCAGAACTTGTGAGGCCTAAAATTTTAGATATAAAATACATTGAACATGATGCAAGTGCTACGTTGGGTTTTGGCTCCCTGCAACATTATGGGGCATGTTGACCTGGCATTCACCTATGTGAGAACTCACGCATAAGACAGATGTACTTTCTGAGTTTAACTGTATACAGTGAGATCTCAAAAGAACATATATGCACTATTGATGAATAAATTGATAAATTGATAAATTGATCATCGACATTGAACTAATAGTGAATGCTAGAGGTCTACCTGTGGATTTGAGATTATAATTCCCATGACATAAGCCATCAAGTCCAGAGTTGACTGAAGGGAGTTCTGAACACCTCCCACTACACAACGATCAGACTCAGGAACAAGATCCTATGCAGGAAATTAAAGAAGACACACAGGAAAATTTTTAAAGTATTTGCAAGGAAATTAAGGAAACCACTGTAATTCCTTGAAAAAAGTGCAGGAATAACTTCCTGAGACTATCAAAAGGTTGAGTCCTTAAGATTTTATTATAAAGAGAAAAAAAATTCATGACTGCCTTAACCTGAGGGATTCTACCTGCATTTGCTGAATGACAGATAAATCGAACATCCACAATCCAAGCCGAGATGTTGCCACTCCAACCATCAGCATATATGCGGCCAAAAGGCTATTATGGATCCATATTGAAGCAACACATATCAAGAGGCAGATCCACTGAATGAAAAGTAAAAATACCAAATACAATTATAACATGTTCAATAAATGTCTATTAAAGATATAACTAGACGGAAATACGGAATTGATGGTGATAAAAATATTAGCATGTTAATCAATGAACTGTAAAATGATACCCCAAAATGCATACTTGTTAAGGGTTTTATACCTGTGACCAGATAGACCAGAGTCCTGTTCTGAGAGTTGAAATTCGAGAATGTAAAATTGGGTACAGAACTGTTGCTGTTATTCCAATAGTTGCACTGATTCCCCGTGCTATTCCAATAATGTAGGCAGGTATACCTTCCCATTCTAATGTAGCTGTCATCAAAGTTCCGAAGCTGAAAGAACAACGCTTATGAATAACTTGACACATTCAGGAACTAGTCATCTATTAAAAATATAATATGGAAAGGGCAGTAGAGGTTTTTGATATGTCTCAAGGCAATGGTAGAAACTGAAGAAAGCCAATGTCAGAAACCGGTACACACGTGTAAACCATGCTGAAAGAAACTAAAATTTGATTGTATATTTTATTACTTGTTCATGAAGCAAATTGCATTAGATTGTTGATTACCTGAGGACTGTAAAAAATAGCAGGGCAAGGGAAACTCCGGGGAGTACAACTTCTTGCTTTAAATAGACTTGCCATGCCCCCACACAAGGGACATTTGAAATCCAATCAATTATTTTCCTTCTCCACCTTTTTTCTGCCAACTCTGCATTGTTTCCATCATGGGAAAGCAAGCTCTCTCTTTCTCGCGGAGTGGATGTGCTCCCTTCCACGTCAATTGACATACTCCTCCTGATCCTCCTCTGGCTGCTTTCAGCCAAAGCTGGAATTCCCTTATAAACAGACATAAAGAGCCAATATTCCACCCAAACAGTTACAGTAGTCCACATGGCTAAAGTCATAGCAGATGCTTGCAGTGATACAAAGCTGATAATGAAACCGGTTATAACAGGAGCTAGTAACTTGCAGGTTAAATCAATTCGTCTAATAATCGAATTCATCTTTGTCAATACTTCTGGAGGATGACCTTCTGATATCACCACCACCCTGTGCTTTCAAAATATGAGTAACAACATTAGCATTGTTGAAATCTGAAGCCAATCTCCTTTCTCATTAATAGAATTGTGATTACCATTCTCTTTCAATCAGGATGGTACCAGCAAGAGTGGATATCACACCGACAGCTCCAGAAATATTGGTTAGTGTCACCAATAAGACAAATGTTATGAAATTTGTGGACTTTAAACTTGAGAAGAACAATAATGTAATCACCGAAACTCCAGCAACAATAAAGGAGAGATTCTGGCTTACCAACCAAATTCGAAGCACCTGCCCATATATATAATTGAACTTGTTAATCTCTTACGAATAGATAAAATATTATCATCAAGAGAAAACTAGTAGCATGCAAAACATTGTTAGAATAGAGAAGTGTCTGATGAATTGAACTCTTGCTTGATGAAACGTCTCAATGAAAAATCAAGGTATGAACTACCACAGCAGCTCACTGTTCAGCATGCACTGACTTGGATGATGACTCAGCAAAATATGGTGACTCATAAGGATAATTCGGCAGCCTCTAAGGAACTCTCTAGAGAGCTCATGGATAAGAATGAAAAATTACATAAAGACAAATGTACTATGTCGTTTGTCAAAGGACGGTGAATGATGTCTATTAGATAGAATTAAGGGTAGCCTTTAGATTAACATTAAAGCTGTGATTGTACTGAGCATTTCTTGGAAAACAAGAATTCATTTTATATATATTGAGATGGTGAATACAACATAACTTATGCTGTCTTTCTCTCATTGTTTTTACATCTTTTAGTTCTTGTTATATTATCTTTTCAACTAACATTATTCAACTCATGCTCTATTTCTTTCATTCCCTACAAGTCCCTTCTTGGACTTGGAGATGAACACCAAATAACTTTAGTCAGCAATTCAAGAATTTTCACGCACACCAAATGAATCTAAAATTGAACAAACAAACCTTCACATAGGTCAATTTGTCCACCCAATGACCAACAATGGGACCAAACAAAGCAATGGAGGCAGATTCAACAGCGCCATAGATAGCAGCAAAGAGTAAAGAGTCAGGCCACACGCTGATCATATACAAACCAACAGAGAATTCCCACATTCTGCAAACACTAAAACAGTTAATTCCTATCTCATCGATCATTAAATATATGATGGATTTTTCTCATATAATAGAAAAAAATGACCGATCCACCCTAAAGCAAGGAAATACAAAGAATAACGTTAAACAAACCTGGCACCCCATCTTGCTAAGAAGTGGGCAACATACAAAGACGTGGTCAGGAATGAAGCGTTAGCTGGTTGTTCTTGAACAATGAGTGGCTCACTCTCCATTTTCGGTCACTTAATGTTCTTCTTGGCCATAATTTGTTCTCATCTTGATGATTAAATGGAACATGCATCAGTCATCAGCATCGGCATCAGCATCAGCACCGGGGCATGTGGGAGCACGTAGTAGGTGAGTGTTACGTGGTGGTGCAGTTATTATGTGTCCTTTGCTACTTGCTACGCAGATATTGCTGACAAGTTGTTGAGACTCGTGTTTGTTTTGCTTTCTCTGGCCAAATATATTACACTGAATGGGCGGGTTCGTATCAAGTGAATCGTAGAGACATCTGGTTTTGGTACTCTCTTTCCTTAAAACAAAAAGAGTACAAACAAAAACGTTAGTTTAAAGAGGATGAGTCGGATTCCTCTTTGTTCTTTATACAGCAATAAAAATAGCAAGTTCCTCTTTTCTAGGATTAATTATTTTATTCCAAAAGAGTCATCACAAATTATTCGGCACTTAGGATGTCCATTAAGAAATAATACAATGTCTTGAAAATCAGAAAAAAAGATAACAACATTCTCAAAATTTTGTAAAATGATTACGAAGACCCTGTATTTTAGAAATGGCCACATAAATCATATGTTGGATAAGTATGCTCTTTGACTTGATCCAACTTTATTTTATTTGGGTATAATTAAACAAAAAAAGAAATTATATAACTATTTATAAAATTAAAAAAAAATTATATAACTATTTTTTCAGACCATAAGACGAAATATGAATAACTCACCCATCACTTGATGAGCAATTAAGCATACCGCCTTATTTTGGATGGATTTTTTGAGATATCGTTTGAGATATAAAATATTATTTGATAGATACATAATTGTTTGTCGCCCCTCTTGAGGTTGAAATTCCCCTTCGCAGTGTATTGAGCCCAAAATAAATACGCAAATTACAAAAGAAGAAGAACAAAAAGCGGAATTGCCCAAATCTCTTTCTCCCTCACAGAACAGTGAACAGACAGCAAATTGGCCATAGCGTGCTTTAAGAAATGGGAGCCCAATAGGCCCAAATAAAAGAAAGACAAGAAATGGCCCCAAACCGAAAGAGAATCGCGGACTTTTGCTAATTAAACACGAACCATCTAAATTTTTAAACAATAAACACTGTTCATATTGTCCCCCAAACCCATAGGAGCTAATTTCATTATTATTGTTGTTATCTAATTCATTTGCATGCTTATAGATTATGAGTTTACAGCCACAAGAATATTTAATTTTTTTCCCCTTTTGAAGGGAAGAATATTTATACGTTGGTATATATCCCTCTCACTCAAAAAGCAAACACTGCCGAAAATTAGAATGGCTTATGTGAATCCAGAAGCAAACAAATGAATAAATACATCACAACAGTCTAAATAAGATCCATCAAGGATTCAAGCCAGGCTTATATCAGTTGGCTATTGGCAATTAGGCAATTAGCTTTCCCCTTCACAGTTGAGAGCACATAAACATTTCTCATTAATAGAAGAGCAAAGACAGCTAAAAGCCTAAAACCAACAGGCATTACAACCCACCAACCGGCAATTTGTTAAGGATCAAATGTGGTCCTTGAAACAAAGTTATTTCACCACTCACTACTCATGATTTTGAAAAATGTAATGAACAAATAGTATTTCAAAAATTTAAATCGACAATGTTTTCTTGCCTGTAATACTGCAACTATACTTGTTTACATAAAGAACTAATGGTTTACAGAGTTACAAGTCGTAAAAACAAACCAACCAAAGAGGTTAAGAAAAAAGAATGTTACAGGCATGTTTAAGGTGGTGAAGTGGTGGCAGCCCTACAAAAAAAACAAGTAACACAGCAATCAGTATATATACATAGTAATATAAGTGCACAATGTACCAAAAGAATACATGCTGCTATAGGGAATACAACGTTCATCATCTGCCAAAGCATTAATGTTATAGCAAGTGAGATGCAGCACAACTGCAGAACCCTCTCAATAGAGAGTCATTCTGGAACTTGACTCATTCAAGGGCCCTGTCCCCATTACAGATGATTGTAGCTTTGTTTCAATGAGTTGTTCAACCCCTTTATGCCTGCACTAATTCAGCTTTTTACCATCTTTTAAACTATGTTCATGGTTTTCTTCTCTGGCCACTGACATTTTATATACTACAAACATTGCTTGCTAGAAGCAAAAAGTGTGAGAATAAAAAAATGACAGAAACATTTCACCTATGATCAGGCATGATGAACTAGGCAAGCATGTGTAAATATCTTATGAAATAAGATAATAAAATGACAGCTGAAGGTGCTTATGAATGCAATGGTTCATACTGTCTGCTATATTCAACAAGTAATTGTAACCATTTATTTCTCTAATGAATCAATGAGAAACAGATATATGTTACAAAATACAGAAGATATATAAGAAAAGTGCAGGCATATAATTTAAGTAGCAGCTAGAGATTATCCTATAAATGAAACAACATTGAAGGCAATGTATGCAAAATTTCAAGAGACAAGGAAAAAAAAAAAAAAAAAACCTTTTCCCCTACTACATGATTAGGTTTAGTTTTTTAAATATTAATCGAGGGTCAGCTTAAATGAATATAAGCTTACCAATATTTAGAATATAATCATTTTCTTCTTAGCCATGCCAGTCAGTTCGCATACTTTAAAAAGATAACGGAAATTAGAATCTCTCGGAACAATAATAATCACAAGGCTAGTTTACCACATGCAATTACTTGCTGCCCCGGCCATATTAGATATTCTAAAATCCCATTAAAAAAGCGTCCTCGTATCTTATAAACTCAAAAACATTAATTACATATCACATCGGCTAGCAACACCTAATAAGCTTCCCATCAGAAGCATCATAGATCCTAATATGATGAAGAAGAGAAAAGCCCTCAGAATAGCAAAAACACTATCACCATCAACCAACAGTTCCTTTTTGTTTTCCATCAGTTTTGAGTTTTCAAATGGTCAGAAAATTTGATTTTTGTAAGTAAATGTGTTGGCTAGAAATCCTAGAGCTACAAAAGAATGGTGGGAAAAATAGGGTACAGGTTTTCCCTGTAGGTTCTGTTAAAAATTGTCCGGCAAACACAGAATTGTAGGAAATTGAAAATAACATTTTTGGTCATTCACCACGTTGTCGATGATGTTTATCCCAACTACCCTCAACTGATTGTCTTATTCAGTCCACTGTGGATGAATCGCCTCCTTTCAGTCCTCCTGGTCCTTTGAGGCATACCAAACACTATATAAGAAGAGTCATCCTATCTGTATTTTAACTGATCGATCAAATGTGCTCTAAGATTATGGTAATGACAATTTGTACGCCGGTGTGTGCATTGAAACAGAACGTGTAGGAATTCAAATTTCCACTAGTCAGTTGACTTAAACGATGAAAAGCTTAAATAGCCTTAAAAGGAAAGTGAATTGTCGAATTTAATAAATTTCAAAATATCAGTGAACTCCATAATCTTACAACGTAGCTTGCCTTAAACAACAACAAAGCATAATCATAAACCATAGCGCAACACAACCAGCCAAAACCTAAAAGTGTAGATACCTAAATTCTTCATGAGCTTCAGGATTCAGGCTACCAAATTAAAAATGGGCACAAGCAACAAAGTAAAAAGCTAACAGACAGTAACTCACTTTCAATTGTTTGAGCAAGAAGCCTAATTTGGTCATTATCAAGATTCTTCTTTCATTTCATCCGAATCCGAATCACTAGCGTTATAACCTAATAAAGAGGCAGCAAGAGAGTGCCAGATCAATTAACCATAATACGAGGACATGCTACAGATAATAAAAATGCATAAAGAATAAGAATAACGGTCAACCTGGATGCTTTTCACCAACTTTCCAAACTGAGGACCGAGTCCTTGATGCTCTTGAAATCCAGAATCTTCCCTGTAATCACAACAAATATAAACATAAGCAACATAAATAAAACAGAAAAACCTGCAAAATACACATCACAAAAGTAAGCTCCAAGATTCCACTAAGGTTAAACGATGCAGTGCAGCAGAGAATGTTACCAAGCACCCACTCACTTATACTCAATAGCCAGTGATTTCATACGATTAGCTATAGTTGGTCAAACAAATTCAACCCCAATGACATTTTAAAACACTAACATGATATTCTTCACTACCAAAAACCCCCCAAATAAAAAACACAAGGCAGCTCCATAGAAACCCACAAGAAGAAAAGAAAAAGAAAACCTTCTGGGCATCTCTGGCAACACCATAGCCGCTAAAATACATCTGACCCACCAGCACTTGCATGTTGATATCACCACCTTTGGCTTCTTTAAGGGTGTCCCTAAACCACCGCTTCACGCAATCAGATACAACTTCTGATAAGGGCACACGCGTAGTTTCACTGCTGCTGCTGTTATCAGAAACGCTACTGCTGCCAACGCCCTCCATCTTCTTCAAGTTGCAATCTTTTGCTTGAGCTTCAGTTGTTGATCGTGTTTCGGATGTGGGTTTTGTTTGTTTCGCTGTCTTGTTAAGAAATTTTGTGAGTTTTATTCTGGTTTTGTTTTTGGGAACCGATTTTCCCATAAAAAGTTTTAGAGCTTGAATGCCTTTGTATTTAACCGTCTTTTTCGCTTTATTTATTTATTTATTAAAAACATTTTTTAATGTCAGATAAAGAAATGCGTTCAAATCCGAAAGAGAAGCCGGAGAATTTAGAAGGGCTTACAAGAATACAAGTTGAGTGGAAAGAAAAAGACCTCGCAATTTGTTAATGAGAGACGTGATTAAAACGACGTCGTTGCAAGCTCTCGAGGTCCGGCAACTGTTGACTCTATAACGGAGTAGACATAAGAAAGCAGCAGGTTTTTAATTTTTGCCAGATTGTCAGTGTGTGTTAATGCTCTCTCTTATTTTTCTGCGTTATTTGGTTTGTACGTTGAGCTTTTAATGATAACATTAGGATGATAATTTTAAGCAGTTGTTCATCAGCCAGTTCAAAGAAGTGCCGTAACCGACTCTACCCACTTCCATTTCTTTTATAATTTTTAGGTTGAAAACTCATTCCAAGTTCAATAATTAGAGCTGATAAAATTTAACACAATCTGATTATCAGACACGAATACTATATAAATAAATAAATAAGTCGTTAAATTCAACACGGTTATTAAATAGACCGGGTTGAAGTTGATATGATTTTTTTCGGTGTCGAGTTAGTGTTAAAGTTTTTGATCCATTTATCCGACTAATAACAAGGTTATATTTTCTAGTTTAATTTAATTTTTAATTCTTATCATTAAAACTCAAATATTAAATATGATTCTCGCTTTTAATTTTTGTTGGAAGACAGATATATATACAATATTTTATTTATATAAATTTAGAACTTTAATAGTATAAGTGTGTAAAATATTAGTATACATGTATATTTTATAATATCAATATATAATATTATTTACATATATATATAATTTAAACTTTAAATAGTATAAATGTAAAATAATTTAGAGGTATATGTGTACTATTTATTAAATATATAGATATTAAATGAATTATTAGATAATTCACTTATTTTATGTGTTGGGTTTGGGTCTTCATATTTTGGCACGATTATTAAATGGGTCGCGTTTAAATCGACTTAAATTTGACAAGACACGACACGAACACGGTCCCGTTTTGCCAACTCTATCAATAATAATATTAAAAACTAAAATAACAGTTTATTCTAAAACATGAGTCAATGACAAGCTTCGATGTGAAAAATGAGCTCATAATAAATCAAATATGCTTTGATTTCACCAAAAACCTTTACATGAACATGAACCTCCGATAAAACAATGGAATCGGTTATTGTCTCTAACAATTATCTCTCTACCCGTGATCTTTGAAATGAGTTTAATGGCTTCATGGCAATCACCACATACTCGAAGGTTTTTTGCTATTCGAATCACATCTTTTGGAGCAGTGGTGATGATACCAAATGCGAGGGCCAGTTTCTCGCTGTGATAACTAAGAAAATGCTGCTTCTCTTCATCTTCTATATCGAACAGCACATGGTCAGTTGTAGGAACAAAACCGGCTGCTTTCAGTTTCGTTGCTAACTCGTCAAGCTTTGCATATATTTTCTCAGATAGGGGATGGGACTTGTCGCCCACAAGGAATTCATGAACAACTCCATCTACTTCAATCCAGCTGCATCCGCGTATCTTTTGGATCCCTTTGTCACTCATCATTGACCTAATTTTTGCTGCGTCATTCCATTTATGACTAGCGGAATATATGTTTGATAAGAGAACATAGTTTCCAGAGTTCCATGGTTCTACTGCAATCAACTGCTTTAGTACATGCTCAGCCAAGTCAGTATTCTTGTGCAATCTACATCCCGCCAGCAAGGCTCCCCAAACAATGGCATTAGGCTCCATTGGCATACTTTTGATCAACTCATGGGCTTCATCTAACTGACCTGATCGACCAAGAAGATCCACCATACATCCATAATGCTCAATCGTAGGAGTCAAGGAAAAGACACGACTCATGCTATTGAAAAACTGACGACCCTCGTCAACAAGACCAGCATGAGTACACCCACAAAGCAAGCCAACAAACGTGTTACCATTAGGTTGAATCCCACATTTCTCTAGTTGACCAAAAGCCCCAAATGCAACTTTTACATATCCATTCATTGAGAGCCCTGATACGACAGCATTCCAAACCACTTGATCCTTATCCTTCATCTCTCTAAAGACTTTGCACGCTTGAGCCATTCTCCCACATTTTGCATACATATCAATCAATGCGGTACCCAGCACAGGATTAGATAGAAACTCATTTCTCTCCATCAAACTGCTAGCCCAAACTCCCAATTCTAGTGCCCCTAAACTTGCACAAGCAGAAAGAACTCCAACCATAGTATAATGATCAGGTTTCAGATTCTCTCTCTGCATCTTATACAACATATCCAAAGCTTCTTTCGGAAATCCATTTGATGCATAACCCTGAATCATGCTGCTCCAAGAAACCATATCCTTCTCGGGCATCCGATCGAAGACACGTCGTGCTTTCTCCATGTCTCCGCACTTTGCATGCAAGACCACCAAAGAAGTAGCTACGAACACATTCCTCCCCATACCAGCTTCGTTGACATATCCATGAATCCATTGTCCACTGCTCAAATCCCCTAACTGAATACACGCGGTCAAAACTCTAACAATGCTAAAACTATCAGGTCTCAAACCCGTGTGCAATAACTTTCTGAACATATTAATAGCCTCTTCCAAATTCCCTTCATTAATATACCCACTAATAATCGCAGTCCACGAAACAACATTCTTGTTAGGAATATCATCAAACACTTTAAGCGCGTGAGCTAAGTACCCGCAATGAACATACAAATTAAGCAAACTGGTTTTAACAAACTCATCGCAATCAAAACCCGCTTTAACGACAAGGGAATGAATCCTAACACCCAACTGGAAATCATGTTCTCTCGCGCAGGCCTTTAAGACGAAAGGAAAAGTGAAATTAGTGGGCAAGAATCCCTCATCGCGCATAGAATTGTAAAATTCAATCGCGTGTTGAAAGCAATCGTTAGAAACAAAACCTCGAATCATAGTATTGTATAGAAAAATATTCGGTTCTTTGGTTTGACGAAAGATGACATGAGTGTAGTTTGTTTCACCAAAATGGAAGCAGGAGCGCAAGAGCAAGTTGAGAAGATAGTTGTCTTGATCGAGGCCGACGCGGAGGAGGAAAGCATGCACATACTTGAGTTGTTTGATGGAGTTGAAGCCTTGAAGCAGGCGGTTCTTGATCTCCCGAGCCGTTGCAAATGGGGGAGACGTCGCGTTTGTCAAAACGGTCATCGCCCGTTTCCCGCCAATATCTCATTTAGATTATAGCTTTGTATTTGTTTACGCGAGGCAATTTACCATCACATGAGAGATTATTTTGTGAACCAAATGAAGAGGAAGCATAGAAAAACAAAGTCTCCAGTTAGCTCATAAGTGTACTTGTTTTACGCGAGTATCGCTGATGCCATTATTGCATTTTTCCCTCTCCTTATCTCTATGGTGTGGACTCACAAAGTCAATCGATCAATGCTTGCCTTTGTGTAACAGTGACTTAAAATACGAGGCACATTAAATTTGGCTGCATCGCTCATGAACTTTGTATCCCGCCTTTGAAGAAATAGAATTTAAGTGGGCTACTATATATTTGTATTTCTGAAAGTAAACCATACATACTAAAGCTATTGGATTACATACAAAGAAGCAGCTGGTCACATGAACCATAAACTGCATGCAATTACGCATCATAAGCACAATGCCTACATGAATACAAAATTGCAAAATACACTATTCTAAACTCATACCACTCCGACAGGATTCACACTTTCTAAAATTTTACGACAATGATATATGGAACTTGATTGGTATAGCGCTTGCACGCCATGCCTTGATGATCATTCTTTGGTAAAGCACCTGAATTTTTGTAAATACTATAGAATCATATAGCAACATATACATAATCAACATGAGAGAGACAGGGGGAGGAGGACAGGAGAGACAATAATACATGATATTTGTGTGGAGAAAAGAATACGCCAGAGCTAAACATTCCTATTCACTATGAGGGAAAGAATAATAGCCTCAACCCAGCAGAAGTTGTGAGTCAATGCTGTCAGGGGGAGAAGTTTTCAAGAATCAAGAATCACTCCAATCTTCATCATCATCTTCATCACTTCCAGCCGTAGCCTATATCGGAATTTGTAACTTTTAATAGGTAACACCAGTTTATAAAAATACACAGAAAGAGAGTGGGAGAGGGAGGAAGACCTGTCGAATAGCATTTGCTTTCTCCAAGATGGCAGCAACTCTCAAATTAGTTTTAGGACCCTG
Organism: Murraya paniculata; assembly: GCA_030449075.1. NCBI lineage: Eukaryota > Viridiplantae > Streptophyta > Magnoliopsida > Sapindales > Rutaceae > Murraya > Murraya paniculata. Next base: position 868,493 of record JAEVFN010000014.1, on the reverse strand, counting down.
AATGCTGGGTCTCGACACCACTGCAGGCTTCAAGTTAAAGGACTGCAAGGAGAAAACAGTTTATAGCTGGCAGTTTATGTAACCATTGATTTTTCATTTACTAAAAGAAGAATAGGCTAGGTGACGGGTGTTGTTTAATGACATGAGAGTCAGGCCTTACCTTGGTTCGTATTTGCTCTAGCAGTGAATTTCTTTCATCAACCTTTGGTTCACTTTGAGGGCGAACCCTTTCAGTTACCTTTCTCAACTGCAAAGGATTGAGATGGTTAGTAAGCAATACTTCTCTAAGAAAACAAACTGAAATCTGAAACGGACACCTGAAGTCATCATCACCTTGCTTTTGTCATGAGCAGCAACAGCATCAATAAGTGGATTCCGAGGACGCGGAAGCTTAACTATTGAATTTCCATTTGCATGTCCAACTTCAGAGGTTGTTAATAGAGCAAATGGATTAGAAGGCCATGTTGATTCTCCCTCAGAACGTGACAAACCATGTTGTGGTTGCTCTCGATTTCTGGGTGGTGGTACAGAGGTATCGGAAGGATTTCCATGTTCCTCTTCTAAATTTTCTGAAGTCTGTTGAAGTCCTGGCTCTGAAGCCAATTGTTTCAGAGGGTGGATTGGTTTCTCCGGGGAAGATACAGGGTCATAGTTGGAGGCTGCATCTTCAACATTTCTAGGTGGCAGCACACACCTATCAGAAGGATTTCCATGTTCCCGTTCTAAATTTTCTGAAGTGTGTTGAAGTGATGGCTCTGACACCGATTGATTCAGAAGGTGGATAGGTTTCCCTGGAGAAGGTACAGGGTCATTTTTAGAAGCTGTATCTTCAACGTTTCTGGGTGGCAGCACAGATTTATCAAAAGGATTTCCATGTTCCCCGTCAAAATTTTCTGAAGTGTGTTGAAGTGATGGCTCTGACACCGATTGGTTCAGAAGGTGGATAGGTTTCCCTGGAGAAGGTACAGGGTCATTTTTAGAAGCTGTATCTTCAACCTTTCTGGGTGGCAGCACAGATTTATCAAAAGGATTTCCATGTTCCCCGTCAAAATTTTCTGAAGTGTGTTGAAGTGATGGCTCTGACACCGATTGGTTCAGAAGGTGGATAGGTTTCCCTGGAGAAGGTACAGGGTCATTTTTAGAAGCTGTATCTTCAACCTTTCTGGGTGGCAGCACAGATTTATCAAAAGAATTTCCATGTTCCCCGTCAAAATTTTCTGACGTGTGTGGAAGTCCTGGCTCTGACACCGATTGATTCAGAAGGTGGATTGGTTTCCCTGGAGAAGGTACAGGGTCATTTTTAGAAGCTGTATCTTCAACCTTTCCGAGTGGCAGCACAGATTTATCAAAAGAATTTCCATGCTCCCCGTCAAAATTTTCTGACATGTGTGGAAGTCCAGGCTCTGACACCGAGTGATTCAGAAGGTGGATTGGTTTCCCTGGAGAAGGTACAGGGTCATTTTTAGAAGCTGCATCTTCAACCTTTCTGGTTGGCAGCACAGATGTATCAAAAGAATTTCCATGCTCCCCGTCAAAATTTTCTGACATGTATGGAAGTCCTGGCTTTGACACCGATTGATTCAGAAGGTGGATTGGTTTCCCTGGAGAAGGTACAGGGTCATTTTTAGAAGCTGTATCTTCAACCTTTCTGGGTGGCAGCACAGATTTATCAGAAGAATTTCCATGCTCCCCTTCAAAATTTTCCAACATGTGTGGAAGTCCTGGCTCTGATGCTGATTGATTCAGAGAGTGAATTAGCTTTTCTGATGAAGAAACGGGGTCATATTCAGAAGCAGTATCTTCATTAGCTGGTAAAGACAAGAAAGGGTTTGAACTTGATGGAACCACTTCACGCTCTGAAGCAAGGAAACCATGATCAGACTTCTCAGTTATGAACGGATTCAGGGATTGAGGTCCCTCCAAAGCATAGCTGTTTGGACTATTTTCATCCTCAGCCATAAATGGCAACTGCAGTGAAGACAAAGTAGGCTGCATCATATCACCCACTTCTTCAGACACATGTGGCTTCTCCACTTCAACGACACTAACAGGCAAAAATGGATTTGCAGACTGCTGAATGTCACTCTGTTCAGCTGGAAAAGCAGATTGTGCTATCTCATGATCTCTAAATGGCAGAATCAATGGAAATGACCCCTGACCATGATCCATGAATTCTCTCTGTGGGGCTAAAGGAGAATGTTGAATCTTCCCTAATCTCCACTGCATTGGCGGCAGAGGAGGCAACGGTGGCATCTCCTCCAGGTTGACTTGAGCTGCCTCAGGGAGAAGGCCAAAACTAGGAAGGACAGAACTCAATGGATCCAATTCTTGTTTAGTAATGCTGATTTCTAGTCCAGTTGATTGTTGCAAGTATCCACACGGTGAAGGTTCATTTGGAAGGTTTTCTTGACAAGATTCAGTAATATCATTAAAGAGTCTTTCCTGATCTGTGTGAATAGAAGGTTTTATCTGCTCAGATAAATAATCTGGTGAATTAGGACTTGCTTCTGCTTCCGTACATTCCACATGAAGTTGATTAGTTTGCAACTCCAGTGGCTGATCTGAGGAAGTTTCTGGATCTGGGAGGTGAACAGCAGGTAAAGACATGGCATTTGCTCCACCTTCCAGAAGATGACTCTGCTGGAGAGATTCTGATTTCAGCTCCTGGTCACTGAGTCCTGAAGATGTGGGTGGAATGCTGACATCACCTGCAGGCAAACTATTTCGGTTTACCTTAGCTGAAGAGTTCTGAACACCATTAACCATCTCCGAATTGGACTCATCATGAGATATCAATTTGCATGAGGCAGAGTCAAACACTTTAGGTGCAACTTGCAATTGAGTAGTTTCATTTTCTGCTTCTGGTCCGGTAAGACAATCGTGGGAAACCAGCTCATGAAATTCCAATCCGTCCTTAAGGGGATCCTCAGTACCAGAATTCACGGTATCATTAGATGGAGAACAGATTGAATCCTGTAGTGAATAAACAACGTCAACATCATCATTAGCACTGGCCTCAGCAGGCACATCAGTGGCAGACACAGCCATATTTTCTACCAAAACACCTTCAGCTACCGCATCATCTAAGCCTGCATGATCCTCAAGTATTGAACAATCCCGGTAATTAGATGGGAGTTCACGAGGGACAGCCTCTTGATCCACTGCATCTACATTGCAGGTGGAAGCGCCTATTTTCTCACTATCTGCAGTATAGTAAGTATTTGCTTCCTCAGAATAAACAGCTGTTTCTTCTACTGATTCAAGTTCATCTTTCGGTACATTATCCACAATATCTGACATGTGCTGCTCTTGAAAGTTACAATTCTGTGAAGTATCACCTTCCCCATAGACTTCAGTTTCTGGCAAAGCATCAACATCTTCAGAGACTAAATCATCACGCTTCCCAACGTCTGAACCTTCTACCTCTGACAAAATTGAATAATGGACCTGCTCTTCTGTAGGTGAAGAAGTATTTGACCGAGGAGTATTTGACTGAGGTGAACCAATCTTAATGTTCACTGTGTTATCTGGATAACTTTTTTCTGCAAAATCTTCAGGAGCCACCTCTGAATTGTTTGATAAATGCGACAAAACATAAAAAGATACATGATGATCTCCAACATCCAACTCATCCTCAGAATGGCTTTCGGTAGAAACTGTAAAAGGAGTACCATTCCTTGTTTGTGAAGGCATGTCATTAACAACTGCTGAAGATTCAGCCAAGTTAGTCTCTCTTTCATCAGTGTATGATAATGCAGAACCAGGTTTCATTGACTCAGAGGGTGTTTCATCTGAATGGTGTTGCATTGAACTTGCTCCAGGGTCCAGCGGATGCAGCGGATGATTTGAATCAGCAAGAGACGAATTACCAGATGCTTCTCCAAGACAATTGATATTATCTTCATCAATGCACATAACTGCCACATCTTCGGGAAGCTGGTTGGATTGTGTCTCTGTATTTTCAGGCATAAAAGCTTCATAAGTAGGAAACACTTTTGCTGATCCTTCACCATCAGACGGTGGAATTTCAGCCAAATTGCTGAGAGTATCAGAATAAGAAAAGCTAGATCTTCCTTTCTTCAATGAATTGTTCCCATCATCGGATGCAGAAAAGTTTCCAATTGATTGGGAATTGGAAGAATGGGTTTCGAACTCTAGCAGTTCCCCATTCCTATCAGGATCCACACCACGTTTTTCAATGTTCGAGAAGCCGCAATCAGATTTAGGTCTATACACATGGTCTGTTTCCATTTCTGACTCCACGGTAGTAAGAGCATCCATGTAATTGTCAACCTCACTAGTCATATCATCAGAGTTGTCCTCATCCACACTCCCCTCTTGTTTTCGTTCTCCATCAACTCCTATATCCCTTTCAACCATCACTTTAGGATGGATAGGAGGAATTTCTTCTCTTTCACCATCAGCACCTAGTTCCGGCACCTCCACAATCTGTCTGTCATTTCCGAACAACTCAACTATAGATGGCTTTAGAACTACCTCATGTGCATTAGGTGATGAACGTGTGCTTTCCTTTCTTTGTGATTTTTCTTTCACAGGACTTACTGTAGTTATCTCATATATTTCAAGCCCTGATTCACCAGAATAATCTGACGCCATTTTCAAGGGCAATGGATTAACAGAAATTTCGCGAACCTCATTGCGCTCTGGAGGAGTTTCCAAGAATTTTTCCATGTAACTTTTGCCAGGTCTTGAGTCAAATGGAGATGCATCTAATTGCTTTTTCTTTAACTTCACAAGACGTGCAGGGTCACTGAGGCCCTTCTCAACACTCTCCTCCAAAAACAATTGATGCAGTCTGCACAAGTAAAATAATTTGAGTCACTTTGACACTTATCAACCACAAAATAAGGCATAAGAATACATTTAGAGGCCTCACTTGGCATGTGATGTTGGCACAATTTCTGGGGTTTCTCCATTCTTCCAGCGTGATCCTTTCTTCTGCATAAATAAATGATAAAATTATACCTTAGAGATATGAGGGCACAATTTCACACCAGTCCACTAATAATAATAATAATAATAAGTCACATAACTATATTAACCAACTACAGCACTTGGTAAATTAAGTTAACTAATATGGACTCTTGTTCAGGGACAGAGCCAGAAATTTGGATCATAAAGAGGTAACTTAACAATGAATTCAATATAAGTGATCACAACTTCAACTCGTGGGCCATTTCAATTACGTTCACAGGGGCAGGGGCTTAAATTTTTCGACTCATGGGAGCATTTTAATTAAGTTCATGGGGGCTTAAATCATGGATGCCGTTTACGATATTTTTTAATTATGCGACGGTAGCTGCCCCCACTTGTCCAATGCTAGTTCCGTCTTTGCTCTTGTCCACATTGAATCTATGCCTGAATTATGTTGATTGGCAGACAAATATTTGAATGACTATAGATTAAAGTACAAAAAAGGGTACTCCAATGCTTGACCCAAAAAAAAAAATGCGTTCACCATATGGTAAAAATCTGTTCACTTCAATACCTTCACTTTTCGCAATTTCTTTTCCCTATAGACTTCTATAGATGGTTCAGAAGGTCCTGTTTCAACTTTAAAGAATGATGGATCAGTGTAACGCTTCAAACATGCCCCAGCCCCAGCAACATCAAATCTGATAAATATCACACAACAGTATTAAAGGTTTCAGCTTTTCAAGCAAACATTTAACAGTTTATTTCCAAATTGCTAAAATTTGAAAAAATTTCAGGGAATCATACTTGTCAAGAAGAAATAATCGTGGTGGACCCCTGCACTCCTCATAAGAGTCCATTACACAGCGAGGTAAGTCTCCACGAGTGATCAGATTCTGCTCCGTGCATAGATTAGGATGCCAGTCAACACCTGAGCCAAAATTATGCATTTAAATAACTATCAACTTTTAGCACGCATTTCAATACATAATTTCTACAGACACAATAACCCAATCAGGTCTTCAAAGAAAATTGATATAAACTAATACATAATACGAAATTCATAAAGATCCTGCCCTCTCAGGCTCCAAAAGCAGAAACATTTGAACTAGTACTATGGAAGCTTGCAACGGGGAACGGAGTTCCATCTTCAAATTATCCAAATGTGTATTAAAACTTTGTACATCACAGGAAAGCAATCAAATAATTAAACAATAACAAGCATGCTTAACATATGTTTCAATGGAACACACGCACACTGACGAGGAAACAAATCTACGGTAAAAGATTAAAAGAGCAGAGAAAATAGCCTGACCTGCATTGGAATAGAATGATGTATGATTGGTTTGGGACAAAAATGCCTTCTCAATTGAAGGAAACTCCGCCTCAAGTTGCTGGACACGAGCCATTAGACCATGGCCTCTTGCAGCAGTCGCCATTACTTCTTCGTGCAAGTCGTGGAATATCTCAGCAGCAAACCTATGGCAGCCACAAACACAGGGAGACAAATGAATAAATTATCAAATTTCTCATGCTAGCTCTGCTGAACAATTCGTGAATCCATTATAATGAAATGCTATTGAGCCACAATTTAAAAATTCATTCGTTAAATTCAACCGTCAGTTAGACCTTCTATTATCCAAAATCTTCTGTGAATTTTACCAAAAAAAAATTTTGATTAATCTAATTGAAAAAATAAATAAATAAATAAATAAATAAATATCAGCACTCAAAGAATCCTGAATCCGCACGGACCTGTAGATAGCAGAAGCAAAAGCATCTATTCAATGTAATAAAAAATCTGAATCTAACTCTAATTATCAACTTCAAAACGCAAGTTTAATATTAGTAAAATTGGAAAAAAAATCAGATTCTATTTAGTTAACAGTAAGCTTAAAAATCAGAATTCGAGCTCAAACGACGCCGAATTTGTAAATCAGAAGCTGAAACTCACTCGGCGAGGTCACCGAGCTGGCGCAAGACGCCGACGAGGCCAGCCATGGCGACTCCCTCAAGAAGCGCTTCAGGATCATCTCTATCGGCAGCTTTGTAAAGCTCCGGATCCGCCAAACTGTACTCATTCCTTATCTGGTACCTCGTCAACGGCATTCCTCTTCTTCTTTCTAATACTCTCCTCGCAATTCAGCCACTGGAACCCTAATTTCATAAAAAATCCTTCTCACATTTGCATTTCCAGTAAAATCGAGCAGATAGAGTAAAATAAACTGCGATTTTCTTGGGGATTGGAATTGTGAAATGAAAAGAATGAATATACGGCAGTAGCCAGGGAACGTGAAGGGCGAGTTGTGAGAGTGAGAGAGTATTTAATGTGATGTTTTTTTTAATTTAATATTTTTTAACGTAATTGGAGATTTTTTGCGAGAATAATTTTAATTTTAAAAAAACAAAAACCGAGGGGGAACAAAATGTTTCGTCTGCCCGGCGCTCATCGTGCCGATTATGATGCACTCGCCGTATTGGATCGTGTTTATTTGAATTATGTCACATTCAATTGATTATAATAAATACTATCTTAATTGACTAATTGTTAATTGAGTTAGAATCAGGTGCTTTCGGACCAGGAGAAGATTAATGTCTAAACTGATTAAATTCGCTAGTACATTTTCTTGATCCAACGTTAATCATCCAAATCAATCCGGCATATTCGTCTAATTGTTTTTTTTTTTTAATCAGTATATATATTTACAAGACGAGATAGTAATTAGAAATCAATCGGCTAAAGATCGTGTATCTTGGCTTAGCATAGACGCGGAATCAGGGGATTACTAATTAATAATTTGATTCACATGCTTAAGCGTGACTCTATAATAATTTCCAATAACAGTGGCTCAGATCATTTTACCAAGCTCACCATGGAAAGACAACGAACAAAAAAGTGGGCCCAGGCGAAAAAGAAACAATTGTTACGTTTTTGGTTTCATTCTGTCATGGTCCGCATACAACATAAAATAATATAATTTATTTAATATTTTGTCCATACGTACCTGGAATTTTCTTTTTTATATATTTTTCAAGTGGAGCCCACGAGTGTTAAGACATGGGCATCACAATTCACATATAGCGACACTAACATTGCACTCGATAATAACATCAGAGGTGTTAAAAAACTCGAAACAAAAAGGAAAAAGGGGAAAAAATGATAAAATTAGAGGATAATGGACCCTAATTAGAGAGAATAATCAGGACAAAGGGTCCTACGCACAGAAAATCAAGCGAACCAAACAGTCATCTGATAAATGAATGATGAAACGTCCGGTGATCTAACGGCTGTGCATTTTGGCTGCAGCTGACGCATCAGTACTGCTTTCCTAGAGTAGTGAAATCAAATCTAGGAAGCTTCATTATTGTTTTTGTCTTTAATAGATTCTTCTTCTGTTTTTTTTTTTTTTTTTTTTGTTTTCTTCTACAGAAGAACATCTCTTGAAAGCTGTCATAATTCCTTGATTCCTAAATTTTGACGCCAAGAAAAAAAACTTGTACCAAGTGCACAATTTATTTTTATGCGAGTCATTAGAGTTAGGTTCTCACCTTAAGAGGGGGAAAGAATAAAGAGTTAGGTTCCTAAAAAAACTAAAAAATTTTAATATTTTGACTATAGTTAGGGTTAGGTTACGTGATGGAATAACAAATATTAATCGAATGAGGGTTTTTAAATTTAATTAGACATGTCAAAAACAATTCTTAAAAAAAAAAAGAATTTTGTAATGTAGTGAAAAACTGATGATTAACTTATCAATTTTTTTTCATGTATGTAACATGTAATATAAAATCCCTGTAGTTATTGTGATACAGAAATACAAATGGGTTTTGGACGAAGCTGCACTGCTTCATTGGGAGAAAGCTATTGTCATGTAAGATAGTATAGTTTTCATTTTTCATTGATTTTTTTGAATCATCCATCTCTAACGTGCCAAGAAGCTAGCTCGCTAGTCGCAACATTTAGATTAGTAGATCTTGTTAAACATTGACAATTAATTCGCTATAGCAATGGATTTAGCTTATATTGATAAGTATGGACAATCCTAAAATCAAATACAATTCTCAAAACAAAATGGCATTTCTATTGCAAAATGAAGCTAAAATGGGATGAAAGTGGCGTCAAACGATTGTATTTTAAAAATGTTTAGTTAAAGAAGCGGTTAAAAGAAAAGAAATAATGAGATGAGATGACTTAATATAAAACTATATACATAGATATAATCATTTAATCTTTGCTTGTAAGCTTTGGTTGATAGATATGGCGGGCTGCTTTCATCTCACATCACCTCTAGTATGTGGAAAATTGTGATTCATTTTCCAACAATAACATTAGCAACCACAACCACTCTTGGGCAACGTGTTCACAAATTTAAGCAGCTAAAACATAAAAAAAAAAAAAAAATCATTGTTGCACAGTTGATTCCACTATGTATCACACTGCTGCTGCTTTTTTCTAAGCAAAGAAAAGAGTGTTCTTGTAAATTTTCCTGGAAAATTTATACATTAGTGGAGGTTGTTATGAAGTTTATTTATATCTATTGATTTGTTGTAATAGTTGATGTGATTATGATCATGAGTAGGAGCCGCCAATGGAGCCGTATTGTTCGTTAAATGGGTTAGAAAATTAGAAAATGGATTACCTAAATTCTAAAACATCTATGTTCATAAATATATTCATAAAATTATTCACATATCGAACTAGCTTTGGATCAAATGTGGGGAAAAAAAAATGATTTGAGCTGTACACAGTAATAGAAATCTCTGGAAACTATCATAGTACCGATGGGGATCAATTGTAGGTAAATTCCAATAGTGCCATATTATCCAAAAAGGTTGCCTTTTTCCCTGTTCGGCTACTTGAGAAATGAAAGGCCAACTTTAGAGGATAATAGGCCCTACTCGTGATGCTGAGTTTAGTGCATATTGGGCTTTATCTTTTTCCCAAATTATGGGTATGATTGGACTTTTTAAGATTTGAAATGGACAAAGTAATAAAAACAATTAAATTTTTTTAAAATTTTAAATAATATGGGATCTATATATATATATATAAGATCAACTGGCTAAAATAACCTAAGCAGCTACGATATTATAAGTTTATTTCTCTTGATTGAATCTGTAACTTTCATTAGCAGATTTATTTTCTGTGGTTTCCCTAATCAAATTAAGAGTTACCAAGGAACCATGCATAGCACTGAATAGGGAGCCACCGAATACACCGGCTATGCCTAATAATATATATATAAATATGAGAACAAATTTATTAAACATCTTCTCCTTAAAAGAGTTATTTCTCGATAAATTAAGGATAGTAACCTACCTGCAAGCTAAGGTCTTAATGACAATCTACTTGATTTAAAAACAATGTGAAAGTATTAGTTTGATCTTTGAAATATCGTTGATACGAAATATTTGAACACTAAAACTTTGGCTCATTGTATACACATGATTTTTAGTAGTTATCTTTCCAATAGCTCATTTGGGTAAATGGGAGAAAGGACCATAAACATTAATGAAGCAACTGGCTCAAGCAAGCTGAAGAAATTGAATAAATTTGAGAATATTTAGTGTCTCATTATGATGCCTCAAAATTGAGACTGTGAGGTGTTAAAAGCTTTCTTTAGCTTCCCCTTTAATGTTTGTAGATGTTGATAGAACATTGTAGCTTTTAATACGTTAAGGTTGGGTTGCTTTTGTGAACGTGCTTTTAGCTTAGGTGGCAAAATTGTGAACCGACCTTGTTTTTTTCCCTCCCCCAAAAAAGCAACTTCATTTGACACGTAATTTAGTCCATTTTGCACTCGTCACTGCTGCCAAATCCATAATGATAGTGTAATAGTATTATATTATTAAATCGTAAGATTTAATAATTTTTTTAAATTTTAATAAAATTTAGGATTCTAAATCAGACCAATGTTATATATAGTTTTTTTTATTTTGATAAAATATTCTCACCTTGTTAAAGTGAAAATGTCACTAAAATAAAAAAAAACACACAAAATTCAATACATTAAAATATATATATATATATATATATATATATATATATATATATATATATATATATATATATATATATATATATATATATATATATATATATATATTATTGACATCCTCACTTCAACAAAATGAGGATGTTCATATTTTAAAAATATGAATATAAAATCAGAGAGTATTATCTTTTTAAATTATTATCATTTTCTGACACAAAGTCTCTTGAATTCTTAAAAATTTTGTGCTGTATGTCTATTAGTAATATTATAGAGTAGAAATTTAATTATTTGTATGTTTTTATATGGTAAACACATCATTTGTATTTTACTCTCCGAAAGCTCAGATAAAAAAGAAAAAGAATATTTAATCTTTTCCCTAATTATAAATAACATCCAGTAAAATATAGGCAACGTTGCTCAATTTTAAATTCTTATTTTGTCATTGGGCTCATAACTTACTGGCAACATGTGCCTACCACTTTGGGAGCGTAGTTTCGAGGCCCAATTCTCATGTTGAGGCTTTAACTTCTCCTCTCAATATATAATGAGGTAGGTAGTCCTCATCCTATAAATATGAATAGAATAGATATATTTTAGTGAGAATAGATATATCTCAATATAAGAATAGGAATTTAGATTGTGTTATAATGAAATTGATCTATGATTAGTCACAGTAAATTTTTTTTTTATTATAAATAGAAGTAAACATCTGATTGATTGTAATATATCGGTATTTAAAAAAAAAAATCTTATTTTAACATGTGCATACGTGTCTATCACGGCCAACGGTTATCTTATAGTAGATAGACGACTCGATAACTCAAAAAGTGTTATTTGGTTACGGGTTGGGTCTCTGATCCAGCATGTATGTCAAAGGCCTTTTTACCCATTTCACAGACCTTATTCAAGCTTCAAAGACAGAGAAAAACGGCCCAAGCAATGGAGCAGAAAGAGATGTAATTCCTAATGGACCCAAAAATATTTAATATAAAAATTATATACATGTTAAGAGTCATATTATATATTATAAGCAACTATACCATAAATTATATTATCCTTTTTTTTTTTTGTTAGATGCCTCAATTTCACATTACATATCTCATTTTTTAATAAATCCTACATTTTTATTACACATAAAATATAATTAATGCACAGATTGGGAAGCTCAGCCAAAAGTGGGGGATAAAAAATTGAAAATTAAGAGAAATCGGTCATTTGCTAGTATTTCCTACATCCTAAATGTTCCAAACCAAACTCAATGAGCCCACCTATTCCCGTATTTTATGGGAAAATAATCATAAATAATATCAAGCAATCAAAATTTGGACACCAAATCTCTTGCATTAAACGAAAATTCTTTGATTGAAAAAAGAAAAAATTAAAACCAAGCCATTAGTTGTTACTTGCTAACAAGTTGCATATCACATGAATCACGACGTAGCAAAATATTGTTGTATTTGGTTACCAATGCATAATATAAGCTTATGATTAGGAGCAATAATCTCGAGACTTTAAAAAAAAAATTGATGCGTTACCACTTCACCTAATTGACGTTTACTTCGCACTAATGCACCAACATATGAAAGCAAGACGACATGTACTCATTTAATTAGCATGAAAAACAAAAAAAAAAAAAAAACACAAAGGGGTCCATATGTGTCTTGTACTACCCTATATAATAATTATTGATTTAATCATCCAAGATTTCTTATAATGACCAATTTGCAACGTAATCAAGACCTAAATCGAATAAGAATACGTTGGAAACTAGTCTAGAGTTTTGTATAATTGTTCTGCTATGGCTGAAATTATGTATAGATACTCTTTTTATTGCAACATGCAATAACAAAAGCATATGTATGTATCTTTTTTCTCGAAGACTTTAGTACTCGTTAATTATTAAACTAAATATATATATTAAAAAAAAAAAAAGCCATGAAATTATATATAGATACTCTTTTCGTGCGAGCCAGACTGGCTAAGCCGGAAATAAGATCTTGGGGCCCATACGTGAATTGGGATAGGATCTTGTTTTAATGGTTATATGAAATAATTGTTATATTAAATTCATAATAGAATAGTCGACTCTGATGAAATGACTTTCATACAGTTTCTATTTGGTCACTAAATTTTGAATCATGGAAAAATAAGGGTTACAAAATTAATTTAAATTTTACCCACTTCTCAACATTAATTTTTACTTTTAAAGTTCAGAATAATAGAGGAGATAAAAGAAATAATTTGTTGACGCAGAGTTTTAACTTTAAAAGAGACTTTTTGAATGTATGAATTGACAAGTTGAATTTGAATGAATGGCAGGTAGCTAGCTAGTTGGGCAGATCTGGTCAAGACCTTGAGGCTGCTGATTCTGATGGTGTTGTTTCAAGTCAACATGAAATTTCGGTCAGAGTACGTAGAATGTGGCTGGGAATTAACTAAAATATATGGCTGTATCTCTGACGGTGTCATCTTTATTTTGCACAAATAATGCAAACTGCTTTTTGTTATTTGATTAAATATTAAATTACCTAAATTTTGAAAGATCTTTCGATATGTTTACATTATTCATTATATTTAGGGATCGATTGGGATTACTTTTAAGAAATTCGAAAGTAATTTTAAAAAGTTAAAAGTTAATTTTCGTGTTTGGTAAATTTTTTTAAAAATCACTCTTGGTAAAATCATCTCATCTAATAGTAGATTTTGAAAAATTAAAAAATAAGTAACTTTTCAAAATCTAATTTTAAAAAATAAGAAAGAAACAACTTCTCAAAACCTAATTTTCAGAATTAGTCTTATACTTAATGTAATTTCATAAATATCCTCACACAACAATTTAAAATTATTCTTATGCAATTAAGGAATGGAATAATTAAATTTAAACGCGGCACTTAATCAAAATTCATTCCCTTTTATTATTTTGCATATTTTGTTAGTTAACTGCCTTTGATAAATAAAAATCAGGATACGTGTTCCTGTATTTTTCATTCCTGTTTCAAATTCAAGCCACGACCATGTCATCAATCACTGTCTGTATTTATTAAAAGTATACAGAATATATGTACTTCACATAAATAGATACGAGGACCGTTAATTTGACTAATTAATCAAATTGTCACAATATTTAAATAGAGGTCTGGCAAAACCATGTGGGATAATCTGATGAAGGACCTTGACACTCAATTTGAGAAAAATTATCTACCTTGGATTTGCTCAAATCTTGCATTAAAGCGATAAGGATCGACTTGCGGCCCCTCTAGTCTCTAGGCAGCCAAAAACAAGAACAAAATAGCATACCATATATAATGCACATGCAACATAGCTTAAATAATTAGGGAAAAAAAACTGAAGCTAAATCTTTGCTGGCTGCTCAAATTCTGACTGGCTGTAGCTAGTGGAACAATGAATGATTTCATCTTCGATAAACCCTAATCAGCCTCTCATGCAGGTTCTTTATTTTCCAGCCTTTGTGTTGCTCTCAACTAGACTGCAGTAGAAGTTTGTGATTTGGCGAGCCGGCCGATACTCATTAGCATTTGTGTTTAACATGTTTAGCTCGGGTTCAGTGACTAGATAAATTCAGTTGAGGATCTTTAATATTTCACGTCATATCTTATTATTCAAATTTAGATTTCAACCATATCAACACTATTGTAGGGCATCCCATCAAAAATTCGTAGTTCAGTGTGTTTGAAAAGAACAATAGGAAGACCGCGGCTTATTCATAAGTTTTGATAAAAGTAATGTTTGGTAAATTTTTTAAAAATTACTTATTCGATAAAATTTCCCATTTTAATACCAGCCTTTTAAAGAAAGTAGGGGTTACTTTTTATAAGTAGGTTATTAAATAAATTACCATATCTTTTTTAAAATTCTTATGATAACTTTAATATTTTAACAAAAATAAATTATGTTTTATTTTCCATAAAACCTAATATATAAATTAAATTAAATTTAAACTTACCGTATCATCTTGTCATTATATAATAAAATAATATTTTTATAATAAAATTTACCAAATACGTATACTTTATTTTTCAAATTTGCAGCTATTGCACTATCATAGTACACTAGCTACTTTTTAATTAATAGTTTATTTCATTCACACAATACAATTAACTTATTTTATCAACCACCAAATTTCCAAACTAATCTTAAGCGAATGACCTCTTAGAATTATTTGAATTACACTCTTCTTTCTACCTTTTCCCTCGTTTTAATAAGATACACAAACAAAAAAAAAATATTATTATTAGATTGATCCAAAAGGGATAAGTTATGTACGTGTCCTTACAAATTGACCTTAGAAGAAATTATGTATTCATCTAGTTGAAATGATAAAATCTCTTATATTGAAAATAAAATGTTTGAAATTTGAACCTCAGTCACATGGTAAATCTTTAATGAAAAGAATTTCCACGCCACAGTTTTTGTAAATCCACTCCTTTTCAAAAATTATTTATAAAAAATTCACATTATTTTTTAAAAATTAAAATAAGGAAAAATTAAAAAAAATAAATCAATTAGATCCTACTCACTATTAATAAATTTCATCAGATAAATAATAACGCAAGTTTCATAGCCAATACAATGTTACAAATACATTTAGTTAGTTTTTGGTCAAGGTAATTGAAAATCAATAATCATAATAATGAGTATTTAAATGGTTAGTCAAATTTATTCTTAATTTAAAATAGTTAAAAATAATGTGATTTCTTTGTAATTAATTTCTTAAAGGTGGAGTGGTTTACACAATTTGAGGGGTGAAATATCACCATTCTTAAAGAAGACATGTTTATTAAATTTTTACCCCACTCCATGGGAGACCAATTTCGTGTATATTAAATAAGACTTTGTAGGCCAATCCCATAAAATCCTCTTATTCTTCATGAGACTTTAATATATAGAGCCTTTTATTCTCTTTTCGATTTTAGAATTTTGTAGTATTCATAATTATGCTCTGTGGTTATAAAATGCCCTAACTTAGGTTTAAGTCTCAGGTATTGCACTAATTTATAATTTTTAAGTCAGATATGGCTTTGTATTTAGCCTATAATACAATATATTGTTAGTCATTCTTAACCCTTTTAATATATGTTATTACCTAAAAAAAGAAAAAGAAAAAGAAAAAAGATAGAAAAGAGGACTTTGTCAGACCTAAATTAACCCAAAAAAAAAAAAAAGGAAAAAAACCTCAAGTGCCTGATTTCCTTCTCTGAAACAAGTGAGAAACATATTATTGATCCGAAGATATTTGACCTTTCTAATTAATTAAATATCGGCCACACCTAGATATTAACGTTGATTTATTGAATATTGATAATTTAATCGGATCAAATCTTTCACTGTAGATAATCAACATATTACAAATAATATATATAGTGATTGTTTGAAAGTTGAAACCACGGAGGCAAAGTTTAGTTTGGTCAAATAAGTTGTGTATGAAAAGTACTTATTATTAATACAAGTTTTGGTACATATATAGCTAGGAAGACGAGGAAACAAGGTCGTGTGCTTGAGGGGCAAGCAAGGCTTTTGTGTGAGGGACAGTTCTAATTTTCTAAGGAAGTTACCTTCAAGTAGAGAACAGCTCATTCACGTAACCGGTAAACATTAAATATATATATTAATTCCTATGCCTATAAATACATTCATTCTTCTAACCAAAAGCAGTTCAAAAGCAGTTCTTTGTTAAGTGCTTCCCCTCTCTGTCTTCTCTCTCCCTCTCTCTCGCCATATAATCTTGATAAAATCATGCCTGCTCAAGTGATGCCTGAGACGACTCTCCAAGGCATTCATGTCTTGGCTTGGGATGACAATCCTCCTTCTCACAAAAGGTAGCTTCTACAAGAAATGTTGCATTTAATTAATTAATTTATCAACTGTTTGCTGAGTTGTTGCTCCTTAATTAATTTACAGGCTGGAGGGGAAAGTTGCTATAATAACGGGCGGTGCTAGAGGCATTGGCGAGGCTGCGGTGAGATTATTTGCCCGGCACGGCGCCAAGGTCGTGATAGCCGACGTCCAAGACACTCTTGGCTCAGTTCTTGCTGACACATTAGCTCCGGCGCCTGTCACCTTTGTTCACTGTGACGTTAGCCTAGAAGAAGACATCGAGAACTTAATCAACTCGACGGTTTCTCGATATGGACGTCTCGACATTCTCTACAACAATGCCGGCGTTCTTGGGGATCAACGTAAGCACAAGAGCATTATTGACTTTGACGCCGATGAATTTGACAATGTCATGCGTGTGAACGTTAAAGGGATGGCTCTAGGAATCAAGCACGCCGCACGTGCGATGATTAGCAGAGGAGGTGGTTGCATCATCTCCACGGCCAGCGTCGCCGGGGTCATGGGGGGACTAGGGCCCCACGCTTACACGGCCTCGAAACATGCCATTGTGGGGCTCACAAAGAATGCTGCTTGTGAGCTTGGCCGATACGGGATTAGGGTTAATTGTATTTCTCCATTTGGTGTGGCAACGTCAATGCTTGTCAATGCATGGAGAAGCAGTGGTGATGGCGAAGCAGAAGAAGATGAATGCATGAACTTTGGGATTCCTAGTCAAAAAGAAGTTAGAAAATTGGAAGAGTTTGTGAGTGGGCTTGGGAACTTGAAAGGGACAGCACTTAGGTCAAAAGATATTGCTGAGGCTGCTCTTTATCTTGCTAGTGATGAATCTAAATATGTAAGTGGACACAATCTTGTTGTAGATGGTGGCGTTACCACATCAAGGAATTGTGTTGGCTTGTAACAATTAATTTATATTTATTTTTAATTTTTATTTTCGTGGGATTACGTACGTTAATTCAATTTCCAAGGTTATGAATGAAGACCGGTTTCTTGTGTATAATTTCTTGGAGGTATGATTGATTAGTCAATAGAATGGACAACTTTAAACATTTCATTGTATATTCATGAATGTGAATAAATCAAATAAAAGTCAGTGTGTCGTGTCAAAGAGGACTGCTTTGGTGCTTTTCACATATCATTGTCAGATATAATGGGGGAAAACTCATTTGAGTTAATTTAAATTATAAGCCCGTCTAATGATTAAAATTTTACTCTCATAATTGTAACGTCATGAGTTCTAACATTTATAATGATTTAATTTTTTTTCTCAATTTAAGTGAAGACAGTCTTCTCTATTTTGAATGTGAGTGGAGTTGACGTCTCTCGAATATTAAAAAATATAAAAATTTATAAATTAGTTTCAATAATTATCTAATTGTAAATATCAGTATATTAATCTCATAAAATATAAGTTGTAATCTGAATAATAGTCTTATATAATTCAAAAAAAAATTACAAGCACATCAATTTTTTCAATTTCACACCTACTTGGGGCTTATTCTTGTGCGTTAGGTCGAAGTACTCAAATAAAATTTATGCTTTAGAAGAACCTTCATTTTTACATCCTTTTTAATTAATTAATCTTAGAAAACAAATACTAATAATTAATCAATTGGCTCACGGTGCGTAAGTTTCAGATTTTGTTTAAGTAACATCCACTTGAAATTATGGGTCCACTATGACTTAAAAAAAAAGAGAAAAAAAAGAAGTTTAAAGAAGTTGCTAAGTTACGTAACTTACGGCTGTTTTAAAAATTATGTGGATCCTATTATTTATCATTACTGTTTACATATTTTTAAAAAAATTATAAATTACAACAGTTGTACTTTGTAAAATTCAAAGTTTAATTATATACAGGGATTATTCCAAATTAAGAAAGAGGAGTGATGAATTAACTAAAAGCACAAGTTGATCGATCAAATCTCCAGAGCGCTGGCCTCTGGGCATTAAGTTGGAGCACTAATGTACCATGTCGTATATGGTACATAAAAAATGCATTTTTGGGGACAAATAGGAGCTGTAGAGTTGACCCCATTGCATGAATCCCCGACAAATGGATTCTTGAAAAGAGGCTTGAAGAAAAGATTTATGTAAGACAGCCATGAATGTTTAAAAAAATTATAAACAAAAACTGCTAAAGCCGAGGCCCGATGGTATGAAGTATGTACTGTAGATTTTGCAGCTGCATTTGCATTTGCATTTGCCTTGTGATGTGGCCTTTTTTCTCATTCATAAAATTAAGAATTATAATGCTAGTTTAAGAATACCCTTTAATTATATGAAGGAAAAAAGAATACTCTTTAATTTTAGTGTGTGTTAGTTAAAGAAAACTCGGACCATTTGCTCTATTTTCCTTCTCCGACAAATTAAATCTACTATTCCCGTAGACTTGTGTGATTCTCTCCTTCCCCACATGTGCTAAAGAGCCTAAAATCTTTTTTGACAGATTTGACTTGTACCAATGAAGTCATTACTTATTAACTAATCATTAATTGATTAAAGATTTTTTTTTTGTCATTTACATCCTGTTTTTGACAAAATCATAAACTCCCAATAAGTTGTATAGGTGATGAACGAATTCCTAAAAATAATTATTGATTGCTTTTCACAATCTTTTATTCTATTTTTTGAAGATGATAATAAATTTTTTTTATTAAAGATCAGAACAATCAATAATACATCGTCTTAAAAATAAAATATAATACTGAAATAAATTTAAATACAATACCTAACATAACTTGAACCTTGCGTCTCGTTCACTACAAATCTTTTCTTCCCATTAAAAGCCATATAACTTGACTAAAAATGTCTTTGGAAGGTGCTGCTTACTACCATCACGATCCTTTTTGAAAGTGAGGAACATTAAAGAATTGTTAGTAGTTTGAGGAGGGCACGTGATTGATGCTTCAGAAACCAACTAAGTAGCTACCTAGCTAGCTACCTAGCTAGTACTTGTCTTGATAAGATAAGCTGAAAAGCTTCACTAGAAATCGATCTAGGTTAATTTCTCTGTCTCTCTCTCTCAGCTGGCTCGCATTGTAGAAATTAGAGAGATTTTGAATAGGTGGTGACAATGAGCTTACGTACAGCTCAATAAAACTTGAGAAATTCAACGATGAGCAGCTGTCACAACCAAAACATTACCTACGCATGAGTTGTAAGAACCTCAACTGTGTTGTGCTCCACTATTCATCCACACCCAATTGTTCTTTGTACAGTGGAAATGTCCATATAAAATTGCGCATAAAAAATTTTGTACGAATATATCTCCATGGCTCTATATACACATATATGTATGTATGTATGTATACATATAGATAATTATTTTCATGTTCGTTTATAATATTGTAAAATAATTTTTAAGTATTACAAAGATTTTAAATAAATCACATATATAGTCGGCAGTCGATCGGTTAGTTTGCCTGGGGTTTGAATAGACTCTTGAGTCGTTTATAAAACTTGCATTAACTTCAGTAGAAAAAAAGCCATAAAAGATTCACCAGCGGGCACCGGCCACCCAAGCAGATATGCGGCAGCTTGTTGGGGCAGCTAAGCATGGTTCAGCAAATTAGTCAGTTGTATTGTAATGTACTTTGTATTAACTATATGAGGAATCTTTGCACTTTACAGTAGAATAAACTTCACAACTATTAATGCAAAATATTCAAGATCCCACCGGTGACCGACCATTGGATGTAGTGATTATATTGTTGCATAATTGTTTATTATTGTATGATCTTGGTGTAAATTAAACTATTCAAATGTACCAAAAATGACATTCCCATAACATGTTTCAGAGCTTTGACGAAACAAAGAAATCTTGAGAGCAACACTAAGTTGGCACTTGTCCACCACTTCGTACAAGTGGAATCTATAGCTGTAGGATTTATATATAATTAACTTAATTTCATTATATTTATTGTTTTCTTCAATTAGTTGACTACCTTGGATAATCGAATCTTTGACGGGTGTCCTTTCCTATTAATCATGAAATCTTAATTAGATATTATTCCTGGTTTAGTACTCGATCGAGGTTTTAACTGTTAAGACTTTCTTATTCGTTGAATGCTTCTTATTCTCTAGTTAGTATCAATTAAACAAACCTATCAAGATTGTTGGAAGATTTGAATTTGATACTTTTGACTTGTGTAATTTTGGATTTGGATCCGGCCCAATTGTTGAAATTTGGGTTGACTGTTGAGAATCATTGCTCATTAGAGCCATTCCGAGCCCGGCCCTAGCCAGCTTTTTTAGAGCTGAATTTGCACCTCATGAAGAAAGCTCCAACTCAGGAAGCACTCCGAAGTTTGACCCAAATAAGACTGCCGAATAAGATTAGTTAACGAGCGTTTTTATCTCATTCAATGAAATAATAAAAGAGCCACAAATAATTTTGTACAAATTAATATGTATAAATTAATGTAGTATAAAAAAATTAGTTGAAAAGTGATAATAATTATTTTTTTAATTATGTGGACTCATGATGATTTTATACAATCGATTTATACAAATTGCAATAATTGTGCCTGTATCATTACTTTAGATAACGATCAAGAAGTTGTCCAAATCTTATGAAAACCATTAACCCTTGTAAGAAGGTATAAAGTTTCTTTTCCAAATTAGCCTTTAGCATTTTTCTTTCTCCCAACAAATTGGCCAATAAAAAGGAGTATTACATTATAAATACTAAAAGTCCTATTTTTTAGATAGGATATCAAGATGTCCTAAATCTGAATAATTGAAATATGGTGAAATAACTTAAGTTTATCAGATGAAATCATGAACGAGTCTAGCCCATGTTGTCTCATCATCAATAGTGGTTTATGAAAGAGTCCAGCCCATGTAGGGATGGCAATGGTACTCGCAAATCTGTAAATCCACCCAAACCCATCAATTGTGGGTAATTTTATGAATTGTGGGCGAGTTTGGTATTAGAAATTGAAACTCGCACTACGTTACAGATAGATTTAGTATTAACTAAATATTCGATGGATACTCGAATAAATATCCGCCAAACTCATAGCTTTTTTTAAAAAATATTTTTAATGTAATTTTAGTTGAAAAATAATTAAATCTAAAAATATATAAATAAAATAAATGTAAAGAGTAAGCTTGCCATGTGTGGTGTCTGCAAGCTGCAACTCATAACCTAATGTAAAGCAAACCCAAATTATTTCTTTTTCACCTATGAGTAGCAGCTGCAAAACTCAGCTTTCCAAAACTATTTCCCTGTTATCCGTGAGCAGCAATCGTACACCTATTTCCCTTTCCTTCCTGAGCCACAGCCGTATACCCATGAATTTTTCAATGAATTTTTCATTGAATTTTGTGGTTTTTCTTTTTTGTAGATTTACATATATCATATTTAAATTTAAAAATTTATGTTGGATTGATGTTAAAATTTTAATTTTTTATTTTTATAGATTAAATTTAAAATTAAATATGTTATGTAAAATTTTAGGTCATTAATATAAATTTATATATTGAACATTTATAATTTTAAATGTAAGAACCTGTATAAAATCTATCAAATATCATAACAAATTTAATAATGGTTAAAACTTACAATAGAAAGAGTTTTTTTTTTTTAAGTTAAAATAGGTGTAGCTGTGAATATAATAATTTAAATTTTATACGAGTATAAATTTAATAATAATAAATCTCCTACAGACGTCTGATGTCCATTACTATCTCTAAGCTTACGTCGTCTCACCGTCAACAGTCGTCCGTTCTAATTAGCAAGAAAATTACTGAGCTGTACGGTTTAATATGAAAAATTAATGAATGAAATGATGAAAGTATCAATATAATAGATTTCTTCACTGAATAGACTAATCCGTTGTGTTGGGATGTCGTCCTTGCCCCCGCATCAAATCTAAATCAATTTTATATTTAAGGCAAACAGACGACAGACGAGGGTTAAATGCCTAGCATTGCCACTGTTCGAGATATGCTTGCACTATCCCAGCTGCCTCTGAACCTCGAAAGAATCAAACACCAAACATTGAAGTAACCTCTCTCTTTTCACTTAATTTTGCTTGCAAAAGAGTGGCTGTGTCTGCAGCATCACCATAATGATCACTCATCTAATCAGCAGCTTTTAAGGCCGGCCAAACGCAGCAAATTAACAGAGCCACCTAGCGGTGGACGTGGACTTTATTTTTGACAATGACTTTTTGATTAAAAATAAACATTTGATGTGTCCTTTAGTACCACCACGTGTCAGCTTACATGTGTTACTTCCTCTGACTCATCCCTTTTTTTTTTTTTTTTCATTGATATTTAAGAAATCTCAATGTTCTATTTTGGCCCATTCGAGTCCCATTTTGTTATTTTCCTTGCAATTTATGGAGCAAATGGGTTCCAAAGGAAACGATTCAAAGAGATCAAAGCCAATGAGAAGGAGGTCTCAAACTAGAAGAGTGCTTCAAGATTCTGTTATTAACATGGCTGAAGCTAGAAGAGAGATTGTTCACGCCTTGCAGCTTCATAGATCATCAACAAGAACCGCAGCAGCAACAACAACAACGGCAACAACATCAGCAACAGTGGCAGCAACATCGTCATCGGCACAATGTTGTTACTACTCGCTAACTGAGGCAATGCCAATTCCCGAGCCTCTTTGGTCAACTACAGCACCTACAATACCAGCAGCACCTTCAGCAACAGCGGCAACTGCCGTGGAAAGCTTAGAATTTGAGTGGGGTGAAAGCCAAGCTGCTGCTTATAATTGGTGGCTAGGGTTTCTGAAAACACTGGATAGTAAGATTAACAATGTTGAAAATTACTCCAAGTACCCACATTCAAGGGTGTTTGGGTACCAGAATAATTTGAAGCTGGGCGAAGGAAAATTTGTGTGTGCAAGTGATGATCAACAAAACACAGCTCCTGATCAATGGTTGACGTTTCCAACAAGTGATGATCAACAAGGTGGTCACACCACAACAACAAACCCATAAGATAAGATTAAAAATCTCGTTGGTTTCCATTTATTAATTGGGTTTTGTATACTTCTAATTAATTAATATGATAATTATTTTTCATTTTATTAACTTCTACCTGTGAATTAAAAATATTGAGTGTTGCACTTGCTGGCCTTATCATGCCGCTTTAACCGGTTGTGGGTGGTGTGTAGCATGAGATAAGAGATAACGCAGAGAGTTCATTATTATTAATGAGTTTCGTAGAGTGAGGTAACCAAATATATATGGACATGTATCAGTCCAGAATAATGCCACATTAGAAAGTGTGACGATGACTGTAGCATAACTATTCTGTATTAATATCCAATACCAAAGTTGTATCGCCACTTGCCAGTGCCGTTTGGTCACGTGTCTTTATGTCAGTGGGTTAACATTATTATTATTATTATTATTTTTGAAAAGAGTGGTTTAACATTACATTAGTAGTCCTCATCTTCTCGATCTTTTTATTTTTTATTTTAACACAAATATTATAATTAGAGTAGAACTGATAATATTTACAATAAGACATGAGACAGGAGACAGCCGCCAATATGATTTTAGATCAAATTTATGGAACATATCTTAAATTCTTGTTTTCATTAATATTCAAAAGATATTTTCTTTACTCACAATTTGTGAAAGAATTAAAAGAGTATGTCTCCACTCAATTTATCACATCGGTCTATAAGATCATCTTAAAAGTTCATTATGTTTATGTACGCTTTATTTTAAATTTGTTTACATTTCATGGATCTTTCTTTTAATTATGTAAATATAAATATACACGTGACAGTAATTTTACGAGTGAGAGAATACGAATTGAGAGCATTCAATTCAAAGGTTTGATATAATGGTTTTTAAAATAGTTCCATTTGTTTGGCTATCTGAGTTGAATCATGAAAGCAGGAGATTAAGAATCGAAGATATTTGTGTTTATAATGACGCGAGGATGAGTGTGGATGCGATGGAAAGTTTAAACATTTCATATCTCAGCTGGTTCATTTCTAAATCAATGCATGTCAGCATTGCTTTAAGGCATAGAGATTCAAGACAAGTTCTCCCGAAGAAGCCCAAAACAGCCGTGATTGCCCGCCCAGTTGGAGGAAACATCTTTAGCCCAATTTCAGCCCCGACTGCATTTGCATTGGTATTAACTAAATAGGAACTAAATGGCAGAATCGAACCGAACCAATTAAATTAATTCAGTTTAATTTGGTTTGGTTTTAGGATTTTGTTTTGTTTTGTTTGATTCAAGTAATTTTATCCTGTATATTCAGTAAAAAAACAACATGATAGTACTATCACGACAATCAAACGTTCATAAATACGTAAATAATAAACAATATAATAAAGTCATATAAATTTATGTAATAAAGTTCAATATGAAACAAATTTACATAATTTAAAAATCCACCACAAATTACAAAATCTGTAACAACAAATAAAACAAGAAAGCAACAGCACAAAATCACAAATAATAATACTAAAATTCTATCCCAAATTATCAATATGCAGGCACTACATCCACATTCACAATACTTACATTATCTCTCTAAGTGAGGTGAGACTAATAATTTAACTTATTAAAATAAAGTGTATACTATCACATTAATAATTGCTTGTATTAACTAACATAAAATTTATTTTTAATTTTTTATTCTCTTACCAATTGATTAAAGATTTATGAGTCATTTGGTTTTTATTGTTCAAGCCAAACTAAACCAAACTGCCATAACATAGTTAAGTTTGATTTGGCTCACGCAGAACTAATCCAGATGGCCAGCCGTATCAAATGGCCCACACCAAATTTTGAGTAGCGTGAATATCACAAAATTTTATCCTAAAATTTCATTACAAATGTGACATACATCAAGTGTATGGTGAGATGATGTAATTAATCAATTTGAAGCTTGAGAACAGTTAGCATTCACTTAATAAATAACACATCTCATATCACATCATTTTGATGAAATTTAAAATAAAATTTTGGTAAATCTATCATTATTCTTTAATTTTATATCTTGAGATGTAGTTTCGTTTACTTTTTTTTTTTTTTTTCAGTTCACTCTTATTCACTCAATATGGCTCAAAGGCCAAATTTATACAAAATTTGAATGGCATAAAAGGACATATCAATTACATAATTTAAGAATTGCTTCTATATATATTAGAAACTGCATACTGTAATGACCATAATCTTGTCACATTTACATGTCATGATGTCAATGATTCACTCATCTATGCGGGTCATGCTACCTTACACAATCTGTTAGATACACCATAACAAATTAATAATTAGAGGTGGGCTCAGGAGAGCCAAATACCCCATTTTGTGAGGTTGTACCTTACAAATTATGTAAGATTTTCAATTTCCCATTTTATGAAGACTGTACCTTACAAATTAATGATATAAGGTAGCCAAACCCGATATATGCATCCAATGGCTTATAATGACCTTCATAGTCTTGAAGGATCCGAACCATCATTCATAGGATTTCAATATTATATGTGATTCTTCTGAATCTGCATGTATCATTCCTCCTCAAGCTGGCAAGCTCTAAATTTGTCTACTAACAACTTGTCTACAGTTCATCACCAACCCAAACAATTATGACAAATTGACAACAATGCATTTGAACATACTAAGTTTGGATAATGGCGATGAAGCTGCAAGCATGGGTCATATGATGATCACATGAAATTGACAGACACAGACCCCTTTAATCAGGATTTGCAAATTGATTGGCACTCATTACCTAACAAGGACAAATGATGAGACCCTTTTTAATTTGTATGGAAAAGGACTGAACTCTCGTTAATCATTTAACTCGTTCTGTATTATATCAAAGAGCCCACATCGATCAATCAAAGGCCCCATTATCCACGTCCTCTTCTTACTACTCATATATGTCTTTGGCCATCTCTAACAAAAACCACAAAGTTTTAGTGGCAATATAGTAGGGCCGGTTGCCCTATTTCATAATGCAATTCTGCAGTTTAATTTGATGCTCCAGAATAAAGACAATGACTATTCACTAAGGCAAGTTTTAATGCTGTTTCAACTTTCAAGAGTCTTGGGTAGTCAAATTAATAAAGCGCTGTAAAACTTTGAATCATTTGAATCGTTCACCTCGAAAACCAATTTATCACAAGCTTTTGAACCTGTGTTTTTGAATTTTCACTTGACCTCATGAGCAAACCTTTCAAGAAAACCTACCGAGCTAGGGCCATCCTTGCTTGAAAAGGATTTTTCTCCAGCTGTGATGACGTCTCAATGGGCTAATTACATGATTTGAGTGGATGAGAAATGATTCAAATGAATGTGCAGAAGCAATCAAGCAAAGGCACTTAATTGGCAGTGTTAATGCAATTATCATTTAAGAAATTTTCATACTTCTATCAGACAACTAGAACCGAAAATCCGACACAATAATCGCCAATTGAGTCCCCATATGCATGTGTATGTAATTGTTCAGTCGATGATTGTAGGGTTTGGGATTAGGAGCATGTATATATGTCCAAAACTTCATGCATGTACACGAGGGGTTCTTGGCTGGATCCAACTGGTATTTTAAATGCATGCTTACGTATCAAGTATTTATGTCCTTTTGGTATAAAATGTTGTGGTCCTCAGGGTTCCAGCCGAGGAGTTTTGCGTCATGCAATAAGGGCTCCACTTAATTTGATCATGGGCAAGCCGGGGAAATTAATGAAATGGGCCATGTTGCTCTTGTAGAACTTTCTTACCAAACACAACAACTCCCTCCTTAATTTCTTTAGCTCTCGACTGCACTAGTAGTAGATAATTTTTGTGTAGGAAAAGTCTAAATCCATACAATTAAACATTTATAGTCCGGGAGTGGTAGGAGTTTAAATCATATAATTAGAACATAATTCAGAAGTTTGCAAAGCATAACACAGAAAGTTATAAAAGGATGAAATCAACGTCGCACATGTAAATATTATAAGGAAGAACTAAGCTCTTATAAGAACTCGAACTTTTGTCTTTTCAAATGACTGGAAAAAGCACTATCTTATCACTTAACAATATTTGTGGCAACTTATGTCAATTATGATTTCTCGGACTTAAAAATGAGTTAACTGTGTTTATAAGTTCTTTAGTGGTCGTACAAATTAATCCACAATATAAACCAAGAACTGAGAGAATACAACGAAAATATAAGAGGGGAACATGTATTTGTCAGTCAATCTTCTATACAAATGCTTAAAAGTTGCAAAATTCACATTTTTCCCTATACAATAGTGCATATCACAGATGTGCTAAACAAATAAGGTTAAAATTACCAGACAATGCCATATTTTAAAATTCATAATGTTTGAACGTCAAGCTTGAAAATTCTTGTCGTCGTAAGTTTAACAACTTAATATTCATCGAACCACAGTTGATGAATAAATTTTTTCAGAATTTTATATGGCTAGTAATGATTGTTTAGAAAATTATTTCGTGTTAGAAAAAGAATTGTCTTTATTTAATCTTTCAAATCATGCTGCAATTATTTAATTGGAATACATGCATCCTGAGAATAATTGAATGCCTTGTAGGGTTTTATCAAATAGCAGTGATTAGCACCGCTGAAAGTGACTGGGCGGCTTCCTTGGTTGGTCTTGGTCTCAATCAAAAGCGAAGAGAAGAGTCAAAACAGTCAAGTTTGCCTCCAGCCTGGCATTCAATCTGAGCCACATTCATCGAGTAATTCACTGAAAATGGCCAAAATATTCGTCCTCTCTTTACATACTATCTCTTAACTCCTAGGGTCCTTCTTGTCGACCCATTGAAAATAGCTGGTTAAAGAGACTTTCATAGCAATCATAGAGGACGACGAAAACACAAATCAAAAGCTAATAAATCTTTACCACATCTAGGGTATATAATTGGTTGAGGTGCTAACATGTTATAAGATCGCCGAACTTTCAAGTATAATTGGAGGAAGTGATTGGTGGAGAGATTAATTGCTAAGAAAATCCTGTTAATGTGAATTTTTTTTTTTTTTAAGGAATTGGTGTTATTTATTCAAATTCAAATAATTTTGGACATTCTAGTATATGTCATTACAAGATATTCAATCGCAAATTAATTTGTTCTTAAGGTTCTACTTGAGTGGTTTTGAAAAAACTGATCTTCCGAATTCAAATTCTAAAGAAGGTAAGGGATAAAAAGATTATTTAGGCTTGTATTATTGTTTTGAAACCAAAGCCAGCAAACTGCAAGTCGGGGTGAAAGTGAAACAACGAAAATTCTTTCTTGGTACAATTAGTTGCAACTTGCGAGCCCGATCTCGATCCATCTGCTGTTATTAATTTCCCATGTGTTTGGTGCCAACAAAAAGAACATTAAAGCTCTCTAAGATTTTAGGTTACTAACATATGGTCAATTTGTAGCGGATTATTCCATAAAGGGATGATAAAAAAATGGCCGCTGTGTCCGTTTTAAGATCCAATATTTGTTCGAAGAAATTAAAAGAATCAATCATTTTTACACGATTGCAAATTGTGTCTTCTTTTCCAGCTTTCTTGGTTCCAAGGAGCAATCAGAGCAACCATTGGCTCAAAATGTTGCAAGACAAATTTTAGAATATAAAACCAAATGAGTCAATTTCTAGCATTGTCTATACGCCAAACATACAAAGGAATAAGAGACATTCCAAACTACGAAATGGCACTTTAATTATGAAAGTTAAATTAAATTGTAGATTTGTGTAGCTATGTGGGAGCGGTGCCAACTACAAACTCTCCATCGATTTGTCCCTTAAAGAACCATTCGAAAATTACTAATATATTTAAATTTTTATATGTTGATGTTAACTTATCAATTATATAGCATTAAATTCATCAACTTTTAAGGAGCAAATCTAGACCTTTGAATTTTATCATACATGTCACTTTTTTTTTTAATTGAAAAAAAAAGGACCAAACCCCACTGTCCATTGTTAATTTTCCTTCTATAAAAGGGGCAACTCGATCGATGAACAAAAATAATCAACCCAGCCAAAATCAAAACCTGAGCTCCGTTTGATCTTCTAAGTTGTTGTAACAAATTATTAGCTATCTCAACTTTGATAATTCAAATGGAAGGTACCACCAACAACGTTGAAACTCCAATGGCAGAACGGAACCAGGAGGCTATTGTTAAAGCTGTATACAAAGCATTGGCAAATGGTGAAATGGAGAACGTGGCCAAATATTTGGCTAGTGACTTGGAGTACTGGTTTCATGGCCCACCAAAATGCCAGCATATGGTAAGGTTGCTGACGGGGGAATCAAGCAAAGCAACGTTCAAGTTCGAGCCGCGAAGCGTGGAGGTGGTGGGGGATTGTGTGATAGCTGAGGGCTGGGAAGGAGCTCCAGCTTACTGGGTGCATGTGTGGACTGTGAATGTGGAAGATGGCTTGATCACTCAATTTAGAGAGTATTTTAATACATGGCTCACTGTCAAAGATTTGAGGCCACAGCGTTGGGAGATCAGAGTCAGACATGAAAGGAACACTCTGTGGCAGAGCCAGCCGAGGGATCTTGCTCGCCGGTCATTGCCTAGCCTTTTGCTTACCATTTAGGTTCTTGATGCTCTTGTTGTTGCATGGAAATGTAGCTAGCTAGCTTGCTTTGGTAATAACTGTAAAATTTAATATAAGTATGTTTTGCATGTGGGCTATTGAAGTTATCAACGTATTGTTGGTGTCCGTTTCTTATGTTTTGACGGAAATCTCAGAGATTAGTTTGGTGAAAATTGATGTTTAGTTTGCTGTTTGCCGGTTGAAGGGTGTTATGGCCTTTCACTTAAAGCCGGCAACTATAAAATATACAACTGATTACTAGGTTTGTAAATTCTTATTTTGAAAAATGTGAAAGTCGACCCCTAAAAAGGAAAAACCTCAAAATTTTTAAATTTTCCTCTAAATTTGAATCTGGCCTACAATTTTGTAGATGTGAAGCCTCAAGCCTGAGGCCGAAAGGGACAGGAGTGGTCAATGGTGACCGGCGATGGTTCCATTTTGGTGACTTGCAGGTGGTGATCATGTGTGGTCCAAATCCATATTTTAACTAAAATGAGTTTCAGGTCCAGTATTTGCATTCGTATGATTAACATGAGTTCCTACAAACCCATGGTTTCGGTAAAGCTTATGTTCTTAAGTAAAAGAGTTCATTCAAAACTATGACTGGTATTTCTGCAAAGATGGCTCAATAAATTGTTGTGGACACTATAAGGTAGTGAGTGAAAGCTGAAAGATGAAACAAAATTGTCCAAAAAGCTACAAAGATACCATTAATAAAGATTTCTTCAGGATATTGTCTCATCTCTGAATCGATGATCGAAGTGGTGGCTTCATAAGATTGTCAGCATCTCTTTCTCCCTCCACTTCAGGAACCTGCCTATTGGGACTATATTTATCTTTTGAAAATCTGCTTAGACTAGAAAAATTACCAATCTCAATCCTCGAAAACCCAGGATTATTTCCAGAGAGAGAAGTTTGGCTCAATCTGAATTGAGCTGATCCATCTTCACGAGGTAACGGTGAGGGTGTAAGCTGGCTATTCTCATCTGTTTGCTTCCTGCAAAGCTTATCTTCCACAACATCATAGTAATCAGCTGTTCTAACTTCCTGAGCAAGAGAGCACCAACAACAGAACAGCCATTGAGCACAATCTGCAATGGCTGGTTTTCCACAACATGAGTTATTTGCTGGCAAATTGAACCTCCTTCTCATTTGAATTCTCCAGAACCCACCGTAGAGTAATCCAAAAATGCAAAGCACAAGACCAGTTAATTTCAGAACCTCTCTGACAGTCTCATTATCAATATTGATGGCAGCAAAGTTGAAAACCCCGAATGGAGCTGCGCAAAAGAGGAGAAAAGTTGCAATATGAACATACATGTTCCCAAAACCAAGCCTTTCCATATTCCATCCAAAAACACAAAAACTGAAGAATAGAGAAAGATATGATATTGCGATGTTTTCCCAAATGTCAAATAATCCCCCTCTCCATACAGGGGCATACTCAACACTTCTGTGCTTGTTTGATGTTGCAAACGGAAATTTTTTCTCCAATGACAACCTCTGGTTACTGGAATAGCCAGTGCCATTCATGGGAATTTGATCTTGGGTTTTCAAGTCAACTTCAGAATCATAATCCTTTCCAAGTGGGCTAATAACTGAGTACACACCAGCAATTGCAGGGGCGGCGAATGCAACAGAGAGGCAGATACCGACACCTATAACAGGTCGTTCAGATCTTTTATATCCCCAGTTAAGGCCACACAAGGTATACTGAGCAAAGCAATTAACATGGAGCAACATAACAACAACCATCATATGGGCCCATTCATGGGGTTTATAAGTGCCATCCTTACAGTATATTTTTCTCAAGGTAGAGACATCCTTTGGCTTCCACCTACACAGAAGTACAAGGTGGTGAAACCGCTTTGGGTGTTGGTACAGGCACATTAGAGTAAACAGAGCATTGAGGATTTGATTATTGATCTCAAACCAGGCATCTCTCTGCGACTTCTTCGGTAGAGCGCGATTAAGCATTCCTGTCATGACAAGAAAAAGTATTGCTCCTGAGACAGCAACACAAATTATCCATAAGAGAAGAGCCATGTTCAAAGGATTCTTGATCCATTCTTTGCATATTTTCCACAGAGATGACCAAGCAACTTTCTTAGCAAGAATTCCACTGAACGTATCTCGAAAACGTTGGCCACCGGACGAGGGTATAGAATGTGAGATTACATCTCTTTC
The DNA here is from genome assembly GCA_030449075.1 of Murraya paniculata. Lineage (NCBI taxonomy): Eukaryota > Viridiplantae > Streptophyta > Magnoliopsida > Sapindales > Rutaceae > Murraya > Murraya paniculata. The sequence goes on along the minus strand of JAEVFN010000014.1, from coordinate 835,982 downwards.
CTCTACATTCTGCTGAAATTTAGCAGATGCAGAAGTTAAATTTCCACTGGAACCAAATTTCAGAAAGTTCAATCTGCTGGGAATATTAACCGGTAACTTCCCTAATCTGGGGTTTTCATCACTCAGCAAACCCTTTTGTGACATCGAAACAGGAAGAACATTTTGGCCATTGGCTTTATGACCATCCAGAGACACATTTGATGGCATATGTTCCTGAAATTCTGCTAGCTCTTTATCACTATTGGAAACCATTTACCTCAATGTTGATGTTCTCTTCAGTTTCTTGGGTTCCAAAAAGTTCTCCACTCAAAATCCAAAAATCATGTTACTGCCACCACCACAGGAGCTTAAATTTCTGAAGACCTTTCCAAAAGCACAAACAACAAACGCCACAAATTAAAGGGTGATTTGTTAACAAGGCACAAGTCTTTGATATGAAAAGACAAATCCAGTGGCAACTTAAGAGCATTTTGGTTCTTGAAATTAAAAGCAACACTAGTATTGTGGTAATGAAAATCCGTAAACAGAGAAAGATAGAAACTTCATCAATAAGACATAGTTTTCGACTTTTGGTGATAGACGCAACAACCATTATACTTTCAAACACTATTTAAACTTGAATTCAGTCAAGTATGTGATCCAAGCCACCACAAAGCAAAATTATAAACTAAAAAAAGTCATATATAAGCACTCATATATCCAGAACGTGAAAGCTAAAAGCTTTTACACAATTTACTACCTCTGAAGCTTAATGGCAATTTGAGAAACAAAGTACTTTAAAATACAAAAAATAAAACTTTATTAAAACCCAGTTACCTAAAGATTGATCATCAAAGAAGCTGGACCTTTGCTGTCTGCACCATTTATTTCCATGCATGGAACGAGAAGCTTTAACCATCCGGCTGGCCTACAACACATCAGCGAACCACCCCTACAAACAGCCGAGAATTAAATTAAATACTGATAAAATTTTTGGCTTTAAAGAGAACTGTCACTTTACAATTTTCTTTCTTTTTTAAATCGGGTTTCAAATTTTAAATACAACATTTCCGTTTATAGTTCCGGTCTTTATTTTCTTTTTGTCTTGTTCGGTCTTTTCGTACTCGATTTCAAAGAACATTTCGGTCCAGTTACATAATTACACGATCCAATAAAAGATGGAAAAAAATTGTTAATAATATAAATTTTAAAGCATTGGCAAAAAACGACACATTTTAAAGCGGAGCGTGGTGGACCCTTTGAATGTCTTTTCTTTAAAAAAAAATAAAAACAGAGAAAACAGTAATAAATAAAACTTTAAAATCCAAGTAAGGTCTGCTCATCAAAGGAACCGTACCCCGTTGAAACTTTTGAACTATTGTGCACCATATCAAAGAATTCCCCCTCGGCTTTTCTTTTTTTGGGATAAATATTGATTGTTAAAATGATAGTGGCACTTGTATTTTTGGGTTCTTGAAATAACTTCTTTTTTTTAAATCTCTTTGAATAAATGAAAAAAAAAAAAGAAGAAAATTTATGCGGGCGTCAGGTTTGAATTTGTAGATTTAGTGGGTGTTCTGTCTTCCAGAATACACGGGTTCTCTTTCATCATTGCCCCTAGTCGATGGCGTGACTCGTGATTCCAATAAAGATAAGAAGAAAAATCTTCGTCAAGCGGCGCCAGCGCCTGCCGCGAACTGCATGTGCAGCGCGTTTTTGGTTTCCTTTTCACTTTTCTAATACCACCTCATATACTTTCTCTAAAATCTGTTGGTAGGTTTCTGTAGGTGCCCGATTTTGTATAGTCATCAAATTCTACCATGCCACATGTCCAAAACCCTCAAATATAAAACATAAAAAAGGAATTAAGGTAAAAGAAAATACAGTTTATCAAAACTCTGTCCAAGTCAGCACGCAGTTCTGCAGCAGAGAATAATATACTTTTAAATTTCACTAGGACCATAGACGGAGAACGATTGTGTCGCGATTGACCGAATGCTCTTTGTAAATTTCTTTACTTGCTCGTTCGAAAGCAATGCACCAGCCGTTAATGTTTGACTCTTGGATAAAATATCAATTTCACAAGAACCTCTCTGATCCCAAGTCAAGCAGCTTACGGAAGAACTGATGGGGATACATGGGTGGTTGCTCTGATAGAGCCTGGGATATTACAGCACAATGAAAACATGTCAGGACCGGCATTCACATTTTTGTCGATTATATCTCGATAAAAATATGAACTAGTCACTGTCTTCTAGATTCAAGCTTTTCTAGATAAAATGATCTCATCCTTTCTAAATTCTCCATTCGGTGATACAAACTAGATTTTACAGAACCATTATCAGAACCATTGGCTGAGTTAAATTTCTATAGGACACCCAAACAATCTAAGTTGTTGCAACAATATGTGAATCTGGAAATTGGTTATTACCTGTTGTATCAGTACAGTGGAGGGAGTCATTCCCGGCACAGTATTCACCTCAATAATCAATACCTGAAAAATATGAAATTGGCAAAAAGTAAACAGATTATTCATTAATAACAAAAATAAGTGAATAGGACGCCTGTATATAAATTGTGAAAATCTAAACATTCACAAGATAAAGCACATAATTGGCATAGGGTTTTGCTGAAAAGAAAAAAAAAAGCTAAAAAAAGGAAAAAAGAAGGAGCTTAAATCTTGCTCTTGTACTAATTCAGCAAACAACAAATGGAAACATATTCTTTGAATCATAAAATCACCATACCTCTCCATTATCCACATTAACAAAGGCATCAATTCGTGAGAAACCTTCTAATTGCAGAACATTTGCTATTAGTTCTATATGTTGTTTACATTTATCCAGAGCCTCAGTGCTGAAAACAAAAAGAAAAACAAAGAAAATGTTATTCAACAAAATAGATGTTCAACAAGCTACAAGTTTACGAAAAAATTTTCTATCTTTTGTTTTTGTTTTCTGTTTTTGTTTTTGTTTTCTCCTTTTTGTTTCCTTTTAACAATGCTGAAGTATTCAAAATTATTTATTGTCACAATTGTGCCCCAAAAGAGTATACCATTTTCAGCAAGTGCATCAGTATTACCAGTCACAACAGAACCAAATAGTGAGCATCCAATTTTCATAGTTAAAAGGAAATTTATATATGCATAACATTCCAGCACGGGTCATTATAAGAACTGAGAGGAACAAAGGAAAATTGCATAACCGAAGCAGTTAAGCCATATATAACTAAACCATATGTAACTTCAACTTTCGAAAATTGAGGGTCATAAACTAACCTCATAATTGATGCTGGTGGTGGAGTTAGATTGATGCCAGTGCCACCTGTGAAACAATACCCACGTAAGCAAATGGAAATGCCTTTCTGGATATAAGGGTCTAACTTTTTCCCTACTCTACTTATCAGAAAAGAGGAATACATTATATACGGAACTCAAGTCAAACTTTGAATTAGACAAGTTTCTGTTATGGGCCTAAGAGGACATCTGCTAGCCAAATCCTAGTTTGTTCAGATATCGTATATCTATCTGCTTCTTCTAATGATGGTTTAATAGATTGCTCAATCATTGAATTATTGCTTCACTGTTACCATTAACTTGTTTTGTTTCCTTGTAGTTTGAGGATCAAAAGTTCAAAAGAAATAAACCAAAGGAAGATGCACCTTGAAATTTCTCCTCAAGTGACAGAATGTCACCAGATTCTTTGACAGTAACACTAGACATCAATGAATGCATTGATCCACGTTTTCCTATAACACCAACAGTAATTTCTACCCATCGACTGTTTCCTTTCCACATGAGGCGATCTGCAATTTCGTTTGTCAATTGCGATGAAAAAAGAATCTCGTCAGTCTCAACAAATGGTTCAAAGATCAAGAGATCTGGAGGAGGATTTGGCATCTCAATCATTCCATGTGCCTGGATAGTATTCCAAAAAGAAAAAAAAAAAGTATCACGAGATTTTGTTAACTAAACACAGAAGCCAAGTGAGAGAATTTTCCTATTGTTTTAAAAACAAAAGCAACCTTCTACTCTGACCAATTGAACAAGATTTGCATGGGAGAGCATTCAATGCATGTATCAATTACACTTGTGATGGTGTTAAGCGTGTTTATAGATTTCATACGCTTCTATTTGACATACCTGACAAAATTTCACCAATTTTCTTTCCTAATACTTCATTTATTTATCATTTTTGCAATTGGCACTTGCAAGTTATCATTTTAAGACATTTCTATTAATAACATAAGCCATATTCTCAGAGTAATAATGTCATCTTTTTTTTAATGAGATAAGATATTGGTATAAAACATTTTAGAAAGAGATGCCACGAAAGAAATATTCAGGCCTACAAACCCTTGAAAAACTATTAGGAGGTATCCGCAGAAGGCACTCCTCCAATGCTTTCACATACACTGTGAGATCCTCAGCACCGCTGTATAACAAATTGAGGAGCACAATATGAATGAAAGTAATTCGAAAACAGAGTATTGCCATAGATGTATATGATATGAGGGCCTGCCATTTTAACAAGCATCCCAATATTTTCTATGGTGCAGAGAGATCAGCACAAAGCAATAACCTACCATAACCTTGCAACACCGGTTGAGCACCCATCCCTTGCTGGTTTAACACACAGTGTTTTACACTGAAGCTTTGAGGTCAGCTCATGCCAAATGTCAACTATGGGTGTCTTTAATAGATCCTCCTTCGTTCGCACATCTTTATTTATGGTAAGAACTCCCAAGTCTGCTAGCTGGAAAAAACGAGGAGATTTCAATGTTCCACAGAGAAAAAATTGGCAAGAGCTTAAATACTAATTTCTGGACCTCTGTTTTAAAATTAAGCTTATGGGAATAATGGTTGGCAATGAAACTAATTTAAGCTTTCAAGAGAAAGATAAGATCAGCATTTTTATTGGAGAACACAATACATGTTATTTGCTATCGTACATGATTAAGCGCTAAAGATGTTGCGACTTTGTCCATACAGGTTTTAGAAGCCATCACACCAGGACCTTCGTTCAGGAGAAGCAAAAGCAAAGGGAAAATGAGTAATCTTGTACACAGAAGGAACATAATATTTTACCAAGTGTCAGTGAGAATAAACCTGTGTAAGGAACTCCTTCAGCCTCCAGCAAAGACTGAAGTGTACCATCTTCACCGATGCCTCCATGAACTGCACATAAAATTATATAAACCTCATAATGACCAGAAGAGGGTTGGGGGGGGGGGGGGGGGGGGGGGGAGGAGAAGCTTTGATTGATTAAGTTAACAGTTGCTAAGGCCGAACAGATTATGCTAGACCAATCATTTTTGGAATATCAGTATTACGTAAATTAGACTCCGGACATTTTGATGAATATACAGTAGGTCCCAGTTAAACTAGTTAGTAACTTGATGCCAATGCAAGACCTAGGATCTACTGCTGCCTTCATCAGGGATTGGGAAGGTTAAGGGAGTGGGAGAGTTAAAAATTCCTGTAGAGCAATCATCATAGTGAAGAAAACCCCAACCCCCACCCAAAAAAAAAAAAAAAAAGAGCAGAACCTGCAATAAAAACTGTTGCCTGATTTTCCTTCGCAAGCTTAATCCACTCATTTATTGAATGTCTCATAGGTAGTTCATCAGCTATATCAAACCCAGTAAACCAACTGTGTTTCTTCAAACCTTCCACGAGATCATTTACCACTTGGTTCCTTAAGTGAGAAGTGAATGCAGCTCGATCTGGTTCAATTGCCTCTATGCACGCAGCAAGAACTTCCTCTATTGTGTGTCTCAGCACAAGAGAGTAACTGGAATTTTTTTAAGAGAAGAAAATCAGTGTTGGAATCAGAAAGTATGTAAGTCCTGAGAAAGAGAACCTAAACAGTTATGAATCACTAAAGATCTAAAATCTACTAGTTTGCAAATGAGCAGCAAAAAGGAAACGGGAATCCCACAAATATTAGATGAATAAATGACTATGACAAGGTGATATATATCTTCACATATTTGTTGAAAAGAGTAACCCTAGAAAAATGCTGGAAATATAAAATGTATACTTACGGCAGTGACCAAACCACTCTGGAGCTTAAATCAGAATCCGTTATATTGGCATCCACGCCAGAAGAACAGCCAATTGAAGGGGCAAGCAAACAAGGAGTTACCTCAATCTGTAGATACCAAATCAGAGACAATCATGCCTGTAAGATGGCAACCTCTGGAAAATGTACTCCGATGGCAAAAGTTGGATTATTAATTGACCTATCATTTATTCTCACCCATGTTTGAGGCCATAAGCAATGAATAATCATACAAGTCTTATTGTCTTATGCTAAGATTTATGAACTTACATCATCGAATGCTTGCAAATTGAGCCATACATTTGTTCCGCTCATAAGGGACACTTGTCTCTCTGAGGTGTCACCACCAAATATGACAAAAACTTTACGAATACCTTCATGTTTGTTGAGTACTTCAGGAGGCTTTGAGCCACTTGATCTTCCAGGCAAATGACTTGATACACTATTATATGATGCAAGATTGGGAAACCTCAAGCAAGCACGACCAATAATTGTTCGAAGAATGTTTGAATGAGAAAATCCGACCTGAACATTAGCAGGGATCTTTCTGAGGGATAATGGAAGCTTGGAAAAGGATGAATCATTACAAGAACTTAAAAAGAGTGAGCAACATATTGAACATAAAAACAATTTGTGTACAATATATTGTTTTTTGAAAGAATGTGCACGGTAACTTAGGAAAAGCATATGCAACATTCATTAATAAATCTTAATTCTTAAAGATTAACCTTCCTCAACCCACGGTTTAAACTATGACCTGTGAAACTTTCATGCCAATGAAATGCACATAAATGATCAAAATTCTTTTAACTCTGGACATGCCATACTTCAAAATTTTAGAATATTATGCTGCAAATACATAGAATGTTAACATCACAAAAACAGATATATGAGATTATTGTTGGTATAGTTGCAGTAGTCATCTGCTGGAACACTTCATTCAGGAAACATGAAACTCAACATTGCTGCAAGGAAATTGCTAAAGAACAGTTGTTATGCACTAGGTATAGTTCAGATGCAGATTCTATCTACACTATGCAAGAATCTAGAATGATGTTCTGGCCACATTGCAGAACATATGATTTATTCATCCTCAATCAATTACAAGACACAATAATAAATTTGCTACGAGCTTGCGATGCTTGTCAATATACAAACTTCAAATTACCTTTGATGCTTGCTGAAATAAGAAGCTGGTCTGTTCCATCCCACTAATCTGATAATATGAAAAACATTGAAATGAGATATCTAAGGAGAATAGTGCCAAAAATCAGAGCAGAGGAAAATCAGAGATCTGTCTCACCAGGTTAATGTCAGTAAATAAAATAGTACCCCATTCAGTGCTTCCATATTTGGTTGCTGAAGATGAAAATACATGAGTGGAAGAAGGAAGAAACCATCCGTCAATCCGAGCAAAATCACGTAGGCCAAGCCGCTGAAATAACAGAGATGCACCTTCTCGAATGCTATTAATAACATCAATAGGAAAACGAGGCGGAGTGTGATAAGCAACCTGTAGAGTATACACAAACTTCTCAGAATAAGAAATTGAAACGATGCAATTAAATGAAATATTTTACAAGTCACTAACTAAAAACAAAAAATATAAGAGTGCCAAGATCCTCATAGAAAATGCTTGGATGCAGTGCTCCACTACCTGTTGTGTTGGAAGGTATTTCCTCCGATAATTAAAAATTGCATCCTTCTCCCTTACATCAACACTGCCCTGAAATTGAAGCTCCACCTGGATATTGATGCCATTATATTAATATCCAACCATTCATTAGGCTAAGATAAATAACTATGTTTCACCCAAACCCTGGTATATGATTCAATGAAAGTGATAGTTACAAAACTGGTAAGCTGGTTCATTATTTCTCATAAATTCATCCAGAGTATATATCTTATATTTCAACTCACTAGAAGAAGCATCAAGCCAAAATTAGGATATATTCTGGGAAAATAAAACTTCCTTCGAAGAGAAGCAATGCAAACAAGTAGAAAATGTACCTCAGTTGGCAGTAAGACAACAGGATGGCAATCAAAACCAGATCCCACATCGAGGACAATAGCTGTAAACTCACTTCCTCCCTCAAGAAATAATTCCACCACAACTCTGTCATCAATCCCCTATCAGAAACAAAAGAACAGATAAATCACAGGATTGAACATATACAACCTTAGTCGACTAGTATAAATTTTCCGTAAACTCTTTTTTAGCCCAAATCTAAAGTTAATCCAGCCCATGACTTTTGAGGCATATTTTGAAGAAAATTTAATTCAAATTACTACTTTGATTTACTGAAATTCACAATTTCTGCTTCAAATTTTTTGGGATGGTTATTTTTTCATACCAAATAAATCAAAACAAATAAATCAAAAAGGCAAAACAATACAATCAGTGTATATTTAAGTGATTTATTTTAGAAAACGGACAAATAGTGACTAAATTAAATTGTAAGTGAACTGGGTACCCTCCATGTGAAGTTAGTCTGGGTACCCTCCATGTGAAGTTAGTCTAAGCTTTAGCATAGAAGGAGTGAATCCCTTCATACATCACTATTAAGTGTTGCGAGAACCTGCAATACCTCTAACATAATTCCCTCAGCCTTTTTAAGGGAATCAATGACACCATATGCAACTGTAACACCAATGCTTGATCCTGCTCTTGTCGGTTTTACCTGAAAAAGAGTATAATTGAGATCTTAAGCTATGGAAACTTCAAGATAAACTAAAGCAAAAACCAGGAAATTTGCCTTACCACAACTTTGCCAGAGTTAGGGTCCAACTTGTTAGTAACAAACCAGTTCGATAATTCAGATTCATTCACTTCACTTCCCTAAATGCCATTTCCAGTGTCAGCAAAAGAAAATGCTCAGAGTAATGGGACCCATTAATGACTGTATCCTCAAATATCAAAAAGTGATATTGTGAAAGAGCATTTAAGTAACGTATCAAGAACCTTCCCCCCCACCCGCCCACCCAAAAATCCGGCCAACCACCCCCCACCCCAAAAAAAAAATAAAAGCATGCGGACACACACACATAATTCTCCAACCGTTTGTGCTTACATCTGAAAAATCTAAAATTAATAGATCTACTTTGAAGACAGTTTACAATCAAAATGGAATCCATTTAAAAAATATGGGGAATAAATGAGGCTGAAAAACATTTTCAAAAGTCAACTCATAAAATAATTCCATGGGGATCCACGGGCAACACTAAACAGAAACAGATGATACATGCATTTCCACACAAGAAAAACAGGTAAAAAAAAAAAGGAAATACAGTTATTTAAAAGCATGTACTTGAAAAAGAATACCTGCAATAAGAAACTAGGTACTGTTATGAATCCTTGTTTGCTCAGCTCCAAGGAGGCATCATACTACCAATAATCAAAAAGAACAGAGTGTTAGTGTCATTTCCTATAAAATAAATTAAAATGACAATTTCTTTGTTTGAGGGACAAAATCACAAATGTATCTTGACTTGATATGGTCAGATTTATATTGACGTATTGTAGGAGGTATTCATTTTCAATAACCCTATTACAACAGCTGATGCAGACATTGAACTCAAAATATGTCTGTCTTTAAAATAGATAACAAGAGATGCTACTAGCCAACAAAAGTAAGGTCCATCATATGTGACGTATACAAACCCATGACCATTTCTATGGTTCCAAAATAAAAGTATGCCTCATAAATCCCTATGAGAACTAGAGAACATTGAAAATAACCAAGAAAAAAGCTTGATCTACCTTGTCAAAGGCTTGACGACACGCACGCGATCCTGTGCCAATAAATGGAACATTATATTTTTCCAAAACTTCCTGAATAATCCATCAAATGTAGAAACATTATCTAACATTCAGAAGCTTTATCAAAATATCCAGCTATTCTTTGCACACTTGTAATCTTGTATGAAGGATTATAGCATACTACACCTGGATGCCACCATCTTCACCAAATCGACCGTGTATAGCAGGGAATACTATGTCCACATTTGTAGCAAGGTGTTCTGCAAATTCAGATAATGACCCAAAACCTTGGGCAAGGCTGCCATAAACAAACAATCAGCCAATCTTCACATTCTCACTTCTCGATTAACCAAATATTAGTGACAGCCAATTGACAATCAAATCAGCTTACCTTTCAAGTTTAAAATCAAAATCTGCAGGTGTATTTGAGTACACCTATAAATCAGACACGGAAACAAAATAATTACCAAAATGTTTCAGAGCAAGCAGCAATATGAAGCTCAATTAGAATCAACAAGACATGAACTGCCACTCATTTTTATCTTAATTACTTAACAAACCTGAGCAGAGGAAATTGCGTAGGCATTGAGATCACGGTCAATGTAGTAGCAGCTCACAAGCAAATCATCTCCCTAACGAACGAACAAAAAAAAAAGTCCAGTTACTGATACTTAGTGATATGTATCATTACTTGAATATCTAATTAGTGCATTAGAACTCACATTTTTTAACAAATTCAGAAATCCGCACATGATAATTTTCATACGTATTAATAAAATTTGAACATAGCACTTGAAATATACATACATATATATATATATATATATATATATATATATATATATATATATGCGTAATGATGTTATATTATTAAATCATATAATTTAATAGTTTCTTCATACTTCAACAAAATTCAGAACTATGAATTAGATCAGTACTATATATAATTTAAATGTGAATGAATATATACCTGAACATGATCAAGAACTGATCTAGCCGAGTTAAGAGAAATTCCACGCTCAGCAGACGGCCCTCCACAAATGAGACCGACTCTCAAAACCCTACCACCACGTGCTTCATTTGGCATAGCTCGATCTTCCACCACCTCCGCGCTGGCGCGTGTACCTTCGACTCCCAGACTCGTCGCTTTCGTAGTGTAACGACAAGCACTCTTCTTCAACTTCAACTCCAACTTCCGGCTCCGGCTCAAAACTTTCGGAGACCGGAAAATTATTCCGCCAACGGTGTCGTTTCGGAGGAAAGAGAAGCTTGAACAAAAAGCGAGCGAAGTCATCGGATGATGAACTGAAGACGGAGGAGAGTGAGCATGGGAGTGGAGTTTTGTTTTTAATTTTTTTTTAAATTTGCTGTAAAAAATGATTTCATACTTTCAGGCGGCAAATTAACGCCAGGTGAAAAAGACGTATGGTGGGTTCGTCATCGGCTATTGGCGGCGTCGTTTTATCGATGGATATACTATTTGGATTATTTGAATTTCGGAGATTAAATATACTCGTGGACTCGCGGTGGATATTTGATTAGTATAAGGCTTCCTTCATTAGTAAACATGATTATGTGAGGACAAAAGGACTATACAACCATAAATTTTTATATAAATTAATTTAATATTAATTTATTAATTTAAAAAAATATATATAACATAATAAAAATAAATTATATAAATTAAAAATATTTAATTTAATTAATTTAATTATATTAGATTAATTTATATAAAATAAATTTATATAAAAATTTATAATTAATTATCTTATATAAATTTATTTTATATAAATTAATATAGTATAATTAAATTAATTAAATTAAATATTTTTAATTTATATAATTTATTTGTATTATTTTATATTTTTTAATTAATAAATTAATATTAAATCAATTTGTATAAATTAAATTTATACAAGAAATTTACAATTTTATCACCGCTGACCTGGACAAAATAGTTAACGGCCCCAGTCTAACTTGTAATAAGACAAATATCTTTGTCACCTTTCTTGTCTTTTCCTCGAGCGGCCGGACTTGTTTGGATTCCCTCCTGCGGCCTCCACTTCAACATTTTAAAAAGAAATATTATTGCAGAAATAACATTTATCAAGTATTATTATTTTTAATAATAAATCCTCCGGCAAACATTTACGGATAGGATCAGGCCGACATCCTAATTAGCAAGGCTGGTGCGACTGGTTTGCTTTTTATAATTCAACAATTGAATATAAAGTTGCCGCGAAAAAAGAAAGCAGGACTACAAATAAGCAAGAGCAAACATGGAATCACTCTCCAGCCAGCCAAAATGCCACCACACGGAGAAAGTAATATCAATAGCTTACATATACGTGTGCGTGTGTGTTATAGCTGATAAGCTCCTAAAAGCTCCATTAAAGCCCCAATAAGCAGCTCCACGAGTCAAGATCCTTGGATTAGCCAAATCATTTGTATTAATATTAATCCAATACACCAGTGGTGAAATGCCGAAACACAATATTCACATATTATTGGATTAAACAAAAATTAATTAAATTTAATATGTGTGTGTGTGACAAAATTTAAAAGTATAGTTTTGTAGATGAGTGGAGGGAATGTCGCTTACAAATTTTTCTCAGAATTATTCTTAAGTACATTAAACATACCATGTATGTTAACACTATATCTACCCATTAATTGCATATTTTAATTTTTTTAATTACAATTTTTCAGGTTATCTATAGATTTAAATGTCATAATTTTTTAATTTATATAGCTTCCAAATGATGAGGTTGATATTAGGACTGCTCACATGTCTTTGAGCAATGTATCACCCGATTCCCTTCACATTTGGAAGTTTGATTTGACTTGATTAGACCTTAAAAATTATAACTTAACATCAATGATCATTGAAAATAAAATATGAACAGCTAGAAACAAAAGCTGAGTGCTTGGAATCTTTCAAATAAGATGCTAATTTAGGCTCTGTTTACACCTTTCAAAATTCCTTACAAATTCTTATTAAAAAAACTTCCTTACAAATTAATTCATTTCTTATTTTAAATAAGAATTCAATTAAACACTTCAGTGAATTATTCTTTTAACTGACTTTTTATACCCGTACTATGTCACAGTCTACATTTGTACTTAAAATTTTAATTGAAAAATATTATTTTGTAATAAAATTATAAGAGTTTAGAGTTACGGAGAATAAAAGAATTATGAAATAAGAAGAAAATAATTTAAGATTTTAGGATTTGTATGAATTTTATAAATAAAAAAATTTAAATATTTTTTTTAAGATAAAAATTGAGAATATAGTTAATTTTAATATATTTTATGAATTTTATGAATTAAACTGAGAATATTTTAAGAAATAAAATGCAAAAGGAATGTTATGAGAATTGTAAAAGGGCGTCGAAACTCCACCATTTAAAAAACGTAAGAAGTTGACTTGTTGAGCTGAAAAGTTGGCCCAATGAGTATTCATTATGTGAGTCCAGTTACACAAGCAAAATAATCAGGCCCAAGACAGATCCACCCGACTCTCGTTGTGCTGAGCCCAATATCTAGAAAGGAATTTTCTTTCATTTATTCTTTTTTTTTTTTTTGAAATATAGCAACGTATATATGATCAAAATAAATTAGCGTGAAAATATTTAAACCTAGAAAATTATTCATTTAAGCCAATTTTAGGTGCACACTTATGATATGATGAGAAAAATTATAAAAATTGTATTTCTACAATATAAATTTTATAACTTCAAATATATATATATATAGTAGTTTTCTAATTAGGGATCTCTGACTTTATTAAAATTAGGGATCAACTGAAAAATAAAAAAAGTACAGACTCCATATATTAGAAATCACTTTGAATACTTTCTTACTCCAAACACTTATATATTATGTTTGTAGTTGATTTTGATGTATGTGAATGAAAGCTTCAAAACCAAACTAAGAATAATAAATTTATTTTTTGTTGGGAGCTAGGTACCTCGCTTGGTTGGGGTATACGGGCTGTTATAGTTTTTTGTTTTGAGGAAGGAAGAGTGAGAGAGTGGTGGATATGATGGGAGGCTGGGATCTGGCTTCAGAGAGCTTGCTTGGTCGCCTTAGGCCTGCAAAACAAAGAAAAGAAGGTCAGAGGTGGAGCCGGGGGACCAGCGACCACACTCCGACACTCAAGTCAGAGTTGGGATATTTTAGGTTAGAGAACTTGTAAGCTCCCTTTAATGGTGGCTGGAGGTGGAAGAAACTTCAACCCCTTTTGTGTGTGTTGGTTGTTGTGATAAAAAATAAAACTTGAGTATTTATAAGGTGTACCCCTACTGTCGTGTCACCTGACATCATTTTTATTGGCGTCCCTTGCTGTCGTTGTCATATATTTTTTCATCTTTCACACATGTAACTGCTGGGGTATTTAAAAATATGTTTGGAGAACAAGTTTGAGGCGCATGCACGTTTTAGGTGTAGAATGGTGGTCTCGCGTACCTCTGTTAAAGTTGTTAGGAATTTGCAGGTGTAACAGGGGAGGCGGGTGGTCCTAGCTGCTCTTGTAACAACCTTTGGCCTATATGCAGGCGTGGGAGGTCGTTGTCCCTTCATTCTCAATACAATATTCCCTCATTAATTCTTTATTTTTTGCTAAAAAATCAGCCGATCTTTTTTTTGATAATGCCTATTTCGTCTCTTGACACCCTTTAAACTATTTTTCTAACTTTTTTTACCCTTGCTCTTTGCATCCTAAGTACGCCTCAAAACACTTGGGGTACCCGGGGTAGGCCAGCATGCTCTTGATGACTCTAGCTATAGATCTTTATATCGATACGTGATATTTTTTCATTTAATCTTCTATTTCTTTCCCAAACATATTAAATTAAAAAAAGTTAAGTTTTAGTTTGTACACTCTTTAAAATTCCAAGAAAAATTCCTTGCTAAACTATTTAAATTAATCACTTGTATTTACTTGGAACATCAATAAAACTATTTAGCATACCAATTTTAAGAGATTTAACACATATTTACAATAATATAATCAAACAACGTGTACAAAAATTATGTAACACAATTGTATTCACTATTTTTTTTGTTTATTTCTATTTAATATTAGATGCAAAATCCAAAATAAGTCTTTTTAATAGGGCATCCAAAGCAACTTGCAATAAAAACTTAATCTATAAAAACTACTAAGAAAGAGAAGAAGAAGAACAAGAAGAAGGGTCAAATGCAAAAAGAAAAAAAATAAAGGGTTATTTTACAATACTTTTGTTTTAATTTATTTTTCAAATAGTAAAAAAAAATTCAAAATATTGATTAAAATAGTGGAATAATAGTGTGTTCACTAATCAGTAATCGAAATAGGCTGCAATCGAAATAGAGTGGCATCGGAACGGGTAGAAATCAAAATGGAAAATGAAAATTAGAATAAGCTATGTTGCCGTTGATGTGTTTACTTTATTTTGGAATTAGAGATGGTAAAATGCGGGCTTGGGTTGGGCTTGGGTTGGGCTTTTTCAAGCACAGGCCCAAGCTCATTACAGTGGAAGTACAAGGGTCGAGCCCACTGCGGGCCTACGCATGGCTTGGGCTTTCACTTATTTTTTTAAAATTTTTAAAATTTGTTGTAAACTTAAAATGAATTCATAATAATCAAGTTGTCATAATCAATGCTAAATTGAAGAAAATGAATATTTCAAAATAAAATAATAATAAAGAAAATGAAGTAAATAAAGGTTTAGAGATTTAATTTTTTAGTTGTGAATTCTCTAATTCAAGTACCATATTAATTAATTAACACTTAAAAGAGAGTTTACTATTATAATATTAATTTTTTTTTATTTATTATTGATATACGAATTAAGGATTTAAGCTTTCTTTTTTTATTTTTTATTATTTTTAAATCTTAATTAATTATTCTAATTTATAAAATTATTTTTTAAAAAAAAGATAGAAGACTTGGGTTTGGCTCGAGCTTTTTTTTTTTGAATCCCTTGTTCAGGTTCTCATATGAAAGGCCCGGGCCAAAGTAGGTGGGAATGGACTTGGGCCGACCAGGGCTTTTTGCCATCCTTATTTGGAATTAAAATGGATTATTGTAAGCTATTAAACTGACCTTAATTGATTATTGTTACTATTATTATTATTATTATTATTATTATTATTATTATTATTATTATTATTATTATTATTATTATTATTATTATTATTATTATTATTAGGATTTTGCTAAGTTGCAACAGCTGTAACTTATAGTTGCTGCAACTTAGGGGGCTCCTAATTATTATTAACAATAATTCTTCAACCTACTCATGGCTAGATCAACCTACTCTGGAAAGTGCCTACACCTAATGGCATAAGCCGATGTTCCCATTTCCTCGCTGACCCACGATGCAAAAGATACGCTGTTAGAGTGAGTGCACTTTACTACTTCTTTGACTAATTGTTAATAATAATAATAATAATAATAATATAACGAATGATAAAATGAGAATTTTAAGGTTTAAGTGGGGATAATATAGTTATTTTAAGTAATCAGATTCCTATTTACATCACCTTTCATGGAAATGAAAACTTTAATAATTATTTCGAAATTTTAAAGTGGAGCCCACCACTTTGATTCTCATTCTATCTCTCATTTAAGTAAGTAAATACATCATTTATTCATATTCTCATTCCCAATAAGTAAACACACCATAAAAATTTTAGGATTTAAGACATGAGAATTATAAATTGAATAATGATTATAATATATGAGTGTTCAAAATAATTATGTAATATTGACTTATAATAATTGTTCTTAATAATAATTCATGTGATGATTTTTTTTTAATAAAATTTTTATTAAAATTAGAATGTTCAAAATAAACTTTAGAGTGCAAATAGTCCGACGCTTCACATTGGCTAAGAATTTATTTTGGACTAAATCCTTCAACTAGTGAGCAAGAGTTTTTAATACAAACATCCCGATGAATTTTTATGCAGTCTCATAGCTAAACTGATGCACATATGGGCGCACATTACATTTCCACTTGGCTGAGATTGGTATGCATGTGACGACAGAGTTAAGGAGAAGATCTCACGATGGCTGAATATAATTCGTAGACTTTGATTACAAGCATGAGGCAACTCTTAATTTATAATAAGCTAACTTTTTGAGTTTGAATATGCATTAGTCTTGAACTTGTGTATAAACAATAAATATATAATTCCAAAATACTGAATCCAATTCTTCTTTATCTCTATTTTTAATTAATAATCATGTTATTCAAATTTAGATTTCCATAATCATAAACTTAGAAATAAGCTAGAGTGGAAGGGAAAAAAATGTTAGAATTTGTCTTAAAATTGAATTCATCAACTTTGACATCAAAATCACAATATCATGAATATGATTTTTGGTGGTACCAACCAAAAACAATTTGTCGATCGGATATCTTTATCAAATATATCATTATAAGTCATTCATTTTTACACAACAAACACATTGAAGCTCCAAAGAATTCTCTAGAACATCAATTGCTATTAACAATCTGGTTAATTTTCACTATCACATATACTTGCAATGGTTGAAATCTTGATTTGAAAAGCTGATCAAGATTTTCAAGTGGGGGCTTCTGTCGTTTGTTATACTAACATGGGTTTCTTTCACTTTCTTCCAACTTTCAATCTTGTTGTTGATATATTTCCAAGAATAATTCAGATTCAACAACTCAATTATTTGAAAAAAACCTTTAGAAACAAAGAGGAAGCAGACTAGAGAGCTTTAATTTTAACTGGCCAAACTTCTTTTCCTTGTGGGGTTCTTCTATATACTGATTCTAAGTCATAGCTGGCTTTTTCTGAAGAAACAAGATTTTTGAAAGCTATGGAAAATGACTGCCATCGATCTCCTCTTTTGCAACTTGATTTTTGAGCCTAATCTTAGCTACCACTAATTAATTAACCCTATGTTTTGGTTTTGAAAAATTTTCCACTCACCTGGTGCAGTGCGCTCCTCCAATAAAATGTTTTCATGTGTATTTTTTAATATGTATTTTGTGATTGACATGAGTATGAGAATTTTCATACCCCGCCACATCGTGACCTGTTGCAAAACGTAGAGATGAGGTAGGATCGAGTTATTTTTAATTCAACATTGTGTTGCATCTAGTTATATCTCCACATTCTAAAGCATACAAATATTTAGATTAGAGAATCATAAATAATATAATACATTTAATGTGCTCATGTGTAGGTATCAATTAATTAGATGGACAAAATTTAAGGACCACGAGGTGTCATTTTTTCATCTTTCTATTTTTTATCCATAGAGACAAGATGAAAAATAACATCTATATAGATATGTTAGTCCCTAAACTAAATATCATTTCTTTTGACAAAACTAATCATTTTCTTTATACTATTTTAAAATTGATCAAAATCCTCATATTATTGAAAAATTAGGATAGATCCACTTTTAAACTCAGAAATTTAATCGACAAGTGACAATTTTTTTTTTAAAGATTAAATACCCTTCAAAAAGTGTGTATACTTGTTAGTGTTTTGACAATAGAGTAATTTTGGTATACTTTTAAATGGTAGGAGGAAATAATTAATCAATTCCATTAGATATCACAGAATGATTGTGATTAGATCCTCAGTACTTGGTTTAATTAGCAATGAGAAGAAACACGGAAACACAAACTGGTAGAATACAATTTATTTGAATAATTTTTTTCTGTCCAGTTCAAGAAATTAAGGAAAGATGGAATACTTGCTGGTGGATTCATGTTGAAACGACATTATATTTTAATCGAAATATCAATCGAATTATGAACAAATTAAATGAATTCAATTCAGTCAGAATTGTTAGGTGATCATGTAATACATAATTTTGGGAAAAAATGTACTTTGGGTCCAAAAGCGATAAGACAATAAATTAAAAAGTGATAATATTACTTAATTAATTTCTCCTGCTTTTCTGTTGATTAGACAGAAAAATTAAAATTTAAAACAGTGCAATCATGCTTGTCCCTCACTTGAGTAATGGAGCCATTTGTCCTCAGGCCTCCGATAATCAGATTAGATCTTATTAGTGTACCCAATCAGCGACAAATCCTTAACCACATAAAAGAGGGAAATTGTTAGATTTCATGACCTAAACATTACGATAACATGACGATGCCATGGTGAAAATGCAAATAAATGCCGCCTAGAGAATACAAAATTCCCAACTTAAAAATTGTATTTGAATAAAGTTATATGCACATTTGATGGCACAAAATCTGAACTGTGTCTCCTATTATATTTGATAATATATACAAGTGACTAAAGTTCACACTTTATAGTATAAAATCTAAATAAGAAAATGACACTACTGAAAGTTGGCTTAAAAAGTTGAAATAGTGGTTTAACAAAATATAAATGTACAGAAACAGATAAGGGATTAATGCTTGCATAACTTAGTTAATCAGTAAAAAGGAATGATATAAAATCAGTCAAGCTAGATTTAGTTGAGAAGAATGTGACGGGACTCTAAATTATTAAGTTTTACAGTACTCAAGGTCACTGTTGTCAGTTGAAATTTGGCCTTGTCAACATATGAGACAAAAACGTGGTGCGCTCCATGATTTTGATGAGTATGTAGGTCTCACATTCTTTTGATATATTCTTACTTTAATTTAAATGACATCAAATTAATTAAGGTGATGAGACCAATAATTATCTTTGTTTGTCTCTCCACTACTGTTTGGTATTTTGCTTTTAGGTGATATGTATTCCATTCACATCAATATTGTTTAATGGCATCTTTAGTTACCTACTTCCATGCTTGTCTCCTATTTTTTCCTTTTCTTAATTTAACTAGCATACACCCACCTCATAAACCACCAAGTTAATGAACTCACATCCTTTTCACTTCATAGTTAAAAAATATTATTTCTTTTTGAATCTGATGTCAAGTATAGCTTTTAAATTGACATACTTATAAATATATACAGTACTTCAGTTTTTTCAAAAAGACATTCTAAAATGTATCTTTCTTTCCATAGCATCGCGATTTTATATAATTTTTCTTATAATTGTGTTCCTACTCGTATCACTATCAATGTCTCAGTGGAATGCCAGGTCAATGGACCGCATCCAACAAATTCTTAAGCGCAAGAAAACAAGACCACCCAGCCATAAAGTTAATTATTTGGTTGGATTACCAAAAAGATTAATTATAGTATCATTTAACTAATGTGCTTAATGGCTATCTTTTGTCTCCAATTTCATATTTTATTTCATAAATTTTACAGTCGATGATCTGTCGGAACCTCAGGTTGCTAGATGTCAATTTTCACTTGGTTCAGAGTATTGAAAAATGTTAGGGCTAGGGTTTGCTTAAGATAATCTTTTATTCCATTCATGTTATGCTACACTCATCGTGGGAAATATTGCAATATTATTTTGCGATAAGGAACAAAATAAGCACATCCTCGTTGCTCAAATTATTTATTTAAAAATCTTTTTAGGAGAAGCAAATATATGGGGGCCTTGGAATTGTCAAGGAGCACAAAAAATTGTCCTGGATAAATATTTTATCTTTGCCTATCTGCCAAGTTGCTTTTGGCTTGGACCATTCATTCCTCGGGATTAGGTTTAAGTTTTTATTATTTTCTGATAGGCTAATAAAGATTTCCACAATCTTGTGAAGGCCACTATGGATGTCTACTCACAAAATAGTTTCTATCGGTTGATTAAGTCTTTTTTCTCCCTCCTCCTGCATATGGAAATTTCGGGTGCAAACGTTTCCATTTTTCAAAATATGGATTGGAGCAATATACGACTATTTTGAAGTGACCCGACTTTTCTTTCACAATCATATATCATTCTTTTACAATCAAAGCAAACACTGTATTATTCAAAATTTACATTTTTAATATGCGAATGTCTGTCACGAGAAAAGAACTACTTGAAAATTTCATAAGTTGTATCTTTTCCTATTAATTATTCACTTTTTATCGTAAGTATAAAAGCATATAATCATTCCACTCCATGAACTAAGGATTACATCACCTTAACAATGTTATCAACATGCAAGGAATTTCGACTCGTATTATTTAGCTTTAATTTTCTTGAAGTTGAAATTCCTTGGGTCCAATCTTATATTATTACATGTTCAATGGAAATTAAACTAATAATATAAGATCAATGGTGGGGTCAATATGATAATAACAATTGAAAAATTCCTAGAAAATAAGCAATATTATTAATCAAAGATGCGTAGGCTTCCAATTTGTGATGATTGATATACACTAGATTTTCCCTATGCAAGCACATAATTTGTGAGTGAAAAGAAGAAAAAGGGGAATGATTCTACTATCAGCTCCATGTTTCAAGACATGAGAGAAGCATCTGTGACCTTCACAAAGGGAAGTGTTAGTGGACTTGGAAAATGACTTTGAGTCCCTTCAGTTGAGAAAGTGGGTCTAGTTAAAACGACAATTAGTACAATCATGAAGGTTCTAAACACCTTACACACCACCTTCTTCAACCGTGAGAAAAAGGAAAGAATCAAAAGAAATAAACCAAAAGTTGCCAGAGCCACAAAACCCTAGTCACCTCGTTACTTTATGCTATATATATGCCTATATGCTCCACTGTTCTCTAAGAGCTTTCCCCCCAATCCTTGGACCAGCCAATAAAATTTTTCAAAATGGGTTTAGGCCAATTAATTTTGAGAGACGCACATCACTAGCTTAAATTTGTTATGTAGCTTCTGTATCCAAAATTTGATTATGTTTTGTTTATTTCATTCATGGAAAGATTTCGGTATCCGTGTGTCATTTAAACACTAGACCATATGGTAAGACCTATTCTAATAATAAATAAAGTTATTAATTATCACTCGATCTAAAAATTTTAAGCTTAAATTAGTGAATCCCATGAGCAATACCATATTAAGCCATTAATTATCGCTTGACATAAAATCTTAAACTTAAATCAGCTGATGGTATGGAGAGAGAGAGAAGTTTTCACAATTTAATGAGAACGGTTTCTTCCGGATTTATTTTACAGAAAGTTTTTGAAACTGAAAAATTACATATGCTTCACTCCCGAGCAATAATATTCTATTCTTACTTATTTTTTTAGAGTGTTTATTTTACTAGTACGTCTTCATCTTCTTAATTTCTCTAGTTATTTTAAGTTTTGATTATGTAAAAATAATTTTTGGTCGCGAAAATTCAGACAGCAACGTTTCTGATTATTACACAAAATAGCATGTTCTGTGGCCGGCAGCTTCTCTAGAATATAAACATGAAAATAAAGATTAATGTTGACCAAATTGTGAAGATGATAGGCTCATATGCCAGAATTATAACTTGTCAATTTCTCAGTGGTTGCACCAACCGTCTCTGTTTTATTTTAGCACCATTTATCCAAAAATGAAATTTGAATTATGGACGGTAATAATGAAATATCCTTGCTCGCAGCGCATATTTTATATCAATAATGAAACTGAAATTAATTAATGAACTAATAGATATGGAAGTTCTATCTACATCAATCTTAATTTAATTATAATACCTACTTGTTTTATGCATTAACAATGATGATAATGGCAACTTTATGTATGTTACGGTATGTGTTTACTGTATGCAATTTATACTTGAGAATGAACTAGCTAGAAGCCTTGTGCTTAATTATGAAGCACGATGCTACTTTCTTAATTTGCTCTTGAGTAAATTTACCCAGCTGCTCAGGGATTGAATAGACTATACAGTACACGTGGTTTTGAACAGTTGCATGATTGGTGGACTTGTCATAACCTAGTTTTTTGAGAAAGAAGATTTCATAAGAGAAAAAAAAAAAAGAAATAAACACTTCATTCCTATAATTTGAATGCACATAGTAAAATTAATAGAATCATTATAACTGCCAATTAAGTATAAGTTGTCATTGATTGTTACATTAGCCAGAGGCGGAACTAGGTCTAGGCCTGGAAGCCGGAAAAAGTTTCAGATAAAAGGATTGAATTGAAATTTTACTAATTTTGTGTAAATTTTTTATTGGCACCCTAGTTTTATAGTTTTTTAATTTTATAGCTTAATTAAATAAATTTTTTCAATTTCGATCCTCATTTTTGGCCTCTCAATTTTACTAATTCTATGTTAGAACCTACCAAAGTTTATAGTTTTTACATTGTAGCTCCATCAAACCAAAATCAGTTCTGCCACACATGTATTTGCTTAATGTTTTATATATTGTGCTTTTAAAATGGAAAAAGAGTAGTATGATTGTTACAAACATACCTTAATTTTAAAGGGGAAGCTTTAATAATTGGTGTGAACGGATGGAGGGCAAAAGCACATGCATTGACAAGAACGGCGAGATTAATCTCTTTTTTCTCTTTTCTATTTTTTTTCCCCCTCTCCTACGGCCACTGTCGCCGACGGACTGGGGTAAAAATTGTAATAATATGAAAGTAAATAGGAGCTTGAGTTAGTGGTCCTACACAAGTTGCGATGACAATTAGCTGTTTTGGGGCCGGGGTCCCGCTCCCAACTAAGCTCTTTTTCATTACATCATGTGCCCTTTAAGCATAGCTTATTAATTTGCTTCATTTGTTATAAATGAGTGGGCATGGAGTATAGATATTCACATCTGTGAGTATCCCAAATCCGCCATTATCATTAACAGCTAGCCAGCCATCATCAGTCCTAAAACCTGCTCTCTCTCTCTCCCTCCCTCCCTCCCTCTCTCTCTCTCTCGCTAGCTCGCTTTCGCTCTTTAATATAATTGTGGCATCATCATCATGAGAAGGTGTGTGTAGAGCAAGATGGAGAAGCAGGGCACGTGCATTACTAACTCAACCGCACATACATCTACTTGCAAAAATTAACTAATCCACACATTTTGAAGAAAGCAAATCAAGCAGCTGTTTCTGTTATTATAACTCAGTCATGAGTTGAGTTGAGTTGAGTTATTTCTTCATGTGCCCTTCTTCCCCATCATGACCGCGGCACCTTATGTGTGTGTGTGTGTACACATCATTAGGGATCAGCTCAAGATCTGAACTTTTTCTTAGCAAAATTCATGTACCAATCTAAACCCAATCGAAGCCGCATAGCTCGCCATTTCAGGTCAGTCCATTCTCGTCAAAAACCTTGTAAGAAAATTCTGTTTGTTGTCATGGAAGCAAAATTTTTGAATTAAAATTACCAGAGAAGTTGATTAGTAAGCGGCCGTAGCGATAAGGACCGTAAGAAAAATATGCATGCAATACTGATGGATATTGAATATATATTGTGATTGTGAGAGTGAAATTTCCGTTTTTTCAACATTCAACAACGTATGGTTGGATAAACATTGACCGAATAGTTATCATTCAATGTTGTCATAATCAGGATAAAAACGTGACCCTATCTTGAGAATAAATGAATAATGATCATGAAATTAATTATTAGGGCTAGCTAGCTGCTTAATTAGAGTCACCATCTTCGCCGTGAAGTTTGATCTAATTAATGGTCTCCAACTTCACTTCAGGATTTCAAATCTCAATTTTCCTTTCTCTTTCACTTTGAATTAATGAACTTTTGATGCAACAAACACAAGGTATAGTGCATTAAAAGAGCTGTTTGGATTTATGTGTGCGGTATGTGTACATGTATATGTAAAGTACAACAAGTCTTCTGACAAATATAAGTACTCTCTGTTTAATTTATTAGCCCAAACCAGAAACTCATTCAGCATTTCTCTATTAACATATGATATTTATCAAGTAAAATATTCAATTGGGCAAAAAAAAAAAAAAAAAAAAATTCACACCAACCCAAGATTCTTCCTCCTGTTGCTGATCGATGATTGCTTCTTCTTGCCTTTTTTTTTTTTTCCAGTTAATTTTTTATTAAGCAACACTTTTTATATCATAATTCTTTGCTTTGTTCTAATTATATTCATTTGAATTTATCATCTGACCTGAAGTCGCAAAAGAATATTGTATTTTTAATTATTATTATTAATTTTGTTTTTCAGGACATCAGAGATAAAGACACGAATGACCCTGAATGTATAAAAACTGGTTTCTTCTCTCTCTCTCTCTCCCCCCCCCCTTTTTTCCTTCTCTCTATATGTATATATACAGATTATTATTATTGTTATTGTTATCATTATTATTATTTGCTTTAATATGAAATTAGTAAACTTGAACATACATTAAGGAAATAAAAGCATAAATTTCGAAGAAAAGAGATTACTTAAGAGCATGATCAATTAAGATGCTAAGAGAATTGGTGCCACCACCGAGGAGACAGTACAAGAAAACTACAATACCGCACACAATTCTATTTAATCTCTGGCATTTTTCCTCACATCCACGTTGGATCGAAAATGAAAAGCCATAGGCAATTGCTTGCTCTTCAATCCAAGAATGATTTCTCAGTCTCCAATATATCACAGACTTTTGTTCAATAGCTGTTTGGAAGATACCATAGAAAAGGATGTGTGCATACATCGTTACATGTACTTTCTGATTATATATATTCTTTGCTTTTGTTGTGTACAAGTTCCAACTTTTTCAAAATATAAAATTAATTCACATTAAAAGAGTTAGACATCGATGATTTGAATATTTTCTTTCTTGAGCTTAAGTGCGTGCGTGCGTGCTTTCTTTGAACATTTTTTGTAATATTTGTTTGTTGTTCATGCTTTTTGCAAAACATATTAAAGAGGTAGCACTAACCTAGTGTGTTATTTTTTTTTAAGTTTCATATGCAATAAATTTGCTCTGCCTTGCCTATGTTTTATCAAAAACACACACACACAAATTACTTGATGACATATCTTTTTATAAACATAAACTATCATTATGTGGACATTTTTCAAGTTCATGTTCACGCTTTACAAAATGTAAATTTGAACAACTCATCATTATTTCTCACTTCTTTATAATACGCACTTTTTTTTTTAACAACAATAGATAGTTATTTTGTCACAAAATAGTGTGTACTACTTGAAATCAATATTTTAGAAGTTCCATATTCATTATAGAAAAAACTCTCAATATGTGGAGAAGGTTTTCCCACAAAGTAATATGCCAAGGTAATATTTACTTCTCGGATTAGAGTGAGAATACTTGGATTAAGAGTGGGAGTAATTTGTTTACTTACATCAGAATGTGAGTGTAAAATAGCAATCAAAATCCTATTTATATATTCATTTTGTCTTAGATTAGGAGTGGGCTATTTTAAATTATAATTTTACCTTTATTTAAAGAATTGTAGTGTTTAATTACAAAGTGAATAAAAAAATATATTTGTAAAATAAACTATCTATTTTGTAATTATATAAATTAATAATTATTATTAATATTATGAATTACGTAAATCAAAATATTTTATTATTTTAATTTTAGTTATGTAAATTAAAAATTATTAATAAGAGCAACACAAATGAAACATTATTATGTAATAATATAATAAAAAAATTAATATTTTCTTAGAATAAACTATTTATTATTATCTCTTTACTTCTTAATACTACACATTTTTTGTCACAATAGATAGTTATTTTGTCACAAAGTAGTGTTGTACTACTCAAAATCAATATTTTAGAAGTTCCAGTATTCATTATAGAAAAAAATATCTCAATATGTGGAGAAAGTTCTCACTGCTTCTAAAATAATACACCAAGATAGCGTTTACTTTTCAAATTAGAGTGGGAATCCCGGGATTGAAAGTGTAGGGTGGAAGTGGAAATAAAGTGTTTATTTACATTGGAATGAGAGTATGAAATAAGAATAAGAACCCTATTTATATATTTACACTGTCTTAGACTGAAAGTGAATTGTTTGAAATTATAGTTTTATCCTTATTTAAAGAATTGTAGTTTTTAATTATAAAGTAATAATGTAAAATAAACTATTTATTTTATTATTAATTATTAATATTAAATAAATATAATACCATTAAAATTAAATAAATATAATGATATTATATTTAAATAATTTTAATATTATTATGTTTAATAAAGTAATATTACTAAATAATATAATAATCTTATTTAAATAAATATGATTTTATTATTTTTAAATAAATATAAACATTATTTTATTTTATTTTAATAAATATAATTATATTATATTTAATAAAATAAAGATTAAAAAAAAAATTTCACTTCCCACTCCCACTTCAGCAAATAAACACAATACAAGAGTCTTACCTTTTGAGGCTTGATGGACTGGAAGCATCATTATTTGATTGGCCACCTAAATTCATATCTTAGAGAGTGTAGGAGATAAAAAATGATTTTGGCACTTTGCCAAGTGGTGAAATATAAACTGCATACTTATCTTTCTTAATAATAAAGAGAAAAAGATTAACGCATTCTTTTATTTTACTTGTTTCTCATTTTATTTTGATTATTCAGTCTATGTAGGGGTGGTAAAACGATTTCGCGAATCGAATTCGACACGAATTCTAAACGAATCAAACCAAAATTCAAAAGATTCAAGTTAGATTCTTTTAATAATTCGTTTATAATTTATTTATTACACAAAATTAAATAAAATAATAAATAAAATTTTTTAACAAAGAATCCAATAGATTCATCTAAATTCGCTTACAATCTAATAAACAATATCGATTTATTACACCTAGATCCAAGCAAAACACAAATACAATCCAAAAACAAGAAGCTGAAGAAACTCAAAGGCGTAAGGAAGGATGAAGTTGACAGTCGAATCAGCGGTGGATGTAATTATTCGAGGCCTTCTTATTGCTGTAGCCAAGAGAAGTGAAGCTTGCTGGAAAATTTTAAGTGAGAGCATTGATTTGATTTTCGGGAGTGTTTGATTTCGCTTTCGTTTAGGGGAATGAAGAAACAAATCTTCAAATTAAAGTGAAAGAGAACGATGGAGGAAGTAAAATGAAGAGTGTAGCTAGGGTCGGCTAATGAGTGATGGTGCCCTTGTTTTCATTTTTTTTTTTCCTTTTTAGGGGTTTGGTATCAGTTCATAACCTCAAAAGTAACCTTATACCTTGAAATGTTTAAACTTTGGATTTTAATTAATGGTATATAAGTAATTTTATTAAAAGGTTCATTTATTATTCTATTCATTTATAATTGATTTAATAAACAAATTCTAAATAAATAAACGAATTGATTATCTTAAACCCGCTTTTGAATTCATTTATTTAATGAATTAAATTGAATTCATCTATTTATTAGATGAATTAATTTTTACAAATTCAAACCCATTTAATTCTATTCGAATCAATTTTTACAAATTTAAACCCATTTAATTCTATTCGAATTGAATTAACAATTTCTGACCCGATTACCACCATAGTCATGTGAGATATTATCAACCAATAGCAAGGCTCACTTTATGAAAGGAATAAAAAAAAATTGACATAAAGAGTGCTCTTAGGATGCTTGCAACTTCAATGATTTCTTTAAAAAAAGAAAAAAGAAAAAAAGGTTAAAAAGATAGTAAAATTTATTCTCCCTTATTTACGAACTTCTTGTCCCACATTTTTTGCAGGGGGAAAGTGAACGAATCGTTTAAAGCAATCTAACATCAGGCATGCAATAATTAGAACCACAAAAATAATTGGACTTCATTAAGCAATAAGTCTCTGTTGAGTAATATATAAATAAAGAAAACGATAGAAATAGACCAAAGCAAATTAATGCAAGCATATTATAAAAGCCAGCAAATGGGCTGGTAAGAATCGCGATTGCAGCTGCCAGCTGGCATGGCTAGCTACAAGTAAGGTCACATGAATTTGTGGTTCAGAAAATTTTTTTCCCTTGGAGTTTTAAAACTTTGAATTGAATCTTAAAGTTTAAGCTTGTCACTGGAGCGAGATTACTCTCATAGTCTAATAGTCATTTGCGTGTTGAAAACTCGTCAAAGAGAGTAAAGGAGAAGCAATGGATGGTTAAACCACATGACATCTCTCCCTCGAACGATCTCTTTCAAACTGTAGACAACATGTTTAGGATTCCAGAACATAAGATCCAATTGTCGCAAAATTGGCATGGATCAACTGCAACACTTAAGGAACTATGGACAAGCTGTTTGTTTCTTCTGTGAAACCGTTTCGTGATATCCTAACTTGGAAGTAAAGATGCTCTTAGACTAATCTGGAGCAATATACTGCAACGTGACGAAGCATCTGCAATGTTACCACGAGCAATCCATTGAAAGAATACAAGAAACTGAAGAAAGAATGCTGACAGTGTATTAGTGCATTGCCATTATAAAAGGAAATGCATGCATTTGAATGCCCAATAAACTATAATGCAAAAGGCCTCCAGCTAAAATGCCAAGCTTCAGAATCCTAATGGTTAACCTGGGCTCCGTTGAACAAATTAACCACCAGCAAAGTTCTTACTTTTCTAAAATTGAGCTCGTTATCAGGTTGATGTGATGGCTAGCATAGACGCAGGCCAGAATTCATCACCTTTGCAAGCCCAACATCAGGTTCAAATGGCAGGTTCAATATGTGATGAGGAAATCAGGTGGATTGCATCTTCACTCTTTCCACCAGAGGACGACAAAGACCATGTGCTCGAACTAAGATGACGTCCTTCAACTATGCCTAAACTGGAACCCAAAGGTGGCACATTGAAGAAGTGACGATTATCCTAATCCCAACTCATGCTTCCGCTTTCTGGGGGCTTCCTAAGAAATAGTTAACAATTCTGTCTAATATGACATCTGACACCCAGGGATACTGTTGTGCACAGCTCCTCCATAACAACAGTTATGGCATTCAAAAGTTGAATAGGTTACTGACCAAAAATATCATTCTTCCATTTTACAAGGTGTGTTTGAGATTTGATCCACGAAACCAACGAAAGAAGTATTCACAAAATCAAGTTTGCAGACAGAGCTAAGAAGAAGTGCCTCCCAAACTCTTGCTCCAGGAGAAACATCCTTGTCAGCCATTCCCTTGAGCAATTCTAGTGCCTTACAAACCAACCCTCTTTGGCACAGCCCACATATTGTCTCATCAAACATCGAACTTCGAGTGCACAAACCCTTATTCAGTGCCTCCTCCAACAGACAACAAGCTTCAATAATTTCACCTTTACTAGCCAAACCATCAATCATAATACTATATGTCTGCAAATTTAACACAATGCCTTTCCATTTCATCTCCTTTACAAGTTCCTGCAATCTATTTAGCTCCCCAACCTTGCACAAAGCCTGCAACAATGTGTTGTAAGTAATCACATCAGGTTTGCATCCCAACTCCTCCATGCAAGCAATCATCTTTATTCCAGCTTCGACATTATTTTGCTTGCACAAACCATTTATATACACATTGTAAGTAAAAACATCAGGAACTAAACCCAACACAAGCAATTCATCAAACAGCTCCTCTGCTTTCACATAATCCTCCTGTATTATAACCCCATTCAATACCATAGTATAACAAACAATATCAGGCTTAATGCTATCTAATTTCATCTGGTTCAAAATACCCAATGCATCAGAAACCTTTTCTTTCTTCACCAAAGACCTAATCACATTTGTATAATCAACCATCCCAAAACAAAACCCTAATTTCTTAATTTCTTGAACAAAGCCTAAAAGTTCATCACTTGACAAGTCTCTTTGTTCACAAACAGATGACAATATCAAAGAGCAAGTCTTTCCATCAACACAAAACCCATCATTAATCATACAATTCAATATCTCAATAGCAAAACCAACTCTATTAGTTCTACAAAGAGTACTAATCAATATCCGAAAACTCGATTCCTCAATCCTAATATTCATAAGTTGACTCTTGAGCAAAATTTGAGGAACCATTTTAACCCATTCGTTATTTCTACAAAGAACTGAAAGCAGAGCATTGAGTGAGTACACAGAAGGCACACACCTGAGCTTGGGTATTTTATAAAATAGATTAACTGAATCTTGAATTCTGTGAGCATCTGCATAAGTTTTAATAAGATCAGTAAATATAAACTCAGGTGTTTCAAAGTTTTCGTTTTTTTCAATGTGATCAAGAACTGAGGAAATGTCACAGAATTGAGAGTTTGCAGCTAGGGTTTTGATGACAAAGTGGTAAGCTTCTGGGGGTGGTTCGCAATTGTAAATGCTAAATGAGTGTAACAGAGAAGATAGAATATGGGGCTGCTTAGGGTTTTGTTGGTCGTGTTGTTTTGTTGGTGTTGTTGTTAAAGATTGTTTGAAATTTCGCATTGCTTCTTGTTGGTCTAAAGTTTGGTGCCATTTGGCCTTGTAAGGAGACAATGGCCATTTTCTGTGTTTTCTAAGGTGAAGATTTGCACGCTTAAGAGCAGAGGATCTGACCATTTTGAGATGAAGATTTGAACAGTTCTGAAATAAAAGATTGGATTTTGATTTAAACTCAACTTTAAATAAAGGCTCCCCGCTGCTCCTAGGCCCCCACTTGGGGATTTTAAACTGTTTCATTTTTTTTTCTCCTGATAGGTTAGACTGTCTTCTTCAGTTCAAAGTTCAGTTACCATTGAGCCCACCAAGTACGGATATTATGGTTATGTTGGTAAATTTCAATTCTTGTGCTTTTGTTTAATTTAGAAGTGTTCAGAACATATAACTAACTTATCTCGAAGTATCATATATTTATATGAAGCCTGGAACCTGCATTTCCTTTCTTTAGCGTGCCCGATTGCACATAAGTGCAATGTCACAAGCCGCCCACTGCCAACACAAACTACGAGTGAAGGCTAATTTGACGTGCACACCGCTACACTCCGTAACAATTCGCTCAAAGGCTAGATATATGCAAACGGTGGAGTACGTTTAGCGCCGGGCCTCCTCACACACACTTACCGGCCCGTGATGAAGCCCGCATCTCAAGCCTGAGCGCCAAGTTATCAAAACCCAACAGGCCAAGATCCATTAAGGCTTGCTAGTTTGGCCCAAGCCTTAGCCCATCTTCTAGAAGTCTCTACACCCTTATAGATAAGCCATTTGTGCAACTTGTCCACTTGTATAACTTGCTAACTTGCCCACTTGTGTAACTTGCTAACTTGCCCACTTGTAAATGAGCCTTTAGAATGAGCCACCTACATTTATAAATAAGGCATGACACTTAGCATTTTAAATATCACTCACCAACAAGCAATTGTATGTAAATGAGCCTTTAGAATGAGCCACCTACATCTATAAATAAGGCATGACACTTAGCATTTTAAACATCACCCACCAACAAGCAATTGTATGTAAAGCTCTCTTTTCTAAACTCTCTCTTGAGTAATAAAAATTCTTCATTAGTTATATTGCTCTCTTCTCACTAGCTTTTCTTTAAGTATTTCCGCTTAAGTAGGTTGAGAAACTCTCAAAAACTTACTTAACGACTTTGTACTTGAAAATTACCTAAGTGCCGCATAAATTACTGTACATCAAACTTATCCCGTGACAGCAAGGAGCAAGGAGCCTTGCCCATTGCCCTGTAAAGTTGCGAGGTGGTTTCGCGTAAAAACTATGGCAACGTCATATTAACCAAACACTTCTTTTCCTATTAAAAATTGCTACTGATAAATTGTTGCGTGACAGGTTGTTTAACATTGAATCCATAGAAAGGCTTTACAACAGCAGAAAAGTACTTAAATCTAGAAGAAATTGACTGAACGGATTAAGATACTGTCGCCTTCCTTGACTTACAAATTTCTCAAATTCATCACCTCCCCCGTTTTCGTCGCTCAGGCCCTTATAATATATGCAAATAACAGGGCTGACGAAACGAGGATTAATTAATCTCTCTGATCAAAAATTTTAAAAAAAAAGATCGAGTCACCTTCTTTTCAATGGCACAACTAGCTATCTTTCATCCACCAGTAACCGATCCTGTTTCAATCATCAGCCCCGAGTTTTGTGCTCCTCATCTTATTGATCTTGCAATAGTGAGAAAGGTTATGACCATAAGCAGTGGCAACTTTTTTGTACGGGACATCATGGGGAACATCATTTTTGAAGTAAAAGGGACCCTCATGAGCATTCAAGATCGTCGCGTTTTACTTGATGCATCTGGAAATCCCATTGCCACTCTACAACAAAAGGTCACGTAATTGATTACATAATTAGTATCTTTCTTTGGTGATTTCTTTTGAAGCAAAATTTTGATTCATTTCATTCCATGCAGTTAATGTCAGCTCACGACAGATGGCAAGTTTTCAGGGGAGAAAGTACGGAGCCCTGTGATCTCATCTTTACTGCTAGAAGATCATCGGTGTTCCAATTGAAGACCAAATTAGATGTGTTCTTAGCTAATAACAGAGAGGATGTTTGTGATTTTAAAGTCAAAGGAAGTTGGCTAGACAGATCTTGCGTTGTTTATGCTGGGGACGCAGACTCTTCCACCATTGTTGCCCGTGTAAGATTTTTTTCAACTTACAGGAAATCATTTTTCTATGTGTTAAACTTAGACTAGTAAATTATATTGATTATTGGACATTCTTGCAGATGCAGAAGAAGCACTCTGTCAAAAGTATCTTGCTTGGAAAGGACAAATTCATGGTGACAGTGTACCCGAATGTTGATTATGCGTTCATTATTTCCCTAATTGTAATTCTTGATGAAATTAATAACTAAAACGACAAATATTATTTGTTATTACTACAAGGGGGTACAGATTGACCGGTAAAATAGTGATATAATACGCCGATAAGTAGAATGCGTCACTTACTCAAGTGTACTCTATTGGGTTGAGTACCATATTTTAATATCCTACGACGGATTTTGGAGTCAATTAACAAGGTTTTTTTTTTTAATTTATTTTTCATATTGATGTATTCCCGCATTTTTGTTGTTTGTTTGTAATACTTTAGGTCATTAAACAAAATCCTGGATAAGGTTTTTGGAAGGGGCTTATCTTTTGCCTCCAAAGTGTTTGATAGAAGTTCTAAGCGAGCATAATAAGTTGGGTTACAAGTATTAGCTTGCGCCAAACACGTCCTTACTCAGGTATCCTACAGCAAGATTCCCTCTACTAAGGAGGTTGAGTACTTGCATCCGAAGTCCCTAACAACTTTCTTTTCTTGGTCATCTCTATCTCATTTTGCTCCTTAAATGAATCAGTGTGATCACATATGCGGCTTGTTTTGTTCATATTAATAAGTTCGCAAAGGGTTTAAATAATTTAGACGTTGCATGCAGTGACACAATCGGAACACAGTTTCTTTCAAACGAGCCATTAACTCGTCTCATTCGCACGATCTGGTCATAGGACCACGCAATTCACGTCACAAAACTACAGAGGTCTCATGTCAATAGCGACAGGCACAATCTTAGTGCACGACCCTCTTGACACGTTTTTCCACACTTCGTTCAATAAGGTCGGTGCGGTTATCATGTGGTCTTAGTGCTTAATGCATTTCACTATTTCTTTCTTTCTTCAGATAAATCATCAACTCATGAACTATTCCAGATATTTTGCTTCTTTTCATCGTGTGGTTCACACTATTGCCATGTCAAATATTCCCACTCAGAAATGATCAGTGTCCTTCTTTGCATTTATATATTAAGAACCCTCAAGCAACACTACTGTCTGAAACCTACACCGATTGGCGTTGCAAGCAAGGCTCGTAATCACATCATGGAGCAACCAAACCCGCAGCAAATTCCACAGCAGCCAATTAATATTCCAGCGCCAACTCCACCACCCAATCCGGCGATGTATTCCAATCCGGTTTCCATTATCGGCCCGCAATATTGCCTTTCCTATCCGGTTGATCTTGCCGTTGTTAGAAAGTTTATGACCCTCACTGATGGAAGCTTTACTGTCACTGACATCAACGACAACGTCATGTTCAAAGTCAAAGAGAAACATTTCAGCCTCCATGACAAGCGGACTCTACTCGATCCTGCCGGCAATCCTATTGTCACCATAACAGAGAAAGTGAGCCTCTTTAATTAATTCATTTCCGTATTTTACAAAATGCAGACTTTGTACAATTACAATTAGCAATTGATCGGTGTATCTTGCTAATTCATTTTTCTTTGTTTTCAATTTTTATGCAGGTGTTTTCTGCACATGAGAAGCATTTTGTATTCAGGGGAGCAAGCACAGAGGCTAAAGATCTTCTCTTTACTGTGGGAACATCTTCAGTGCTCCAATTGAAGACCACTTTGAATGTTTTCTTGGCAGGTAACACCAAACAAGAGGTTTGTGATTTTAAGGTCAAAGGCAGCTGGACAGAACGATCCTGTGTTGTTTATGCTGGAGAGTCCAACACAATTGTTGCCCAGGTAGTTAGCTGATTAGATGCATATGTAATTGCTGCTATATTATATCAACAGTAGTTCTTTTCAATTTGATTATCTAATTGACAATTAATGTCGAACTTGCAGATGCACAAAAGGGAAACAGTTGGAAGCTACTTCCTTAACAAGGACAGATTCACCGTGACAGTTTATCCCAACATCGACTATGCATTTATAGTAGCCCTGATTGTGATCCTTGATGACATCAACGGTGACAATACTGCATGAGATTGTTCATATTTCAGATTTCAGAATTGGTTCTATAAATCACATAAACAATGTGTCTGGTTTATGTATTTTAAGAATGTTCTTGTTTGCTGGTTGCTACATTAATTTCCCTTGTGCTCTAAGTTGTGTAATATAACTTATCAAGTATTTGCTTTTGATAAATGTAATGGCTGTAACTGCTCGATCGGTTCTCAGTTTAACATTTGAACATGGGTTATGTTGCAGGCGAAATCATTGAAAAAAAAAAAAAGGAATTGGACTTTTTGAGTGAGCAAACTAATTGTCCATATTTCAAGTAAAGATTCAAACGACCTTCTGAGAT
This sequence comes from Murraya paniculata, assembly GCA_030449075.1. Taxonomy (NCBI): domain Eukaryota; kingdom Viridiplantae; phylum Streptophyta; class Magnoliopsida; order Sapindales; family Rutaceae; genus Murraya; species Murraya paniculata. The sequence continues at coordinate 800,421 of JAEVFN010000014.1, read as the reverse complement.
GAATAAGTCTTAAAAGCTTTTTCGAAGCTGTTGTGGGGTTCATATGATTAATCTCTTGTGAACAAACTATAAAACGAAAGAGTACCAAGACCTCCAAGATATTTTTAAACGTATACATAATTTCACTGTTTCGCTCTTTGCATTATCTCTAAGGGGATTTTTGTTTATTCGCTGATGCACTAAATGAAGTGGGACCAAATCGGTGTGATGTTTAATGGCGAGGGACCTGGTTAGGTATGATTTTCACACATTTGCCCTTAGATTTCTAGAAAACCAGCGGATGGAGCAGACGATACCAATAATGACTTTTATAAGTTATGTAGTTTCAGTTTATTAATGATAATGTTGATAGTATGCGGTAAGATGTCCTTCACTCAAAATACTATTGACACGTGACAACATCTGTTTTTGACATTTGTCGAGATCATTTGGCAGCTAGTTTGAGGAGTCTAAACAGCCCCACCCTTATTTCCTTTTGAGTGTGGGATCATTTTTAGAGTTTAATTATTTTCCCCAATGCCGTCTATTAAGGGTTAATTTCTCCCGCGGGCATCGTTTTGGCCAAGGAAATTTCTTTAATTTTCCTGCATTCCTGTTGACAGATTTAAAAATCCTGAGAGGATTTGTAGATTTTTCCCTTGTTCTTTCTCAGGATTCAAATATCAAAGTGGATTTGTTGAATTTCGTGTCTCATTATTTTTTACGGTCATCCAAATACCCCGGCTTCGAGAGGAATTGTAAAATTTTCTCTTCATTAATTCATTCATTTTGAGGTTTCAAATATCCCAAGCAGATTTATCAATCTTCCCCCCATTCGTTTAGAGGGTTCAAATAGATTTTTCAAATAGATTTATTGACTCTTGCTCATCCTTTTTTGAGGTTTCAAATATCCTGAGGGAATTAATTTGTTGAATTTTCCCCTCATTTTCTTTTTGAAGCTCGATTTTTTTCGTTTTCCTTGTACGCATAGACATATCCACACCCGAGAATTTTCGGAGAGAAAAACAAACCAGAAAGCTTACATAATGGGGCAATCAAATCCACATCAGCCAATATTTGCAGAGGCAAGTCCAGAGATATATACCAAACCGTATCCGATAATTGGCCCTCAGTACTGCGTTCCATATCCCGTTGATATTGCCATTGTTAGAAAGTTTATGAGCGTCAACGATGGCAGTTTAGTTGTCAACGACATTGCCGACAATCTCATGTTCAAAGTCAAAGAAAAACTCATAAGCCTTCATAAGAGGAGGACTGTGCTTGACCCTTATGACAATCCCATTCTCACCGTTACAAAGAAAGTACACACACTTTCATCGTCATTTCCGTATTTTACAAAATGCAGACTTTACTTATTTCAACTTTATTTTTCATTTGGACATACGCACTGGAGAATGAGTAATTTATTTATTTATTTATATTTTTTTTTTTGCTTTGCTGTTCTTGGTTATTATGCATATTGCAGTTGATTTCTGCGCATGAGAAGCATTATGTATTCAGGGGAAATAGCACAGACTCTAGAGATCTTCTTTTTACGGTGGGAAAATCTAAAATGATACAATTGAAGACTACTTTGAATGTTTACTTGGCGAGTAACAATAAACAAGATGTTTGTGACTTTAAGATCAAAGGCAGCTGGCTTGAACGATCTTGCATTTTTTATGCTGGAGAGTCTAAAGCAATTGTTGCCCAGGTAAATTAATTAATTAATTAATTAATTAAGATACCTATGCTTCCACCAATAATAATTAATTATCTTTAATCTCATTGATTTATAATCAGTTAATGTTGAACAAAAATGCAGATGCAGAAAAGGATAACAGCCGGAAGCGTCTTGCTTGACAAGGACAGATACACGGTGACAGTTTATCCTAACATTGATTATGCATTTGTGGTAGCCCTGATCGTGATCCTCGATGAAATCAACAATGATGATGATGATTGATGAGATTATTAATTTAGATTTCTAAATTGCCTCTATAAGAAGGAAATACTGTGTTTGGTTTAATGTTTATGCATTTTAAGATATTCCTTGTTTGCTATAATAATTTCCCTAATTTGTAATAAGTTGTAAGTTGTACAGTATTGACTTAATTTTGATAAAATATTGTGGCCCTAGCTGCTTGTTTGAGAGTTTAATTTTTTACATATAGTTCGCGTTGTTGGGGAAATATATATATATATATTTGCCATTATATATGAGTTTTTGAGCAAAGAGTGAGCATTTGTTTATATTGAAACGAAGATTGCTATCAGAAAATGAAAGGCATTAAAGCAACGGCAGCGTTCATTTTGGATTGAGGCTTGTTCAATGTTGTTGAGATAAAAGTAGAGAGTTATTCTCTGGTGCACACATTTTATAGTTTTATACTAAATTATAACTTAACTTAGTATTGAATTATGGTTAGTTGTGACACTTTAGAATGTCGTTGATCCTCCAAAGACTAGAAAAAAAAATGAGGCTGATAGAGGATCTCGGTGTTGCCAAATATTTCGACAAATCTTTGCCTCTAATTTTTTTTTTTTTTGGGTTATAAATGTTGACAATTTTAATTCTATTTTTTTAGATTTTGACTGGGTTAAATAATTTTGACCTACCATAATTGAAAAATATTTTATTAAATTCAAATAAAAACAAAATTAAAAACTTAAAAAAAAACATTGTGAATTGTTTCGAAATTTATTTTATATAAATTTTCAAAGTTAACACTTTTGGTGCCCCTCAAATGAAATTTTTATCAATATAATTATTAATAATGTAAAGGAGCTATTTTCCACAACAGAAACTATTTCTTAATAACACAAATACATGACTTCTATGAGTTAGCAACCCTTTTTTTTTATTTTAATCAGGAACATATTTTTTTTTCCAAATTAAATTGAAGAACGTCTCTTTGTTTTGCTACATTTATTGGAATTAAGCGTTCATAAAAAAAATAATAACCAAGCAAAAAATGTAATTTGAAAAGAAATAAAAATTAAATGCATGAAATGTAAATTTACTCGTTATAATGGGCAATTCAGTCGTTTGACCACACGTTAATTTCAGTTAAGGGTATAATCTAGTCTCATTTACAAAATTTAATATAAAAATCACATAAGTAAAAAAAAAAAAATTGTAAAACATTGTTTTGTATCTTGCAATTTTTTGTGCTACTTTTTATCTACATATTCAATTTGCACGATCTCTAAGTAATGATGAGATGCAGAATCTTATGAGGCAACAGCACAACCCACTTGTTGACAATGAGCAAGTTGCATTGCTAAGTCTATGTTGCTAACTTAAGATTTTTCCATTGCGTGGTTCACTGTACTGCCATGTCAATTGTTCCCACTCACAAATGATCAGTGCCTTTCTTTGCATATATATATTAAGAACACTCATGCTACAATGCCTTCAAAACATCGCCAACTAGCATATTGCAAGCAAGGCTCATATATCATAATGTGGCGACCAATTAATTACCCAGCACATCCCCACGGCAATTGCCTGCCTCAGCAACCGAACCCACAACGAATTCTACAGCACCCAATTATTCCAGCGTAGAAATTTATTGCAATACAGTTTCAATTATCGGCCGTTGAACAGCTAATTAAGATTTGCGTATATAATTGCTTCTTTTTTTCTTTTTTTTTTAAACCAAACAAAGGCGGGGTTAGACATGACCCTTTACCTGTAGATTATTGAATTAAAAACGAAATTACATATAGAGAGGAACATAAACTAAAACTTCCAAATAAAAAAATAAAAACAACAAACAAATGGAAAAAGAACAAAAAACAATAACAAAGCAAATGAGAGCAAAAGATAATTAATTAATGCAAACACCCATGAAACTACTTACGATACTTACGACCAGTGACTAATTTAAAACTTTTCATAGAATCAGAGGAATGCGAGCTAGCAACACTGAAGTCAGGATCAAGATCATACCCCCCTGTACCCTCAGGCTCAGACGCAAAATAATCATCAGCTATAGGATTTTAATCGGAGTTAAACTCCTCATCTAACTAAAAAAAAAAACTTGTAGAATGGGAATTAAAACCCACAACCATGGAACAAATATCATCCACTATAGACTTGAAAAAAGCAGAGCATGTGGCAACCCTCAAAGCACCCCGATTAGCAAAGTGACCAAAATGCTTACATGAAGCACAATATAACGGAACACGCTCGCAGACGATATCTTGCCAAAACCCATCATCACCCTCACCAATCCAAAGTCTTGGCAATGACAGTTGTGAAACATCATACTCAATGAGTACATGAGCCACCGAAGGCCTATTAATAGCAGCAGTAGCATGGTCCACCCGTAAAGGCTTTCCAATGGCATTCGTAATAAAAAATAAAGCATCTTTGCAATAAATGAAATGCATAGGTAAATAAGGCAAAGACACCCAGATAAGGATAACAAGAGACTCCTCAGAGTAACGAAAAGATGTAGATCACTTAAAAATACACATAGACCTGCCACTAACATGCCAGATCTGCCTAACCCAAATACGAGAGTAATCCTCTTTAAGTTGGAGCTTGATCAAAATGTGTCTATTATCTAACAAAGAAACATGTGTACCACCTTTCAAACCTAAAGAAATGAAGAATTTGTGAGTCACACCCATATGAGGGCGGGCAAAAGAAAACTTTCCGACAAGGGAAAGTTTGAATGGCTCTGCCATTGACTGGATTTCTGCAGTTGAAAAGTGGACAGCAGGCTCATCACGAAATAATGAAACTGGCTTTACCAAAATTAAAGATTGTAGAGGGCTAGCAATAACATTAACAAAAGACTTAGGAGGCCATGAGGCAGCATTGGAGTTGAGGATAGCTACAAGATTAGTAACAAATACGTAAGAGGCTTTAGAGGGTCGGTTGGATGTACGATCAAGAGGGAGGGGTGGAAAAGAATCAGGGGCTTGAGCTTGTTTTTGGGTTTGGTTTTGGTTTTGGGTTTGGTTTTGGTTCTAGGTTTGGGCTTGGAAAGTCAGATGTTGGCTAAGGTTTGTTGCATGTGGTGGCTGGTCTCGGTTTTGAACAATAGCCACTGTTGAGTTGAAGTTTGATGAGGAGGGAGGCCTTGGGTGAGATGGAGTGGGCAAAAGTGGCTGGTGTGAGGCGGCTGGCAGGCTGATGGCGCCACTTGCGGTGGCCAAAAGAGAGGCAGTGAGGGGTTGGTTTGTAAAAGGCGGCAACTGATGGCCATGAGACTGCCCAACGGCGACATAGGTGGAGGGTGTGAGGGGTTGGTTGTGCTTGTGCGTGGTAGGGGTTAGCTGGAGGGTGTGCGGCGGCTATTGGGAGTGCATAAAGTTCAATGGTGGTGTCAAGTAATCACCACCAACGGAGGCAGGCAAGGTAGCGACAACATGGAGCAGACTTTGAAATGTTTGTTATGGGGAATGGCGATCCGTGAGGATATCACTGGCATTGAAAGGAGATTCAGGCAGTGGAAAAATCTCTACCAGTGACGGGACTGTGTGGTCATGGAAGCTCTTCTCTTGGCACTGAAAGGGGTTTTAATTCACACACAAATTAGAGAATAATTGAGTGTGAAGGAAGCACTGGTTCACAACTCTACGTTTTCATATAACTATAAGCCTCACTTGTTCTATTGGAGAATCATTAATTTCATTGTCTACATACAGAAATACAAATTATAAAAAGAAAGTTAAAATTGCTTCTTTTCTTTCTCAACAATAATCAGGAGCAAATGGTTAAAATAGATGCATGGGCCAAATTTGCATTTTAAATAATTAATTAGGGTAATTTCCGCTTTCATCCACAGAGTTGGGGTTAATTATACAGTTAGTCTTGTGAAAAATTACTCAAAGCGTCACTGCTTTTATTTTCATAGTTTGTTGATTCTAATTTTTAGAGTACAATAATATTTTTGTTTATTTATAACTTAAAATTCCAGTAAATTTAGTGAATAATTAAGTAGATTTAGTGAATATTGATACAAGAACGTTTTAGATAATTTTTTAAAAGCACAAATACTAATTACAGAATAATTCACTCAAATCATATAGACTAAAGAAGCATTTACCCTAGCTAATCTAGTTGATATGTTTCGCTGGACATGCAAATAAGGAAACAATTGGGAGCGTGGAGCTTAACAAGGAAAGATACACGCTGACAGTTTATTCTAACATTGACTATGCATCCCCGACGCATCAACGGTGAAAACAAGTCGACAATTTTGGCTGATGTGATTGAATGTTCAGCAGAATTTCTACCATATCTAAATATAGTGTTATGTGTATGGGTCTAACGCATGGTTTGTTGGTGTTATCAGATGGTTTAGCTGCTATGGAAAGATACGCGCAGCCACTTATTCATAAATTCTTATGGAACTAACATGTATATACACCTAGGTAAAAATATATGAACGTCACATTGCTAGCGAGATATGATGTTGGCGGTTTTTTAGAAGCTTTGGTTTTTGGGTTAAAAAATTTAATAACAAAATTATGATGGCCTGAATGTTTAAACTGGACAACATCTACTTAGTTGTTTGGTCTGTCTCAAGAATTAATGCGACCGAATGTATAAACGAATATGTGATATCATTTTGTTCTATTTCCCTTTCCTTCATGAGAATGTAAAGTCCTAAGAGAGGATGAGGTTCAAGGAATATATCCCATATCAAATTTTTAGACTAGTTTATAAGACTTGAGTTCTCCTAACTAAGGAGACTCGATTTGGATTGCAAAGCTTAACAAAAAAAATCGTAATAGATTGGTAACCCAAGCAAATATTATTTACTTAGTTTTTAAGTCTCGATTATTGTAATATGTATCTATATATTCACCCAAGCATATTGTGCAAAATTTATTGCCACATGTTGCTTGCTTGATGCCATATCTAGCTAGAGGTTACCTAGTAATTTCATTATGACGTGTGACGTTAAAGTTTGCGCAATATGTTTGGATGAATTTGTAGGCATATATGCTATTAGGGTTTTGCTTAGGTGTGTGCAATGTTCCGTCAGAATTGTGTAGATAAGTGGCTAAGCGTCAAACTAATCTGAAAATCATAACTTAATTAATTATACATGTTCAAAAAAAAAAATGCAATTAGCCACCAAAGTGGAAATTTCCTATGAAACAACAGTCGTATGCATGTTCAAAATATCATCTGTAACTAACATTAACACAATATCAATTCTTTTTGTATGAGTCAGTTGTTCGTTGTCAAAATCAAAATTAATTTTTTGTTAGTTGCAAACCTAAAATTAATTTTTTATATGACTCAATTGTTGGTTGTCAAACTGTCTGTCACTTAGCAGCTGCCTCAAAATGTACAACATTCAAATTGTTTAGAGTTGATCAGATGAAATCTTTGGAGTGACTTCTCAAATGTATGTGGTTGATCCAATGAAATCTCTTTGTTGTAACATGTTTAATAGATATTATTCAAGTAAATCTTAATCAATTTTATTAAAAGATTTACTCTCTTAATTTTCACCCTTATGAGTAGAGCTCGAACCCCATATTTTTTATTTATAAATAAGAAATTTTACCAATTGTAGTAGATGACCACTTATATATATATATATATATATATATATATATATATATATATATATATATGTGGCATCTTTACTTTTCTGTGCTGAGTGGAGACAGCATCTTTGAACTTTTGTTCTTTAGTTGATGAGGCTTCACGTGCGTGGGACCCCAGCATCTTTGACAATATTTACAAAGAGACAAAAATATTTGTCTTCACAACTTTTTCCGTAAAGGGTAGTGAGTGAAGGAAGACAAGTATTCTTGTTGTAGAATACAAGTAGGATTTAAATGTACAAATACAGAAAGAAAATACTCTCTCTCTTTTTTTTTTTTGAATTTACTGTACAGAATTAAGGAAAGGAAAATACAGGAATACAAACTTATTTACAATGCTTTATGGGGGTGAAGATACCGAAACAGTCGTCTTCGTTATCGTCACCAAGAGAAAAAAAAGGCTCTTCACCTTCTGATGAGCTGGCAGCTGGAGGTTGCAATTATTTTCATTTTGTAACGGATCTGAGGTAGATAGTTCCTCTTAACCTTTAGTTGAAGGGATCCGAACTATTTGAGCATTTTCCTCCTTCTCTCTTCTTTCTCTCACTAAAGATTTCTCTCTGGTTACAAGATCAAAGAACTTAGAGGAAATTTTCCTGTTCTTTGTTCAAGGATCAAACATTAAAGCATAAAGCTTTCTTCTTCTATTTCTTTTAAAGCATTCGGATCTTAAAGAACAAGATTGGAAGTTTAAAGATTTTCATGTAAGCATTTAATTTAAAGTTTTCAATCCATTCAAAAGTTGTAATAATTTTATGTTCAAAGCATAGATCTAAGGGTGTATGATTTACATTCCAGTTTAGATCTAAGGGTTTGTTGGTTTATGCATGTTTGCAGACTGAATTGTTTCAGATCTGGCATATAAACTGTTGCGAATCCTCTGTGGCATAGAGACCAGATCTCTCCCCACAGTTGTAAATCTTCTCTCTCCCTCCTTCCCCAGAGCACCATTTCTGGGATTCCAGATCTGGTACTGTGTTTGCAACCTTAGAGCCAATTTGTTGCTAGGGATTGCTTAAATTGATAAAGAATTTAAACCAATACGATATATTGGCTGGAAACCAAGACGTGCAAGGTTGTAGGATCTGTTCTAAGTCAGATCTATAGCCCCAAAGAGCTGATTAAGTTCGGCAACGCCTGGTAGAAGAACGCCACGTACCTCGACTGTAAAGCAAATTAAAATTTGGATAAGCCGAATAATAAATTGATTTATTTAAAACCTTGACTTGTATGCTGGACTGAGAACACTCCCTTCCTCCGATCCTATTTCCTCCTGGTATATATATATATATATATATATATATATATATATATATATTAGTTACTTAATAGACAAGTTTTATAAAAATATATTTTGAAAAGAATGAATTAAAATTGTTCAAATATAATAAAGATAATATTTAGACAATTCAACCCCCAAAAACACCACTGAAAAAGTCTAAATTTTGAACTTTTCTCAGTAAAGATAAAATATAAGTTCAAATTTTCAACTTTATATATTTTTTAAGTAATTTATAAAAAAAAATGTTTTAAAACATAAAAAAAAAAATCTTTTAACCAATAAAGAACCTATATATCAGTACTAATGAAAGCGAATGGAACATGCAAGTAATTTTATTTAAAAGAAAAAAAAAAGGACGAATTCAAAACGTACGTAATTAAATTTTATTCCGCACTTTCTATAGTCTGTTTTCCGCGGACACGGTTTCAGGACGTGTCTTTAATTATTACATTATCTAGTCAATAACGTGTCTATTTCTATTGAACCACCCACACAAAGAAACAAATTAAGAAACCAGAAGCACCTCGGCCTTAAGATTATCATTTGACTTGTTCTTCTTGCAACTTCTTGGAAGCGCAGTCCATACAAATTATATAAAAGCATGACTTTATTATAATCCTCCTCAACTCTGCATAAATATCTGAGTACAAACTGAAAATTTTCTCACCACTTTAAGAAAGAATAGTTAACTTGTGTTAATTGATCATCCACAATTAATCTCCATTAGTTATCGACACACGCCATGGCGCAGCAGCCAAGTTTCATAGGCGGAGGCGCGGCCGTAGCTGTAATAAGCCCTCAGTATTGCTGCCCCTACCCTGTGGATCTAGCGATTGTGAGGAAGGTAATGACCATCACTGATGGCAACTTTGTTGTCACAGACGTGAACGGTAACATTCTTTTCAAAGTTAAGGGTGTGTTCTTAACTTTCATTCACCAGCGTCGAGTTCTACTCGACGGGGCCGGGAATCCCATCGTAACTCTCAGAGAAAAGGCAATGACTGCACATCACAGGTGGCAGGTGTTCAGAGGAGAGAGCACAGAGCCTCAGGATTTGATTTTCAGCGCGAAGACGTCTTCAGTGTGGAATGTCAGGACTAAATTGGATGTGTTTTTAGCAAATAACACAAAAGAGGATGTTTGTGATTTCAGAGTCAAAGGCAGCTGGTTTGAGCGTTCTTGTACAATCTATGCTGGCGAATCTTCCACAATCATTGCTCAGGTATTATAATATACATATACATATACATACACATATACATATACATATGAGTATTAATTAACTTCTTTGCGATTTGAAAAGTAAAACTTGTTCGATTAATTAAAAATTTTATTATGCAGATGCACAAGAAGCATACAGTTCAAAGTGTCTTGATAGGCAAGGACAATTTCGCGGTGACAGTGTATCCTAACGTCGACTATGCATTCATTGTGGCGCTTATTGTGATTCTTGATGAGATTAATCACGCCCGCTCCAGTTCCGGTGGTGGTGGTGGTGGCGGCGCTGATGTTGGAGCCAATGTTGGTGCTATGTTTTCAGGCTAATTGTAACAGAGTGGTCTTATTATACAATGATCGATTTCATGTAATGTGTGACTAGAAGATCTATATATTGTTGAAATATGTCAGAAGTTCAGTGATTTCATATCTGTTTTTGGTTTCGTTTGGGAATATGCCGAAAATCTTTTGCCTTACAATTGCAGCAAATCCAACATTAATTATTTTATCTTTGGCTTGGTCGTCGTCACACCACTCATTGCAGCAGAAGTAGTGGTTTAAGAAAGAGGAAAAGAGCAAGCAAGGGCAAAGACATCACCATCTATACAGTTTCGAGTTCTTAGGAATATAAGAGTTAACAAGTTCTTATTGTAAAAATTGCATTGCATACAAATTTTATTCTTTACAGTCAGAGCAATCGCACTTCATCATACTCAACCATAATTTGCTTCCAAAAATTGATAAATTCGATGTAGTATTTCAATATTCTTTCCTGTTTAATTGAAATTTTTTCTTATACATATGATGAAAAAACAGATACTTAGAGAAATAATAAAATAAAGCAATAGAGAGAGTGAGTGTGTGGCGAAGAAGAAGATGAATTGGGTCAATTTCGGAATCAAAGTGGGGTTGAAAATTAATTCGTATTCATTGGTTTATTTTGGCAGTGTGGTAAAAGCAGGGGTTTGTTAAGGAAATTAGAGGGTGACAATAGTCTAATTCTGTGTACTTAGCTTTTAGGTACCAATTATTACAATATGTGTCTGCATATTCACCCAAGCATATTGAGCAAACTTTACAACCACATGCTGCAGTAAAAAACTTTATTGGCATGTGTCGTGGTGCAATAGCTAGAGGGTTAGCTAATAATTCTATTATGCCCTGTGGCATTAAAGTTTGCATAATATTTGGACAAAATATGTAGACACTGGCGTTTGCAATGTTCTATTAGAATTGTATGGATCAGTAAATTAAAACTCATAACTTAGGCCCTGTTTGGCCTCACTTTATAAGCTGTTTGTTTTATAAATTTTGTAAAAGATATTTATTTCGAAATTTTTCTATTTTGATAGTAGTTTTCAAAAGCATGTAGGGGTCATTTTCTAAAACATATTAAATAAATTACCACACATTTTTAAAATTCTTATTATAAACATACTATTTAAACAAAAAAAATAATTATTTCATATTTTTCTGTAGACACTAAAATAAAAATGATAAGCCTACCATATTATTACAGCCACGTATTACCTTTTATTTTATACAGATTTATATATTATGCTATGAAGTTTAACATATTTTATATAATGTATTATAAAGTTCCTTATATTTCAATTAATTGAGTTTTTGCAATTTGTGTAAAATTGTGTTTGTATGTGTGTTTGTGTGTGTGTGTGTGTTTTTTTTTTTAATATGTTTAGAAAATTTATTGGATGCATATATTCTGCTCTTGAAACTCACATCAATTGCAATAATATAGTTTACCCAACACATAGTTATTTTATTGTCTAACAATTTTATTATCCTCTCTTTTAATAAAATAAACTATTTCTTTTTTATTATAGCCTAACAAAGACTTATTTTTTTTTTATCCATGAGTGAAGTTCGAACGTTAGATCTCTTGTTTTTAGATAAGAGATTTCATCAACTAAATCAAATAACACCTACTTTAATAATAGAAACTATTTAGATGCTTTAATTGATAAGTTTTTTATGGGGTATAATTTAGACAATTCAACCCCAAAAAAATAATTAAAAAAATACCTCAAGAAATTTTATTAGAAAGCCCAAACTTTGAACTTCTCCCAATAAAAATAAAATGTTATTTTTTCTTTTAAAAATATACTCAATTATACATAGAAAAATAATAAAAAAGGGTTTACAACATTAAAAAAAAAATTCTTTTAACGACTAATTGTAATTAGATAGACCCATAATATATATAATTATATATTAAAAGAAATAACAAACAAGGGATTAATAGGAAGACCTCACGTGACTTCGGTTGAACTCCAAAGTTCTTTCCACTCAAATCAATCGTTGGAATTGAACGAAGGCTAATTGGCCTTATATATTATTTGACCGTTTCTCCTTATAACTTCTTCAGAACAAAGTCCACACACACATATATAAGAGTGTGTGTGTATTATATAAATCTTTCTCTCGTTCTCTCACTTTTTTTTTATGAGATTCATTATTAAGTCATATGATTTAATAGAGATAGTGTTCAATTCACTATTAAATCATGTAGTTTAATAAAAACAGTGTTTATTTAACTATAAAATTATATGATTTAATAGAGTGTACTCATAAAACAAACAAGGAGCTTATACCTAAGGATTCTTAAATATTATATAAGCATGACTTATAATAATCTTCCTCAAATCTATGTAAATATTGAAGTACAAATTGAAGATTTCCCACCACTTCAAGAAAGAAAAATTAAGTTGTTTGAAAATTGATCATCTACAGTCTCCATTAATTATTGACACACTATGGCACAGCAGCCAAGTTTCAGGCAAGCTAGTCCGCCTTATATTATCAATATTGCTGCCCTCACCCTGTTGATGTAGCATTTGTGAGGAGAAAAAAATGGCCCTTACTTGTGGCATCTTTGTTACCAGAGACACAAATGGTAACATTCCTTTTTAAGGTTATAGGTGTGTTAGCTTTCATGCGCCTGCGTCGAATTTTACTCTACGGCACCGCGAATCACATGTTACCCTAAGAGAAAAGGCAAGGACCGCACATTACAGGTGGCAAGTGTTCAGAGGAGAAGCAAGAAGCCTCGGGATTTGATCTTCAGTGCTAACATATCTTCAATGTGGAATGTCAGGACTAAATTGGATGTGACCTTAGCAAACAACAGATAAGAGAATGTTTGTGATTAGTCAAAGGAAGCTGGTCTGAGCGTTCTTGTGCAGTCTATGCTGGCGAATCTTCCACAATCATTACTCAGGTGTTATTATTATAATAACATGTGCAGAATTGAATACTAATTTTGTGATTTAAAACGCAAAACTTGTTTGATTAATTAAAATCAATTATTGCGGGAATGAATATGCAGATGCACAGGAAGCATACGGTGTATCCTAATATTGATTATGCATTTATTGTGGGGCTTATTGTGATTCTTGATGAGACTAAGCACGCCCAATCTAGTTCCATTGGTGGTGATGGTGGTGATGGTCGTTGATACTGGAGCCGATTTTTGTGCTATAATTTCAGGCTAATTTGTAACAGAATGGCGTAATTATATAATGATTTCATGTTATAATTAGTAAGATCAATAATGATTTCATGTTGAAAGCTGTATCAATTTTGTTGTACTGTTATCCGTTTCAATTTCATTTGGAAGTGCCAAAAATCTTTTGCCTTGCAAATTGAAGTGAATGCAATTTTACATGATATTGTTGCCATCGTCTCATCGACAGTACCAAAGCTATAGTGGGTATGGAAATTTGCTTTGCCACAGCTCTATATAGCTTCGGATGCTTCTAATTTTCCAAAGTACCAAAACGGCTATAGCAACATGTAGCAATCATTATATAGATTTTATCGACCATTTATCCTAGAAAATAAATTGTTGAAAAAAAAAATCTTACATGGCAAATATGGTAATTCCAAAGTTGTATCTCAGTCGAACTCTTTGAAAAAAAATAAGGGTCAAGTTCAAGAAAATCATGTTATGTATGTTACAATAACTCTAATATCATTATTACTCTGAATATTGTTTAATTTTAAAGTGAATACATATATGCGACACGAGGTTTTATTGGATGCGGACATAAATGACATTACATGCTCGTCCCACCTAAAATTTTCTTGTAAAACATGATTATTAAATATAAAATTGATGAAATCTTATTTAATTAATTGAGACGCATGAGTTGAATTATACGTTTAAGAATTTTTTTTCTTTTTTAATTCCATGATCTAACTTTGTATATCATTAATTTGAGCTGATAAATTTCTTTTAACAAGTATGCATTGTGCAAGTAAACTCAAATGAACAAACCTATACTTCAAATCTTGAAATAATTGAAAAAGAAAGTAATTTTGAAGACATGCAGAAATGGCAGGATTTTAACAAGTATGCTTATTGAAATTTGGATAAAAGATTTAAAGCCAAAAAAAAAAAGTAAAGAAACCTGTATATATAATACAATAGACTGCATCAATTTACACATTTTGTCACCCTAATCGCGTCACTTGAAGGTAACACGTTACCATACCAACAATTACACAAACAGAATATGTGCATAAATATTATTTGTGTATTGCTTAAGAGTAATGCAATACTTAGTTAGGGTACTTAGTTTATATCTAACTAATATGTTATTAATAAAATTTCGCGACTTAATTGAAAAAAAATGAGACTAAATAACTGAACATCACTTAAGTCAATTAAATAATGTCATATCATTTTAATTTGCCACATTAGTTGAGATAATTAGTAATTAATATTCTAACCAAGCATATCATCATTGATTTCTTAATTATATCATAGATAATGCAATCTTAACTGCCCCACTTAAACTGAAAAGAAAAATGACTTCTTATAACTTTAATAAACAAGGGCCACTTCAGCTTGTCCTATACCATATTCATATATAAAACCAACCATCTCTTTAATTTTCAATATATCTCAACCCTACATTATCATCGTCACTTCAATGGAAAACCTTTCCTCAGTTGCTTTACAGGAATCCAAAGAGAAGCTCAAGGCAATCCAGTAGGTACCTCGGAGTCCGGCAACGGCCATAGGGGAGACATGCTGCCAAGTGCCGACGCTAGAAACCACATGGTAAACAAAGAGATTGGCTAGGCACATTAATTAATTTGACACTGCTGAAGAAGCTGCTATTGCATGTATATGGTCTTTAAGCCATCTCTTCAATAGGTGGCACAGGAAAAGCTTGAAGTAAATTTTACTACCGAAAAAGTTAAAGAAACAGAAGGATATTATAATATTAATTGATTATTTTGTCTTTTTCCTAATTCTAATCCTTTTTCGGTTTAATTTTTCGGTTTAATCAGCACCCGTCACCTTTTGGACTTTTGTTCCATCTCCACCGCGGCCGCCGCCACCAACTCCAATTTTGTTTCGACACATGTTCAGTAGATGGTGATGATGATTATTCGCATGTCATTACCTCGTGCATCATACAAAGTTTTTTTTTATGTATAGTCTTCAATTCTTATATTATCTATTCAACAACGTATCTAATTCCTATTGAGTGGAACATCAACTTCCATGGGACAACAAATTAAGAAACCAAGTAAAACAATCCATGAATTTACGTAAATATGAAGCAATCAACACGGCCTCAAAATTATTATTTGACTTGTTCTTCTTGCAACTCCTTGGAAAGACGCATGACTTTGTAATAATCCTTCTCGACAACCTGTATAAATATCTTAAGTACAAATTGAAAACTTCTCACCAATTCAATAAAGAAAAATTGAGCTGTTGTTGATTGATCATCATCTTGACACGCCATGGCACAGCAGCCAAGTTTCGGCAGCGCAGTAGCTAACCCGGTAGCTGTAATTAGCCCCCAGTATTGCAGCCCTCACCCTATTGATCTAGCAATCGTGAGGAAAGTTATGATCTTTAGTACTGGCAACTTTGATGTAAAAGACACAAATGGTAACATTCTTTTTAAAGTTAAAGGTGTATCCGCTTTCATGCACCGGCGTCGAGTTTTACTCGACGGGGCCGGGAATCCCATCGTTACTCTCAGAGAAAAGGCAATGTCTCGGCATCGCAGGTGGCAGGTGTTCAGAGGAGCAAGCACAGAGACTCGGGATTTGATCTTCAGTGCTAAGATATCTTCACTGTGGAGTTTCAAGAGTACTAAATTGGACGTATTTTTAGCAACTAACACAAGAGAGGATGTTTGTGATTTCAGAGTCGTCGAAGGCAGCAGCTGGTTATTTGAGCCTTCTTCTTGTACAATCTATGCTGGCAAATCTTCCGCAGTTGTTGCTCAGGTATTATAATAACAACATGTGGAGGGAACTAAATCCTAATTAATTTTGCAATTTGTATTCTAAAACTTATTTGATTAATCAAAATTAATTATTCGTGTGAAATGAATATAAATGCAGATGCAGGAGAAGCGTACAGTTAAAAGCATTTTCATGGGCAAGGACAATTTTATGGTGACGGTGCATCCCAACGTTGATTATGCATTCATTGTGGCGCTAATTGTGATTCTTGATGAGATTAACAGTGCAAGCTCTGGTTCCAGTAGTAGTGGTGGTGGGTGATATTGGAGCCAATTTTGGTGCTATATTTTCTGGCTAATTTGTAACGGAGTGGTGTAATTATACAATAAGATCAATTGTGTATCTACTGTTGGAAGTTGTACCACTTTTGTTGTATTGATATCTGTTTTAATTTCATTTGGAAGGGCCGAAAATCTTTTGCGTAACAAAATTTTATACGAAATTGTTGCCATCGTATCAGCGAAAGCAACCAGCTATGGTGAGTATGAAATTTTGTTTTGCCTTGTAAATTTTTCCAAAGTACGTACCAAAACGGCTATAACAACTCGTAGCAATCATTATCGATTTTATCGATCTTTATAATTTTGATAAAGAATAATCTTAGAAAATAAACTATAATAAAAAGTATTTTATTTCATATAAGTAGGTTATCGATCTTTATAATTTTGATAAAGAATAATCTTAGAAAATAAACTATAATAAAAAATGTTTTATTTCATATAAGTAGGTCGGTCTTAAAATGGGATATTAAAGTTGTATTTAAGTTGATTTAACTCTTGTAGTTACAGTATTTTTTTTTAAAAAATTGTAGTTACAGTTGAACCAATCGCCTCACACATCAATTTTGAAAGGAAATTGCTTTCATTTCCTGTTGGGGGAGTGGGTTAGAGCATGTGAAATGAAATAAAAACATGGTCAGTTCAAGAAAATCATGTTATGTATGTTACAATTTCTCCCTTAATATCATTATTACATGTGTGTGAAAATATTTTACTGGATAACGACATAAATGACATTGTACACTCATGACAGTTTAAACTTTTCTTCTAAACATGATTATTAAATATTAAAATTGATAAAATCTCATTTAAATAAAGAGAAAAGAAAAGAAATCCACGATCGAACTATGCATATCACTTATTTGAGCGGATAAATTTCTCCTAACAAGAAATCAAGGATAAATTGTGCAAGTAAATCCAAATAAGCAACCCTATACTTAAAGATCTTGGAATAATTGAAAAAAAAATAATTTTGAAGAAAATTAAAATTTTAGTTAGTTTAGAAGACATGTAGAAATGGCACACGCAGTGATTAGAGCAACTTCAGGTATGACTTCTCCAAAAGTTGGAATCGGGGCGCCCATACTAATCAATATGCGTTGTCGTTTTCAAAACAAAAGATTGAAAAATAAACAAAATGAATGGATAATGGATATTGGATGAATGGAGCATATTTGATTAATTAATTGGTTTAGTCAATGGTCTATCTTTGCCTCCTACCAATATTCCAATAGCCATCTTTATCATTTCCCACTATTCAACGAGCCGAAAAATTTTGTAGAAAATCATGTGTCATCTTTTCATGCCCTTTAATTATTACCATAAAGATTAGATACGCTCACTCTACCTTATTAATGTAAGAAAAAAAATGGTACGGTTACGTGTGGTAACCATGAAAATGATTGCGCTGTAATTTTATTCCCCCTTCCCCCCCTCTCTGAAGACGAGCACAATTTTCATTCATAATCGTATTATTTTCAAGGGAAAAGGCAAAAGAAAAAAAGTCATACGGATTTAACTGGAAAGAATATAATAAGGAGTCTATTTAGACTTATTTTCAAATAATCCGTTACAACCAATGAAGTAAGAACCATTGACCTACTAGCGTACTTGCAGAGACATTAACACAAATCAGAAGCAAAATAAAGATACCAGAGGAGCTTTCAAGACAAAATTTCATAAAATTTGATCAACAGTCTTATAAATTAAGGTTTTTCTTTTTTATACTGAGACGACGACGCATTAAATTACCAAAAAGGGTAAAATTGAAAATACAAAAATATAATAAAATTATATCGATTTATATGAAAAAAATAAAATCTAAAAAGAAACTTGAAAAATAAATAAAAGTCTTTCATTTACAATTGCCGGCCCAAAGAAAAAGAATTTTATGATAAGTCCCATTTATGACATATTAATAAACATCTGCATTCATCTTTTCTTAAATTTTGAAACGATATATTATATATTTGCAACGGATACTTATAGCAAAAATTGTGAATCTTGAAAGGATACATAGATAATGTACTAGGTATCTATGTACTACGTTAAACATTGATGCACTTAAGTGTCGCGCAATAATACATTCTGCTAACATGCGCACAATTTAATTCAGGTTTTACCAAAAATGTCCTCTGGCCTTCTCAAGTCAACTAACTTGATATTTGTAACAGATTTGCCGCAATAATTAATCTGCCGCCTGTAGCAGCCCACGTATGAATATCAACCTTGAGAGCTTCAAATCTAGACTAGCAAAAATATCTAAAAAAACAATAACAAGAGGACACAGATCAACTACAACACCAACATAAATCCATCATCATCATCATCATACACACACACACACATATGTATATGTGTGTGTATATATATATATATAGTCTATATATAAGTCCTCTGAAGTTTTTGTCCAAGCCATATCGTCCAGTTGTCCCATGTGTGATTCCTTTTGGATAAAGATGTTCTGTGACGAAAACACTTCAAGAATTGCTATAAGTGATAAGCTTAATAAGGGTTTAGAGTGTGTAATATAGAGTTTGTAACTTGTCAGTCTTGTAATATAAGCTTCCAACCTTCTTTCATAATAATGTTTTTTAATTGGTATTAGAGCCAGTCCTCTCAAAAGAGCATCAACAAGAGTATGTGTTGAGTAGAGAAAACCCATGTGGATCTATTTTGGATTTTATGATATTTCAACAATTTGTGATTAAGGGGTGAAGTGTCCATCTTAGTGAGAGTCTAACAAGAGTCTAGAGTTTGTAATATAGAGTCTGTAACTAGCTAATCTTGTAATATAAGCTTCTGACAATACTAGTTTATGCATGTACGTCAGTTCTTTGAACTTGGAGAGGTACTTTTCATGCTCTTCCTCTTTTATCCAAATCTGCCAAAAGCCAAATTTCACACACACACACACACATATGTTAGAACTTTTTTGAACAATTTTGTAATGGCACAATTCAAATATCCGAATTCAGGATGAGTCAAATCTACTTCGAAATATTTGAAAAATGAAATTAATCTTGCTTGATACACATAAGAGACTTGAACTCTTTTAATATTTTGCCATAAGACGATTAAATGATTCTGGAATAATAATTGACAAAAATCATACCATAATTTATAAAAATAAATAAATAAAGTTCTAGAACTTATAAATTGATTTGGTATTACTGAGCATTTGATTCAAAGCGTATTCAAATTTTAAAATGAGATTTAATTGCAAACTAAATAAGGGTATTTACCCAAGACAACCAATTAAATTTTAAAAGTATCCTAAATTTTGCCATGAATTAAATACTTTGGAGAATATAAAAAAGCACCTCAAGAAAATCTTGTACTCTGAATAATTTTAGGTCCTTAGTAATAGTTTTCTTGCTGTATATCTCCTCCACTTATTGTCACACAACACATGTGAAGCGTCACTTAACTGTAAAATAATGTCCCCTTAAAAAATGCTTTGTCATGCTATCAATTTTGTAATGGCCTAATGGGTGATTTATTACTACATCACATCGCAACACCGAACCCTAAGCTTGATGTAATTCATATACGATGTTATGACATTATTTGGGAAAAAAATTATTCATTTAAAAGAATATAATAATATAATATTTCGCATTTTCACTTGAATTGAAGTCCAAATAAAACAAGGCGTCTTGGGATAATGTCAAAGGAACAACAGACGTATTATACTTATACCATGGCTGCCCAATACTAAAATAAAACTTATAAGTAAATAGATAAATAAATGATGGATTTAGTTATATTGGAACCGCTTTAAGGTAGAGCATCCCTTTGCCATAAGATTAAAGTTCTAATATACTTTTTATTATTTATCACTTTGCATGTGTGGTTGTGACTCGTGTTCTATCTTATAGTAGTTCCAAGATAGCTATGGACATAAATAATATTCATAAATTTCAAATTAAAAGCATGGCTGACAAATTTGTAATTCAATCAATATAAAAACAGGGGACAAAACAGACCTCGATCAATAGGGTGTGGGCTAATTTAAAGTGATTAATTAAGGTTTTCGATAATTTGGACTTTAATATATCTAATAGGGTGTTAGCCTTTATATAATGGCTGAAATATGAATATCTAAAGATAACAGAAAAAGTTATCTATATAAGTGGTCATGATCCCCATGTCACACATATCTTTCTATTCTTTATGACATCATATTAGAGAGAGAGCATAAAAAAAATTAAAAGATTCTCTAGAAGAATGTGTTGATCTAGAAGACCAAGTATACTATTCCAAAGAGCAATTCAGCGTTATGAATTCAGGTACGCTTCCGCATAATTTGTTATTAATTCTTGGTGGTACAATATGAATATTTTTCGATTATAAGTGATAGTTTTCACTAAAGAATTTCTTGTTCTAACAACTATTTCTTTTATTTTCAATATATCTCAACCCCTACATATTTATCAATCATTTTAATGGAATATTTTTCCTCAGTCGCTTTACAGGAATCTAAAGGGAAGCTCAAGGCAATCCAGTAGGTACCTCAGAGTCCGGCGACGACCATAGGGGAGATATGCTGCCGACACTCAAAACCACAAACTAAAGAATGACACTGGCTAGGCTCATTAATTAATTTGACACTGCCGAAGAAGCTGCTATTGCATATATATGGTCTTTCAGCCATCTATTTAATTAATTGGTAGCATAGGAAGTGCTTGAACTAGGGGTGGACATGAGTTGGATTAGATTGGGTTTGTGAAACTCAACCCGTTATTAAGTAAGTTAAGATAAAATCAACCAAACCCAATTAAATAAACATGTTTAACCCAATCCAACCCAACCCTTAAATTATCAGGTTGGGTTGATTAGGTTAAAAACTTGAACTCAAATTAAAATTAAAAATTAAATAAAGAAGAAGATATGAAAGTTGAAATGAAACTTATTGAAATTAAATATAAATATATTATATTATGAAAATTCTATTCATAGTCTATTATTATTCGATAAAGAAAATTAAAAGAATATCGAATGAATAAATCAGAGAAGTATTTTAGTCGACGGAGAATTGAGATTTAAGAGAGTGATTTTAATTTTGTAATTAAGGTCTAGAGTAGTAAATACCAGAACAAAACAGTCTCTTTTATAAAAGAATAAAAAAGAAGATAACAAATAGATTAGCTGCTTAAATTCTTAGGATTTTATAAATGAGAATTATCTTATTATTATTATTATTATTATTATTATTATTATTATTTGTGTGAGTTGGGTTGGGATAGATAGATTCATCATAATTAACCCAACCCAACCCAACCTAATTGTTGATTGGGTTTGAAAAAATTGACCTAATTAACTCATAATAATCCACTCAACCCGTCAAAATTAAATTTAGTTGGATTGGATTGAATTGAGTCCATCGGGTTAGTTTCGGTTTACTCACCCCTAGCTTGAACTAAATTTTACTACCGAAAGAGGTTAAAGAAACAGAAGGATGTTATAATATTAATTGCCCTAATTCTATCTTTCTTCCGTTTAATTTTTTAAGTTTAATTAGCAGCCGTCACCTTTTGGACTTTTGCTCCATCTCGACCGCCATCGCCGCCACAGACTCCAATTCTGTCTCGACACATGTTCAGTTGATAGTGGTGATGATTCTCATGCTATTACCTCCACGCATCTTATAGAAGTTTATGGCAGTCGAATAATTTATATTTAATTCCACAAAATATATATATATATTTTTTTGGGTTTATGTGGTCTTCAATTCTTATATTATCTAGTCAATAACTTGTCTATTCCTATTGAATGAAACATCTTTTTCCATGGGGACAACCACGTGAAAAAATTCATTAATTTAAGTAAATATGCAGCTGTCCACGCAGCCTTAAAATTATTATCTGACTTTTCTTCTTGCAACTTCTTGGAAAGACGCATGACTTTGTAATAATCCTCCTCGACGATCCAGATAAATATCTTAAGTACAAATAGAAAACTTCTCACCAATTCAATAAAGAAAAATTGAGCTGTTGTTGATTGATCATCATCTTGACACGCCATGGCACAGCAGCCAAGTCTCGGCAGCGCAAGTAGCTAACCCGGTAGCTGTAATTAGCCCCCAGTATTGCAGCCCTCACCCTATTGATCTAGCAATCGTGAGGAAAGTAATGATCTTTAGTACTGGCAACTTTGATGTAAAAGACACAATCGGTAACACTCCTTTGAAAGTTAAAGGTGCATCCGCTTTCATGCACCGGCGTCGAGTTTTACTCGACGGGGCCGGGAATCCCATCGTTACTCTCAGAGAAAAGGCAATGTCTCGGCATCACAGGTGGCAGGTGTTCAGAGGAGAAAGCACAGAGACCCGGGATTTGATCTTCAGTGCTAAGATATCTTCACTGTGGAGTTTCAAGAGTACTGAATTGGACGTATTTTTAGCAACTAACACAAGAGAGGATGTTTGTGATTTCAGAATCGTTGAAGGCAGCAGCCGGTTATTTGAGCCTTCTTCTTGTACAATCTATGCTGGCAAATCTTCCGCAGTTGTTGCTCAGGTATCATAATAATAACATGTGGAGGGAACTAAATCCTAATTAACTTTGCAATTTGTGTTCTAAAACTTATTTGATTAATTAAAATTAATTATTCGTGTGAAATGAATATAAATGCAGATGCAGGAGAAGCGTACAGTTAAAAGCATTTTCATGGGCAAGGACAATTTTATGGTGACGGTGCATCCCAACGTTGACTATGCATTCATTGTGGCGCTAATTGTGATTCTTGATGAGATTAACAGTGCAAGCTCTAGTAGTAGAGGCGGCGGCGGCAGCGGCGGTTGTGGTGGCGTTGGTTGTGGTGGTGGGTGATATCGGAGCCGATTTTGGTGCTATATTTTCTGGCTAGTTTGTAACGGAGTGGCGTAATTATATAATGATTTCACGTTGTGATCGGTAAGATCAATTGTGTACCCATTGTTGGAAGTTGTATCGCTTATGTTGTATTGATATCTGTTTTAATTTCATTTGGAAGGGCCGAAAATCTTTTGCGTAACAAAATTTTATGCGAAATTGTTGCCATCGTATCAGCGAAAGTAACCAGCTATAGTGAGCATGAAATTTTGTTTTGCCGCTGCTCTGTCGCTTTGGGTGCTTGTAATTTTTTCCAAAAGTACCAAAACGGCTATAACAACTTGTAGCAATCATTATCGATTTTATCGATCTTTATAATTTTAATAAAAAAATGTCTTATTTCATATAAATAGGTCGGTCCTAAAATAGAATATTAAAATTGTGTTTCGGTTGATTTAACTCTTGTAGATTGCAGTGTAAAAACGAAAAAAAAAAATATTTGTTGTTATAGTTGAGCTAATCCCCTCTCACATCAAATAAAGGGAAATTTTCTTTGATTTGGGTTGTTTGAATGGGTTAGAGCATGTGAAATGAAATAAAAACATGGTAAATTTGAGAATATCATGTTATGCATGCTACAATTTCTTTCCCAATATCATTATTATATGTATATGACAAAATTTGATTAGACGAGGACATAAATGATATTATATGGTCATTTGAGTTTGAAATTTTCTTTTAAACATGATTATTCGATATTAAAATTCATAAAATCTCATTTAACTAAGAGAAGAGAAAAGAAAAGAAATCTATGATCGAATTATATCTACTACTTATTTAAGCTGATAAATTTTTCCTAACATGAAACCAAAGATGAATTGTGCAAGCAAATCCAAATAAGCAACCCTATACTTAAAAATTTTGGAATAATTGAAAAAAAAAAATAATTTTGAAGAGAAATAAAATTTTAATTAGTTTAGAAATGCAGAAATGGCACACGCAATGATTAGAGCAATTTTAATGGAATGATTTCAGCCTTCAGGCGATGACTTGTCCAAAAGTTGGAATCGGGGCACCCACACTTATCAATATACGCTGTCGTTTTCAAAGCAAAAGATAGAAAAATAAACGAAATGAATGGATGTAGGTATGGCTAGTGGATATTGGATGGATTAAAAGCAGAATGATGAATGGGGCATATTGATTAATTAATTGGTTTAGTCAATGGTCTATCTTTGCCTCCTGCCAATAACCATCGTTATCATTTCCAACTATTCAACGAGTAGAAAAATTTTGTGAGAAATCATGTGCCATCTTTTCATGCCCTTTAATTATTACCATAAAGATTAGATACGCTCACTCTACCTCATTAATAATAATGAAAAAAAAATGGTATGGCTACGTGTGGTTAGCATGAAAATGATTGCGTTTTAATAATCGTATTATTTCCAGGGGAAAACAGGGGTAAAAAAAAGTGACCTACTGGCGTGCTGGCAGAGACATTAATACAACTCAAAAGCAAAATAAAGATACCACTAAAATTTGATCAACAGTCATATAAATTAGGGTTTTACTCTTTTTATACTGAGACCACGACCCCTGAGATTACCAAAAAAGATAAAATTAAAAATATTAAAATATAATAAAATTATAACAATTTAAATGAAGAAAATAATAATCTATAAAGAAGCTTGAAAAATAGATAAAAGTCTTCCATTGGTAATTACGAATCCAAAGAAAAAGAATTTTATGATAAGCCGCTGATTATTTACGACATATCAATAAACATCTGCATTCGCCTTCCTTTAAACTTTGAAACGATATATTATACATTCTATATATATACTTAGAGTAAAAATTATTACTCCTGAAAGGATACAAAGATAACGTATTACATCAAATATTGATGCACCTAAGTGTCATGCAATAATACATTCTGCTAGCATGCGCACAATTAATTTGAGTTTTACCAGGAATATCCTCCGATCTTCTCAAGTTAACCAACTTGATGTTGTAACAAATTTGCAGCAATAATTAATCTGCCTCCCGTAGCAACCCATTTATGAATATCAACTCTTGAGACCTTCAAATCTAGACTAGCAAAAATATCTAAGCAAACAATAACAAGAGAACATTGATCAACTACAACACCAACATAAATCCATCATCATTGACTGCATTGTAAGGTTATTATTAGAAAATAGGCCAGATTATATATATATATATATATATATATTAGAACTTTTTTGAACGATTTTGTAATGGCACAATTCAAATATTCGAATTCAGGATAAGTCAAATTTACTTTGAAATATTTTAAAAATAAAATTAACCTTGACAAATACACATGAGAGACTTGAACTCTTTTAATATTTTGCCATAAGATACTTAAATGGTTCTCGAATAATAATTCACAAAAATCTACCATAATTTATATATAAAAAAAGTAAAATTTTAGAGTTTACAAATTGATTTGGTAGTACTGAATATTTGCTTCCAAGAGTATTAAAATTTTAAAATGAGATTCAACTGCAAACTAAATAAGGGCATATATACCCAAAGCAACCACTTAGAAATTTTATATATATCTAAAATAAATTTTGTCATGAATTAAATGCTTTGGAGAATATAAAAAAGGACCTAAAAAAATCTTGTTACTATGAATAATATTAGGCCATTAGTAGTAGTTTTCTTGCCATTTATCTCCTCCAATTCTTGTGACACAACACACGGGAAGCGACCCTTAACTGTAAAATAATGTCCCCATAAAAAATGTTTTGTCATGCTATTTTATAATGGCCTAATGGGTGATTTATTAATACATCACATCACAACACCGATACAGTTCATATACGATATTATGACATTATTTGGAAAAAAAATAATTATTCATATAAAAGAATATAATAAATATAATATTTCGCAGAGACTTGAATTGAAGTCCAAATAAAACAAGGAGTCTTGGAATAATGTCAAAGGAACAACAGACGTATTATACTTGCATCGTGGCTGCCCAATACTAAAATAAAATTGATAAGTAAATAGAACAATAAATAATTAGTCTAGTTACATTGAAATTGCTCTAAGATAGAATACTCTTTTATAATCACATAATTAAAATTATAATTTTATTTTAAGATAAAATACTCTTTTATAATCATACAATTAAAATTAAAATATATTATTTATTATTTATTATTTTACATGTGCCGTTGTAATTTATGTTCTATCTTGTAATAATTCTAAAATAGCCGTAGCCTTAAATAATATTATTAAATTTAAAATTAAAAGCATGGCTGACAAATCTGCAATTCAATCAATATAAAAACAGGGGACAAAGCCGACCCCGGTCGTGACTGATAATTATCCGTTTTTTCTCTTTTGCCACCCCAATTCCATATCTACGACTTTTCTCATCCCCCTCGCATTAACTTTTTTATTTCAAAATGTTTATTTCTAAAGAGATAACAAGGTTTATCTATTATGTCAAATAGGCCCTCAACCATTTTGAAATCACGAAAATATCCTTAGTTGTTTGTCTTTTTTTTCTATGAGCTGCAGTATATTACACTCTGTCCACCCCAAATTAAAAAAATTCAACTTCCAAATTACAAGCGAGCCCAACTATTCGGTTTTTGAAAAAAATATTTAATTATTTGAGTTATAATATTTGAACCCTCATTATATTTTACTAACCCTTACTAATTACTTTTATGTTAATATCTATTATATTCTTATATGAATGACTTAAAAGGGTAAATACTTTTAAGTGCATCACATTATAATTTTTATTAATATCTAATTTAGCTAATCTAATTTCTTAAATCCTAATTTTTTTTAACTTTTTAAATTATTATCTCTTCTCAAATATTGTATGCTCTACTTTTATAATCATAGAATAAACTAGTTTATAATAATTAATAAAGGATGATGAAGAAGTATCAATTTTTTTTTATGGTTATGGCAACGGCAGATAAAATCTTTAAAAAGAAAGAGAGAGATTATAGTGATTATGAATTTTTTTTAAATAGATTTTATAAGTTTTATATGGTGTGTGCTTTGAAAAAAGATAAAAATTATAGCAAGGGTAAATTTGGGATTAGGTGGGGTATATTGAGAGGTAAAGATTAATTTAAATTTTTTAATGGGATTAACTAAAAAATAAGGGCTGGTGAGATATAATTAGGAGGGTCAAATATCACCACTCTAATTATTATTTTTGTTACAAGAAGACAATTGGTTTGGGCTCTAGAGCCTGTACGAACACAATTTAAAATAATTTTTTTTAGACAATATTGAGATTGGCATTTTTTAGTAGATTTTCATTTTGAATATATTATTCAAACTCGCCATATATTTCTGTTTAAATGGGCAACTGCGAGCCGTCCTCTTTTTTTTTTAATCTTTTAATTAAACACACCTGTAAATTACATGACACTCAATGCAAAGACCTAAATATTAGTGAAGCTACCCACTAACTAATGAAGCTGGAATTCATTAGCGTCTTCACCGAATTGTTCAAATCTTCATTATTGATTAACGCTACTATTTTAACATTAATATATATATATATATATATATATATATATATATATATATATATATATTAAAGAAACAATTGTTGGTTGTTGATGGTAAAAGAAAAAAAATGATGATCAATGGAGATCTATATTTTACTAATTAATTGAAAAATATTTATTGACATCAATAATTGCAAAATAAAAAATTAAAATATAATTTTAATCCATCCTGGTCGCATACCAATTGTATACTAAACTAAAATTAATACTATAAATATAACGCAAACTAATTAAATATTGTCAAGACGCACCCTAAATGTGAAATTACACACTTATAAGAGATGTTCAAAACTCAGTAAAATGGTCATTCCAGCAGGAGTTTTGAGTCTTGGAACCTGTTTGATACAAATAGAAAAACCATAACCTTGTTTCATAAAATGTAAGACAATAGGGAGCTAGTGCTTATTATCCCAATAATTGTGCTGCCAAAATGTGAGATGCCACGCTGTGAACATTCAATGGTGCGTGTATTTCAGTTATCGAAAGAGAGGCGTGGGGTTAAAGGCATTCATACAAAGCATGCTAAAACGAAGATTTTTATAATGACAGAAAAAAGAAAGGCAAAGGAAAAACGAAGTTTCGACAAAAGAAATAAAACGGAGAATCAAAGAAAATTAATAATAGAAAAGAAAGATAAAAGAGACGATTATTTGCGTGTTATCAGAGAACCAACGAAAACGTTGAAAAAAATATATATATATAAATTCTTTGAGCTTGAACGCATTCCTGGCGGTGTATTTTCCTTGGACCGAATTTTCTCGTTAAACGAACAACCGAACAGGAAAAAATTTGCATTTTCTTTTTTCTGATTTCTAATTTGGAGGGAAAGAGAGATAGACTAAAGATGATGTCGTCGTCGTCGTTGTCGTCGTCGTCTTCGGCGACTGTGGCAGTTGACAAGGCGACCAGCGAGCTTTTGATTAGTCCTGATTGGACTATGAACATCGATATCTGTGATTCCATCAATTCTCATCGGTGGTAATTTTGCTTGAATAACAGCTTGGCTTTTCCTTTAATCTTAGGGTTTCGTTTAGATATATATATATATATATAAAATTAATTAATAACTTTTTTTTTTTTGGATTATAGATAGAATATGGAGTAGTTTTATTTTCATCAATTTTTTCTTTTCTGTTACTTTAGGAGTTATTGTTTTATGCGGTTGACTTAGGTTTGTAAGTTAGGTCTCCTGATTCTACTCAACATAAAGATATCTATTCGTGTGCTCTTGATCTTTTATTTGAGAATTTAGACGATGAAATTGAGATGAATTTTTTTTTTTATTTGAGTTAAAAAAAAGGATCTTTTTGGTTAAAAAGATTTTTCTTTTCTTTTCTTTTTTCTTTTTTTCTTTTTCCTCTTTCAATATGAAGCTTTATATATTTTTGGTGCTTTAAGGAAGTGTTTTTATTTGTTTCAACAGGATGAAAATAAGATTTGTTCTGGTTTTTTTATGGATTATCTGTTGAATTGATCAGGCAGGCAAAAGATGTTGTGAAAGCAGTGAAGAAAAGGTTACAGCACAAGAACTCAAAAGTGCAACTTCTTGCCTTGACGGTAAATTTTTTGGGAACTTTCTAGTTCTCCTCTTGTTATCTTTTATTCTCTACTGTGTAAATTGACTTCAGTTTTGCAACTTATTCTTTTGTATGCAAAATGGTTCTTTAACTCAATATTTGTTTTGTTTTCAACTTATCAGTTTCGACCTTAATATTGTTTAACTCTGTCATGAATAACTGTTTTATAGCTTTTAGAGACGATGGTGAAGAATTGTGGTGATTTCGTTCATTTTCAAATTGCTGAGAGGAATGTGCTGGGAGAGATGGTTAAAATTGTGAAGAAGAAGGTAACCATTCTTTTACTTTTAGAAGTGTTTCAGCATGAGATGCAAGGCAATTATTATTCTAGTATTTTAAGCTTTTATTGCATGTTTGATCCGCTTCTGATAGTAATTTTTCCAATTGTTTATCAATTATAATGAATTTTACTGTTTAGATGATAGTTTAATTTGATAAACTGCTAGTAGTGTTTTATGCAGTTGGTATCATCTGAGAACTAAATTCATTGACAAACTTCAATTTTTGGAAATGTTGAAGTAGAGTTTGAATAGCTTTCTGTAAATCAGGCCTAATAGTTTTTCTTACTTTTGCTTTTCTCTATGACTTGCTGAGAGATTAATATTGCTTATGAGAGAGATTGATATTGCTTTTAAGAGAATTAAATTTTCTCTATCTCTGTAATCGCTGCAGTGTTCCTTGCTTATGCGTAACCAGTGCATTGATGAGAGCACCCTGACATGTCCATGTAGGGATAGTAATTTTAAGTTTAGTCTCCTTGAACTGGGAGAATAGGTATGTTACTGGAAGAATGACATGATTTGTGTGAGTGCCATGACAAATTCATGTGATATAATGAGAAAATCTTTGAATTTGTTTATTGGATTGTTATGGTAATAAATACCCTTCTGTTGTTTCTATGGCATCTTTTGTCTCTTACTGTGTTCAATAACTGTTTAGGCCTTCTGCCTCAACTAATACATTTATCTTATTGGTTTTGCAGCCAGATATGCAGCTGAGGGATAAAATCTTGGTTTTATTAGATTCTTGGCAAGAGGCATTTGGTGGGCCTGGAGGAAAACATCCTCAGTACTACTGGGCTTACGAGGATTTAAGGGTAAGCCTACAGCTTGTAGTACTCCATTGCTTGCTTGATTGCTCTCTTCTGCCTTGGGTGGGAATATTGTGAACTTAGGCTGGTGCTTCTTTTATATTTTTGGTAAAAAATGATAAACCAAGGGATTGCAGTCAATTTAATATAGAAGTACGGTGTAGTATCTGTTTAATTTAACAACTGGTCCCCAATCTCTTTTCTTTCTTTAATTTTTTTTTCATTTTTTGGGAAAATCCATCGCTTTGACTGTATATTGCATCTGTAACTACAAGATCAGTAAATGCTTTATTCTTATTCGAGAACAGTGAGGAATGTTGTATGGATGATCATTGGGTTGTTAGATAATCCAATAATTGTGGCCTTTATGAATGCAGCGTTCTGGAGTACAATTTCCCAAGCGTTCACCAGATGCTGCTCCTATATTTACACCTCCTGTTTCCCACCCCACTCTAGGACAAGCTCAAGCTAGTTATGGAATGCCTAGCAATTCCTCAAGAAGGCTCGATGAAACAATGGCGACAGAGGTTGAAACTTTAAGGTGAGGGTTTCACTTTGGTTCTCACAGCATCTGGTCCCTTGTTACTGTAGAATATTGCTTTATCTTGAAAGTGCTTCTATGTCTACTAATTCTGGAGATAGTTTTAAGTTTTGTTATTTCTTGCCCATGTAGTTTTTCAAGCTTGGATTCTATGCGCGATGTTATGGAGCTATTAAGTGACATGCTGCAAGCTGTAAATCCTAGTGACCGTGAGGCATGTGAAATCATGGTTTTAACTCCTATCGTTACCCTTAACAGAGGTGTAAAATCTTTTATCTGTCTTTTTTTCTTACTGTTTGTAGGCAGTAAAAGATGAGGTAATTGTTGATCTCGTTAGTCGGTGTCGGTCCAATCAAAAAAAGCTCATGCAGATGCTTACTACAACTGGGTTAGTCCTCAACAAATGGCTATTCTTAAGGCTTAACGGTTTCCTGCATGCTGCGCTTTATATCATCCTTAGAATTAGTCAATGATGTGTGATCATGTGTTGGAGTTGCATGTCTCTGTCAACATGCAGTACCATGAGGTCATGAATGGTTATCTAAAATTGTATTTTTGGCATTGTGGCAGGGATGAGGAGCTTCTTGGCCGGGGTCTTGAATTAAATGACATTCTGCAGAACTTGCTTGCAAAACATGACGCTATAGCATCTGGTTTACCCATACCAACTGAAGTTACAAATCTAAGTCCTAAACCAACTGAAGCATGTGCCTCATCTAGCCTCAAATCGACTGATGTTGGTAGCTCGAGCCCAACACCTAATGGTAACCACCCTGCACCTGTTCCTAGTGTGACGAGGGCCCTAATCGATGAAGAGGAAGAAGAGGAAGACGACTTTGCACTGCTAGCTCGAAGGTTGTTCATGACTACTTAGCAATAGTTATTGACTTACTCTTTGCTCTGTTTGCTGTAAATGCAGATTTAATTTCTTTTTTATTTAGGATGATGATTTGTGCTTTCCATTTGGTAATATGTGCAGGCATTCCATGCCAAAGCCAGGGCCTTCTCAGAATTCATCTGCAGAAACTGGCGGCACTCTTGTGCCAGTGAAGAATAGCAATGCAACTTCATCTTTGCCTGCTGCCACCCCATCCAATGCTTTGGCTCTGCCTGATCCACCTGCACCAGTGAGGACTTCTAAAGAGCAGGACATTATTGACCTTTTGAGTATTACATTGTCAACTACATCAACCTCCCCACAAGCCCCACACACACCACCAATTTCCAATCAGAGCACGCAGCAGGTACCTGCTCCCCCGAGCACTCAAGGAAATCCTTATGCTTCCGAAACTTATCCTGGAAATCAAGGGCAGGTACCCTACAACAATTATGTTGCTCCATGGGCCCGGCCTCAATCACAGCCATTACCACAATCACAACCCCAATTCCAGCCACAGGTGCAGCCTCAATGTCCTCAATATTCATCTGCGTATCCTCCTCCACCATGGGCTGCTACCCCAGGGTATTTTAACAACCAAAATCATCTCTCTGGTACCAATAATATGTTTTCAACTCCGCGAGCCAATATGCCAACATCTTACAGACCCTTGCAACCAAATAACTCATTCCCCATAAGAGGGAGCAATGGCTCAGTTATGCATGGAGATCCTCCGGCAAGTTCTGGCCCAGGAAATCCAGCCTCAACGACAGCACAGAAGCCATTTATTCCTTCATACAGACTATTTGAAGATTTGAATGTTCTAGGCAGTGCAGATGCCAGGCTTAAGATGACGAGCAGCTCATCTCCTAGCTTGGCAGGAACTTCTGGGCAAGGTATGGTGGGTGGGAGGAAGTGAGAAATTCTAGTGGTACAGCAACTTTTATATGAAAACAGGATATATGAAATATCCATGTGAATATGGTGATTGCAAATTTCTTCGTTTAGTTTGGACTGCGTCAAAATATCCTTAGGTAAATCCATGTGACAGTCATAGCTTGGCGGTGTTATTGATTATTAAGATCACCCTTATTTTTCGGTTCTTGTATGGCTTCTTTATTGTAATTGGTACTGTCATTTGTAGCTTCTGGTGATTTGATCCTTGCCATGGATATGATTTTCGGCAACCTTCGAACTTAAACCACCAACTCCTGTGAGCTGGTTGACTGCCGCCTTGCCACTGATGTCCTCTTAGCACTTGCAACAAGCCTACCTCAACAACAGACGGAAGGATGGTGGTTGGGCGTCTTTTATGAACATGTTTCAAAATTGTTTAGTTGGACGTCACGATTCTGAAAATGACTTAAGGCCCAGTGATCCATAAATTCAACAGAATACATAGTGGAAAAGGCTAAGTTAAAGCCCCCACATTTCAGGGGATAATTGCCCATATCACTCACTGTTTGCAACAAGTGTGCTGCTTTTACAAATTGAACAAAAGGGATGGCAGAACAATGGACACACCGAAATGGGAGGAAAGATAAACAGGAGAGGTAAAGAGAAAAAAAAAATATTTACACGCATTTACCTATATAACAAATTATTTGCCAAAGCACCCCTAATGCAGGATTTCTTACCCATCATGTAAGAGACTCCACATTGGAGGCAAATGAATGTATAGCATACAACTTCACTTTGAACTTCCCTGACCCCGTATTTCCAATTTATCAACGGTGAAGCACAACCGCGGCAGCAGAATGTGTAGCATTTGCTGATTTGAATAAAGCTGTGCATTGATTGACTCAATTTGCTGCCTTCCAAATTTAGGAATTTGAATCCGGTAGACAGATCATCTCTTGCACCCAAGTTGACATCAAATCAAGCATGTATAGAGACACAGGCATCTGCAGAACCAGCAGCAAGCAGCACTTGATATGGGTGGAAGGCGAGGCAACTTACGGAACCAATCTTCTGGGCCATGAAGCTCGGATGGTGGTATCTAATGGTGCCCAGTTGTTCACCCTCCAAACTGAAAACTTTGATCAGCTGTTTTGCTGATCCACTGGCAATGATTGGGGCATGTCTATGAACAGCTAAAGCTGACAAAGAGCCCCTGTGAGCATCAATTGTGAGGTAGGCATCCTTATGGTTTCTAATGTCAAGGAACTGGATGTCACCAGCTTGTGATGCACTGACAATCTGAAAAAGAACAAGTGAGATGGTAAACTAAGGAAAATTAGCTTCAGTTTCCCATTAAATAGTTCAAGAAGCAAGAGAATAAATCAGAAGTCAAAAAAAGATGGTAAATCAGAAGTCAAAAAAAGGTTCCATTTACCTTTGCCGGATCCAGTCCAGGCTGAAAGCTGATCCCCACAACTCTTTCTACTTGCTGAGTATGCGGTCGTGTCGAACAGACAAGCCTATGAATTTAAGAGGTTATTACAAAAATCAGAAGAACAGAATATATATAAATCCAGAGATAATGAAACAGAGGTTGTATTTGGTAAAGACTTGCAACTGTAGCCTGAAAGTTAGGGTGATTATTCTCCAAAGTTGTCTGATGAACTACCTATATTACATTTACTACTATTGACAAAATTATTATTCAAGATTTTAAAAGCTAGATTTTTGTTTCCCCTCTCACAAGTTTCACATTACTTTTAAGACAGCAGCACAGTAACAAATAGAGCTTATGAACAACACTTGATAACATGCATACTTCATCTATAATTAAAGTAGAGTATGTATTATTAAATAGAGCCTATGAACAAGACTTGATAGATAAAGTATTAGGTAGAATATGAAATAAAAAATCATGGTTACAAGGACTAGTGGACTAGCAACCAGGATTGTCACTAACAATTTTATTTTAATCTACCATGTCTCATTGAATTCTGAATTTGATGGAACATTGCAGCCACAAAAACATATCCATTTTGTGTCAGGCCAGGAATTAAAATTAATGCAAAATGCTTACATTTCAGGTGTACGAACATCATAGAGTCTGACAGAGCCATCCACAAAACCAGCAGCAAGTTGACCCCCATGAACTTGAGAAGCAGACTATATGATATAAATATAACTCATCAACAAAAACTTCTAACACAACAAAATAATCTCTTAATATCAGCACACTGTTATTGATAAAACACCATATTAGAAAAGAGTTGAGTCTCATGAATTTATATCATCTTAGCATCCTGAGATGTATCCATGACCCTGTCTTCATACTTCTAACAGGCAATGCATCAAAGAGAAAACCAGCTAACACACTTCACAACCAAATCTAATTCAATCATGGATTGCGGTGTTTTCCAAACCTGCTGAACTCATCCGTCAAAGTACGACATATTTCCCATTTTGCAACATATTTCCCAATTTTCTTATGTCCAGTAACTTTAAAGTTTTACCATCTTAGAGAGATTTACTATACCTAATACACAAGCTAAAAGAATATGAAAAGTTGTGGAAAATAATCAAGTTGTTTTCCAAAATGATTCAGCTACTGCACAGGAGTGGGTGCAAACTCACCAGTGCTGAGATGCTGCAGTCTGAGGATGAAGGAATTGGATTGACCTGCTGCTCTTTGTCGAGGTCCCAAAGCATAATGGATGATA
Source organism: Murraya paniculata (assembly GCA_030449075.1). Taxonomy (NCBI): domain Eukaryota; kingdom Viridiplantae; phylum Streptophyta; class Magnoliopsida; order Sapindales; family Rutaceae; genus Murraya; species Murraya paniculata. Next base: position 764,689 of record JAEVFN010000014.1, on the reverse strand, counting down.
CATCTCCAGATGCATACTAACAGTGTAACATCAGAAAAATGCATCACAACGCTATCAAGGAAATTCTGCGATTGAACTAAATCCTACAGACTACATAAATCAAAATGTACCAGATATCCAGACTGCTGCTGCCAGTCCACAACGGCATTTAAACATCGTACACCAGGTTTGTGACCTTGGATTGAAGAAAATGCAGTAACAAGCTTCTGTTTGTCCTTCTGATCGTAATCTTTCCAAATTCGAATATTTCCATTGCCTACATCAAATAAGAAATAAGACAAAATTATAGGACATCTAACATTCCAACTGACAACAAATCAAAAAGAATGCAGAAAACAGTATTACGTGAAGCAACAAGCAGGAGGCTAGCATCAAGCTCATTCACAAGGCAGAGTTTAGATATTCCTTTGTCAGGAAAGTCGTGATTATCAAAACTGTTGAGAAGGGTAGGTCCCTCAGAATTCCATATCCTGCGAAGAAACAAATACCCAACAGTTAATGCATTTGAGAGAGATGCAATTACAAGAAACCAGAGGACCCATCTTACTACATCTAATAAACAACAAAAACGAAATTGACTGAACCATCTCACAGCGGAGAAACCCCAAAAGTGGCCAAATCAATTGATAGTAACATGGTATTGTGGATGCAGCTGATGCATTCAGTGTCACATACACATTAGGGCACTAACAAGAAAATTGCTAACACATCCACAGCTCACTTACAATCCCCAGTGGGACTCATAACCTCTACCATGACACCTAAAGGCAAGATGAACTAGGTATCTACATCTAACAACCTATTATGAAGAAAAAAAACTGGACACCTCAATTATTCAACATTTCAGCTGTAACTTCGTATTGTGAGAATCAAATAGATGCTAAGATGTTCATACAGTAGCCAAAGCAAAGTAGAACCTGTCCTATCACCCAAAAAAAAAAAAGAGAGATTCCACCACAAAAACTCATGAACAGACAAGAATGGCAGTCTAAGACTTGCTCCATATCTAGGAATTTCTTCCTATCAGGCAGGACAATAAGCTTTCTTTCCCAAGCCACATTAGCGTGCCCGTAGTAGTACTTGATTTACCATCAACAATCAAACTAACAAATGGAAACAGCCTTGATTTACCATCAACAATCAAACTAACAAATGGAAACAGCCTTGTAAAGAGATGAAAAAAGAAAAAGGAAACACCATACTTAATCCTCTCATTCTCATCAGCAGCAACCACAATAGGAGAGAAAGGTTGGAGCAAGGCCATCTTCGTACCCTTTTCGAATCTTGTATCCCAGCAAGCAATAGGATTATTAAGCTTGCTGACAGCTGGCCAGTAAAATTAACAGCAACTTAGATCCTCACAAAAAAACCATCATAAAAATAGAAAAAAATAAATCACTTAAAAAAAAAACAACTAAATCAAAAGATTTACACGAGCGTTGGCACTTTGCAATGTGCTCCAGAGCAAATTTCTCTCTTTCTTCTCTTCTAACTAATATTTCTTCAGTATCATCTGCTGCAGTGAGAAGTGGCTTGGAGAAGTGGCCGCAGCTCCAATTGTAGATAGTTGAAGGAGGAAGCAAACTGCGTTCTGAAACTGCAGATGAGTCCCCAGAGCTTAAAAGTGGATCAGCTAGTCCTGAATCCGGAGAATTTATCAAGTGAGGCCTGAACTCTAAAGAGCAAACTCTACGCATTCCAGGTAAGAAACTTTGCCGTGGTGGGCTGACAGGAGGAGTTCTAAATTTTAATGGCAAATGACCTGCCAACAACAGCTAATATTGATGTTCCATGATTTTCAAAAAAAAAAAAAAGAAAAACAAACAGACAAGAACAAAGACACCAAAGATAGCAGGCACCTAATGGAAATTGAAATGTAAAAGAAAACATATTTCAGTTCAATCAAAAGGATCAATATGATCATCCTGTGAAGCTAACACAAAGATAACCATAATAGTGAATTAAAAATGCTGGTATAGAGGACGATGAAAAAATTACCTCCATTCATGTCAAACCATGAAGATGAACGAACTAGTCCTGCAAGGCTAGGTGTTGGAGTTGCGGTGGTAGGGTCCCCTGGCCGGCTAGTGTTGCCCATGGACACAACAGGTTTTGTCACCACCTGCTCAATCCCAATAATGGACAGTACCCGACGACCAAGACTCGCTATGCGTGGAGATGGATCTTTAGCTAAAGTACACATAGCCATTACACATTGTGAATAAATTGCATTATCAAGAGGTTTTGGCCTCATATGGTTGACAACCCCATTGCTGACACCATCATTTAAGATTCCAGAATCAGAATGTTGGGATGAATCATCTGACAATGGGGACCCATGCATAAGTCCAGCATTAGCAAGAGGACTGCTCGTGGAGACTCTTCCATCTCTGACAACGGCTTCAGTACCAACTCTCGTTAATGGACCAATCTGAGAAGAGACAATACTTCCACTTCCGGTAGTTTTTATATGAGCCAATGAAGGCAATGAGCCCAGGAGAGAATTGGACTGAGGCTTCGAACAGGCAGCAGCAATTGACTTGAGGTGCTGCTTATGGCCAAAGGCAAAGCGTGCAAGAGCTGTAAAGACATAAACGAATCAACTTAGTTTTGTTTTCAGAATCTATGGATATAGTTTGAATACAGCTTCCCCCCCCCCCCCCCCCCCCCAAAAAGCCAACTACCAAAAACCTCACTGCAATGTGTAGATGGAAAGCACTTGTCCTCTGTGATTCCCAAGAAACTCCCGAAGTACATTGCATGTCCAGTTATGTCACACATGTAAATCACATGATGCAATGTAATAAAATATTTGGATAAGAATAGATCATTTTTTGATAAGATAAACTTGTCAAAGTCTCCATTTATATGCATGAGTGCTAAGACAGAAACATGATTCTTTCTACAAATTACAGAGGCTCCTTCAAAAAACAAAAATGATGTAAAGAAATCATTTTCATTTTTCCATAATAACAGTTCAGAAAATCTATTTTTCCATATTAATCATAACAACGTAAACCAAATAGTATGCCACTAAATGTTAAATAATTTCTGTTATTATATTCTTCAGACTTCTACAGAAACATATGACTATGGCTTTTCAAAATTCTAAAAACGGAAGCAAGAAAAGAATTTTAATGGAGAGGCTAGGTTGCACGGTAATCTTAGGACACTGCACTCTCTTGTTTAAGTAAACATTGTTTAAACATGCAGGATCTGAGAATTACAAAAAATGTGGCTTGTAAAGTTTCTAAACGAAACACAAATGGACATGAATGTTCAAAAATATAAAAATAAACAGAAATCCTGAATTTTTATCAGCAACATACCCACAGCAACCTCAGCTCGGACCAGTGGACTTCCATCAGAAACAACAATTAAAAGGCTTCTAATGATACTAATTTCAGCTCTAATCTTTTCATCATCATCACATTCTTCATCTCCTTCAACACCATCTCTACACGAGTCGAACCCAATATCAAGCAGGGTACCCAATGAGAAGACGGCTGAAGCCCTAACCTGAAATAAATGGCTTCAGCAATTAAGATATGACATTATGCAGCAAACTAAGGATCTATTAGTTGAAGGATATTATATAGCCACAAAGCAAGAAGGCACACCTCTGGTTGTGGTTCAGAAAGTAGAGGAACATAAATTGCCGGGGCATCTGCCCGCCGACCTATTATTTGAGCCTCTGTGAAATCCTCCCACAGCTTTCCCAGACACAGGCAGAGCCACTGAAGAAATAACGGTTCAGTTTGTGCATCATTTGGCGTTGAACCCTGAAGATGCTTCAAGCACACATGGATCAGACCAGCTTCAATACATGCTTCCTGGCCCCGCCTATGTCCATCCACAATGACAGCCAATACAAATGCAGCCATGGCTCGCTGTTCTGGATATGCTTCCATGCTATCAAGAAACCTGATAAAATAAGCATGTCCTCCATCCTTCACAAGATCAACCTGACAAGACTGTCGTCCCACAAGAAGGAATTTTAGTATTACTGCTGTACAAAAGTTCAGATATAGTAACAATTGAGGAATACAGAATATAACCAGACATGGACTTAAAAATAATAGCAAATAGCACTTCTTGAGCACTGTTCAGCCTGCACATCTTTACATTAGTTTTCAAAATTTTTGCCCTCATTTTCATTTGAGTTCTCCTCAGCTTGTTAACACCCTTATACAGTCCTTCCGTTATCAATAAATTGCACAGAAAATTACTGAACAAAATGTATGTAGTAGGAAATATACTTTTGCGACATTTTGTGACATTTCATTCTTAGTTGTATCTAACCCGGCAAACAGCCCTGAGAGAGGAACTTTAGAAGCTACCACAGACATGAAGGAGCGTGTCTGTGCTTGTGTGCATGATTTGGTGTGTAGCTATTTAGAAACCAATATCTACACCAGAATTATGAACCAGTCATCAATATACCTTATCAAGTGCCAGAATCTTTGTCCATATGAATACAAGAATTTGCCGTAGTTCTGGCGTTGTAGTTTGGAGCAGCTTCAGAACATAGGGAAATATCCCAACTGACAATGCCTACAATATCCAAATTCATTCCACAAGTAAATCAGAACAAATACACAATTCTCAGAGATAGAATAAATGAAAACTGCAGGCAGCAATACTTGCCAGATCTACGGCCCAGGGTCCCATGTCAAGAAATCTTCCAAGAAGAACTAGTGCCCGAAATCTATGGCATTGACTAAGTAAAACCTGAAACACAAATAATCAGCTGATTAAGCATGATCGTTCACACTGTAATTGTTATAAAAATGTCACAAAGAGAAGAAGAATAAACAATAGATACAAGAGAGTGAAAAAATTTTGTTAACAAAATATACTGCACTGCAGGCAAAGTCTATCCTACCAAAATATAAACAATGCCAACAAAAATATCAAAGAGAGCTTAGTAGAGAAGTGAGCATTAATGACTAACAAGATAATCAAGAAAATTACAAATGATTGAACTCTTAAAAACTCAAATGGGCATAATCCATCTGATTTGTATAGTATATCAGTCTGGGCACGAATAAGATTATTTTGATTGGCTAATGGAGTTAACTTCCTAATTTCATGGTGCAGCAGCACCTGATTGACAATTTGAAACTCGAGAGGAGGTTCACAGACACACAGCTTTGGTTAATTTGATTCACCGATGAGTTAAACCACAGATTCTTTTTATTCAAAAAACAACATTAGCTAAAGTAGCCCACATTGTTGGCCCCAAAAATACAGTAGACCAAGAGAAGTATCATACCTGAAGAACAATGGGCAACTGCTCCGGTGGCTTTTTATTTTCGGATCCATGGTCAAGCCACACCTCAAAAGCCGTCAGCTGTTCACTAAAAAAAGGACTAGGCTGAAAAAGACACAAACCAGGGAACTCAGAAACTAAGAAGCTCATAAATTTGTATGTGTGAAACAAAATCAAAACAAAAACAAACCTGATATTCAGCATTAGGATCTGCAACCAATGAAGGCAGTTGGGAGAGGCAAATTTCAGCTGCCATATCCCATGCATCCCTGCGGTAAGCAGAAGTAACCCCATCATAATCTGAATTTGAAAGTAATAACATGAATTTAGCAATAAGATAAGACCCCGCCAAATACCACATATGATGCTGATGGGTCGGAGGCAACATGGGGTGAGAAATTGGAGAGCAATTTGCTGAACGCATAATCCTCTCAGCAAGTAAAAAATTTCTGAACAGGCTGGCAACTAACAAATCTTGTCTGAACAATCTCTGAAAAAGATCTGCAGTGAAGAACTGACCATTGGCTACATGGCTCACCGAAATGAAAAAAGCATGAAATTAAAAGTTGCATTATAACAAATTGCGTAGTATATCTCAGCAAACTACCATGAGGAAGAACATTCCAAGCAATAGTGTCTGTCACTGCAGTGAAAATCCAATTCAATTCACCCAGAAGTGTTCTACGGTCAGTTTGGCGTCCAGGAATTTTATCTATAAGAGAATAATCAAGGGACTCATGCAGTAATGAACGTTTACAGAACCTGGAAGACATGATATATGTATATAAATGATCAGAAATTTAGCAAGCTCAATCACTACATACATTATCAAAAATCATAAAGTATGAGATATAATTGACATATAAGAAAAACCAAAAATCAATAAACCCAGATTTAAAAAAATTAAATAACACCAGTCAATGGTATCAACTACATATTTCCAACAACAAAGCAAAGAATACTTAAAGCAAAATCTATATATATCTATATATACCTATATACCTATATATCTATATATACATATATATATACACACACACACACACACACATATATATATATATAGAGAGAGAGAGAGAGAGGAGAGATTCTTCTGGACACAACTATGCTGCAAACATGCATTAAACTGTATGCAAAGAGGTGCAAAACATAGCATGTATCTAAAACCAACTATAAACAACTGGTAAAGTTTAATTATCACTTGACACATCTAAGCTCAAGAAATCCGCACTCAATTAGTATGGCTGGATCTGAAAGACTAAGGTCCTAGTATCATGTAAACTTACAGTTCAAACATTCAAATCATCTGACAACAATCAACCCAGCAACTCCTGGTAAATATGACAGGATCTGCTTATAGGCATCAACAATGCAAGGAGAGAATTACTTCTCAAAAATATATAGTTGTTGCATATTTCTTTACCGTGAAATTAACTTTAAGACCTTGCAATACATTAAACTCTGATTAAAGCCACAATGCCCTAGCATAGAACTAGATTGATCCCAAAAAAGAATACCCATCTCAATGAGTATAGAAATTTTTTTTTTTTTTTATTCTTCTCCAGACAAAATTGGAACCAAAACTATACAATAATTACTTTGATAAACAATGTGATGGTCATAGTTCACTCTCATTCCTAAAGTTTGAAAATGAAGAGTAAAATTTAAAATTAAAAAGAATGAAGAAAAAAGCACACAAACACAGACAGCTTCCACAGATTAACAAAATGAAAAGAAAAAAAGAAAAGGAGTCAAAGTTTCACCATCTCAATGCCATTGTGATTGGCGTAGTAAGGCAAGAAGTAAAAACATCAGCAGGGAACTCTTCACTCTGTGGAAGGGTCTCATGTGCCTCACAGGCAGCAAGCAGAATGCAATCCCTTGTTGATCCGGAGTAGTTAGATGCACCCCAGTCGTGAAGCTAAAAATCAATCAACCAATTACATCAAAAATATGATAGAGATCAAATCTTATGTATGACAACATAGGATCATCTTAATGATGAATTCTTAGTAAAACACCATTGAATACCTCAATGAATGCATTAACAATCATCCCAGCAGCAGAGCAGTCAAAAACATATATTGATGGAGTCTTTAACCAGGAATCAAGGTCGCTGATCGGCAGGGGAATATACTGTGTATAACTCTGGACTCATTACACCAGTTAGTGTAAGGAAAAGTTCAGAAAATAATAAAAAGGAAATAATAACAATAACCAAATTGGAAAATATTAGAAGTAACAGAAGGAAAAACCTTATTGAAAAGCCAGATTTCACCATTAGCAGTCGGTTTGGGCACACCATGTCCATTATAATGAAACAACACTCTCTCGCCCTTGGCATATCTACGACATGTATTACAAAGCTTTTTCACTTCATCTACGGTAGGATCTAGTTGAACTTTATACCGAGCCTGTTAACACCTCCGAAGGTAAATTAAAATTGAACTTGTATAGTTTTGTAACAAAAATTAGATGTCAGATATCTTCTCACCCTGGGTTGCCATCTTTCATACTGCTGACTCAAGTTCTTTCCAATCGTTTCAAGTGCTTTCTGGGGGGCCATAGAAAATGGATCTACCAAAAAAAGAGATGTTAACAATATAAAATGGAGTTTATAGCCTAAGAGATAAAAGTAAGGGAAATAAAAAATCTACTATGCTTCAATTGCTTGCCAACACGCCAGCAGAAAAGAAAAGACCTGACCATAAAACAGTTGAAATTGAAAGTAGGGCTTAGTTTTTAAAATTACATATTTGCCTATTGTGACCACATACAAAAGCAAAGAAGAGATCATTCAAGGAAACAAATTAAATACAGAAAAACAGATAATTAACAATGAAAACAATTTAGGTAAACCAGTCAATAGCAGTCCCCCAAAAAGTCAAGCACCTAGCAATCCAAATTTAAGTAAAATGTCAAAGTGATAATTATGCGAGAGAATTGAAATTAGAATTAAAATAGTTTACATAGCAGTTTCATTACCCAAGGTCTTTATAATGAAAAAAAGTACCCAAAAATGAAGGGGGGCAAAAAGAGCACGTATGGACTCACTTGCACACACAAGAAATAGCATCATGAATATAGAAAGAATAATCAATATTAACAGGTAAATAAATCCCCACATATCAGCAAATAACAGGAAAAAGATCAAAAGCATTTGAAATCCTTGCATGTTAAAACAAGAAAACCATGAAAATATAACTATTTTCATTCCTAAAGGTAATAACAATTAAACAAGTATTCTTCATCTTTAATACAATTTTGAGTTTCTTATTTAAAAAAAAAAAAAATTAGATTGTACATGGCAAAATAATCCAAAACAAACATTTAAATTCGATATACGGAAGAATTAGCAGTTCGTAAATGCACCTATCCAGCATTCCATTCTGGCACAAGGCGAGATCTTTATTACATCCGGCGGATCAACACTAATGTTTAAACATAAAACTAGAGCTACACATCCTGTCTTCATCTGCACAAGATAAAAACCAAATAGACAAATGAATAACATCAAAACATAGCATCTACAACAAGATTCACCAGCACAATAAAAAAGATGAAAGTTTCACAAACAAGTAAGCATATCCTTTCAGAGCGCCCCCCCCCCCCCCCCCCCCCCCCCAAAAAAAAAACCCAAAAGAAAAAAAGACAAAACAAAACAAAAACAAGCAAACGGTAGCTTAATAATGGACACAACATGAGGAACAGACCATAAAAGTTAAAAAAAATAGAAATCAACCCTCAATGCAGTATCTCTGTCCTTCAATTTATTTTGAGCAACCAGAAAGACAATAACTCACACAATTCTGAGCAAGGAACTAAGTGTCGGCACAAACAGTATTGGCAGGCATGACATTGGTGTAATATATTATTTTTTGAAATAAATTTTGGAGATCACAGTTCTTCGGTAACTCTTTTTAATCATGTAAAAGTTTCTTTACCAAACTTCAAGCCTGCATACTCCACCTATTCCTATTTAAGGTATAAAATAGGCTTTTCCCAAACTTTATCATAATAAGCATAACTTTCCACATCCGCAGAGCAACAGATACTGCACTTACACATTAGGCATGTAACAATTAAGAAATGTAAAAGAACCATTTCAATACTTTGGCAACCAAGCAAAGTATATATCACCAAGTGTTAAAATCAAGATGGACAAAAAGAACTTGATCAGAAACCTAAACAGAACTCAAAAAATAAAACCAATAGCATGAAATCTTGACTAAAACAAGTACGTAACCCTAAAAATTAAATTTTTTCTAAGATACTATTTTTCTAAGATACTAAATCAATTGAAACGACCAATGGCGCATCATTAAACTCAAAATTTAGCCAAGCGAAAACAATTTTCAAGATAATGGTTTAAAAATGAGCACTTACTCTGTCCTTGGGCCGCCATTTGGAGACGAGACCACTGTCAGAAGGACCAGTAGGGGTAGAAGCCTCGAAAGCCTCGTGACGAAGCTCACACAAAACGACAGTCTGAGGCAAGTAAGCCAAGCTAGTGGTGGTGGTGGTGGTGGTAATCGTCGTAACGGAAGCATTGTTGATATAACTACTACTCGCAGTGTCATAGTCTCTCCTCAAATCGACGTCGTCATGAGCGGAGCCGCAGTCGTCGTTCAAGTGATTCGAAACGACGGCGGATTGCGAAAACCTAGACGCCATCAAGTCGCCCAATGCCATCCAAATCACCAGAAACCCTTAATAATAGTAAAATAAACCAATCAAATCGACGCAATTTACGTTTTTGCCCTAAATTCGACAAACCATAACACAGAATACTAACAACCGCGATGAAAATTTTTAAATTTAGGATCGACAAATTATGAGAGCGATGTGTCTGAGGTGGAGATGAGAGAAGGGGAGGGGAAGGGCCGGGGGGCGGAGGCTAATCAACGAAGCCGCTGAACCAGCGGCGCATGGAGATGCAACGGAGGAAAGAAAGAGAATCCAGCTCGCAGAAAAGTGGAGGGGACAAGTGAAGAGTGACGAAACCCTAGGCGGCGATGGCGGCGGCGACCGTCGTGGTGATGGCGGCGGTGGCGCATATAAAATTTTTTTTATGGTGGCGGCTTACAACAAAAAAGGGGAAATTTTGAGGATTTTGTCGAAGGAACAGAGAAAGGGAGTGAATATGTTTGTGTGTGTTTTGGTGTGCATTGTGTTCTTGTCTTCGTGGCTTTTTTTTTTTTAATTTATTTATTACACGTTTAAAAATTTTTCTTAATTTTCAGTTGATGTTTGTAATACTGATATAAATTTTTAAGAACCAAGAGTAAATATTATTCCTCTTTATATATATTAAAATAAAAAAGAAATATATTTTTTTATCATATTTAATATACATTTACGTAGGGAATGTAGTAACGTATAATTTTTGAAAATTATGGAAAAATATCATCTAATTAGTGAATATTAAATGAAAATTTTTGAAACAATTATGACTCAATATTTTTGTATTGATGTACCACTCATTTATTAGATGGCTAATTCTATAATTATAAATTATAATAAAATTATTTATCGGTCCATTCTACTATAGAGTGGGTGCTATTATTACTTACTTGGGGAAGTATACCATTACTCTCTGGATGATCTAAATTTTTCAATTTTAGACAATTTTAGTTTTGAATGATTATTTGTTGCTTTTCTCCTTTATCATTTATTAAGTATTGCAATGGGATTTTTTTTTTTTCTCTTGAAACTTATTAGATTGAGATTTGAAGCTTTTATTATTAGTAACTAATAATGGCGACAATGTTATGATATTTAATTTAAGTCGGCCATAAATTTTAGCTCTATTCTTATTTCCTTTTCTTCGATATAAGAATATTCCAATGTTTAGTATTGTTCTTTTTCCCCTTTATTCAATATTCCTATGTAATAAATTATTTTATTAAATAATTTGTTTCGTGCACAATTATGCAATGCTTTTTTTTTAAAATGTAATTCCACCGTAAGTGGTAACATATATACTCCTAAACTAAGAATTTGACAATACACCAAAAATACCTGCAAAGATTGTAAAATCCTAAAGATACCATTTAAAAATAAAAAAGAAGAAAAGTTAAATTGACCAAATCAAAATACTACTTCAAACTATTTATATGGTTGTGTTAGTTACAAACAAAGATATCTCATATTAATCTAAAATTAATAATGTATATTCTGCTTCAATTACACGACATTTGTCATACTTTAAAATTACCAATATATAATTTTAGTCAGAAACATATAAAGTCACATTTGTAACTTGTATGGCTATTGTAAGTATTATGTTGCAGTACGGTTGAAATTTTTCTTCCATAGCAATAACATATAACATTTTTTAGCATATATAAAAATTAATTTGCCAACTTCTCACTATGATGCACAAATATATACAAATATAAGCCAACAAAGATTTGTGTCACCAATTATAGGAAGATACAATGGTGGCATTTTGGGAAAATTAGAAAAAAGAAGAAGAAGAATTTATGTTAAGATAGAGCTAGTAGTGCGTCCACTTATACTGTTTTTTGTCTTGATTTAGAGAATTCACTTTTGGCAAAAAAGAAACAATAACAATAATAAAATAAAATAGAGATGTGGTAATGTGAAAAAACAGCTAAGCAAAGCAAATGTACACGCGTATGTGTGTGTGTGTGTAGGTGTGATTGAAGAAGATGCTTAGTTTTGAAGAATGATTGATGTAAAAAGACAGAATGGCTTGGCTTTGCAACCAGCAGCAGCCAGAGAGTCTAATCATAATGTGCGTTGTTTGCTTGGCCTCTATGCGCCAAAAAGATTCGCCCTTTCTAGGCTCTTACCAAAATTTGACCGTTGCAAAGATTTTTATTATTTCAATTTGTGTTGAAATTTGCAATGTTTTTGTTGATGGGTTTATTTTGAGTCGTGTAAGGTAGAAACTAAAACGTAAAAATTAAAATATGTTTTTTGCACTTATAAAAACTCTAAAGGATGAATCTTAATTAGAAAAAGGGTAATAAATGCGTTCAAAGATCGACTCCAAAATCGAGAGAATCTGGTTTTAAAAAATTTTGACAGAAACCGTCCCCACATAACTCTAAAGAGAGAACCTCTCAATTTAATAAGCTGAGTATAGTCTTATTTTCACTAATAATTTTCGCTAACAATATAACATGTGTGGTATTTACTAATTTACGTCTTCTTTTGAATTCATTGTATTTATTATTTTGTGCCCTCTAGAGTGTTAATCATTTCTCAATATTTTGTTTATTGAATCATTTATAAATTTACAAGTGATATATATTTCCATAGGCAAACTTAGCATAAGTTCATGAGAGGCTTTGAAATTTATTTAAATATATTATATTTGGTTCGTTTAAAAATTTAAACTTCCTTTTAGACTTATAAATTTTCCTTTTAAATATATAGTATGTTTAGCTCATTTCTTAATTTGTTATATGTGTATTGGACTTGGAAGCAGTGTTTAAGTCATAATTTAATTTATTGGCATAATTATCCATCTTATAATTTTGAATTTTCAAAAATATCTAGCCAAAAGTCACTGATTTTTAGCTTCTTAATTAGCCAACCAATTTAATCATCCTTTCAAAAATAAAATTGCACGGTCTCTTTCTCACATTCAAATAAAAAAAAAATATAAATTAAATAGGTTCAATTAAGTTTGAGTTATTTAATCAATTAAATTTCTTACTATTTGTGGTAATTTTTTTTTCATTTGCCTCAAATAGTTATATTAATTTAAATCACTGCATGAAAACAATAAAATTTCAAATTGCTGGTTGAGTTGACAATAAAATTTATGGACCCGCCGCTGTACATTCCCTTCAAAATTTTCAAGAATATAAATATGCATCATTAATACGAATCATGTTTTAAAGTTTGGAGTTAGATATTTAGGTCTTGCTTTATCATTTGATATTTGACTATATATTTTTTGTTGCACTTAGGTTTCTCTATACTCTTCCTCTACATAATTTTTAGAGTTATCATTTTTTCAATTGTTTCTCAGGGAAAATAACTATGATGTTTGATGGGAAAATAATAATAATAATAATTACTATGTTTGAACGAATATGATGCTGCTTGCTCTACTAAATCTCTTATTGAGGATGATTCCATGTTGGGCTATTTTTCGAGGATTCAATGGTTCTTTTCAAAAGGGATTTTAAACATCCTTTCCGTGTTTTCCAACTGCTTTCTATGTCACAGTGAAATTTACATCATTTCATATTCTAGTAATTAATCATTTTTTTTTTCAATCTAGATCTTTGCCTCCAAATGTTTATAACATTATCATCAAAGTTTATTAGACACAGCTATTACAAGCACTACATACTAAGTACGGGTTTAAAAGTATCAGTTTCCTCCATTTAACCACAAAATTGCAAAGGATACGACTAATTGAACATGATTAATTAAGGATTAAAAATATTCAACTTCAAAAATATATGCTTCAGATAATTTTTAACACGAGACCATGAGTAATGACGTAAATGCCGTGAACTCTCAAAAAGTCTTAATCACTTTGTCCAGAGAAAAGTTTACTCAAAATTCAAAATGATCAAGCATTTGATTTCAAAGCTCAACACCGAGGACACTTTGTAATTTTGTGTAGCAAAACTTCACGCATGCTGTTAATAGGTCGTCCACGTGTAGGTCGCTGTCTTATCTAATGTCCACCTATTACAGTTTGTCACAATCAGACAATTGAATTAATGGATGTGTCCCAAATTCACTTGATTGATTCGATTATAAAATTGGTTTATGTTTTGTTGAAGAGTGACAAATAGCATTCAGAAATGAACATGTTTTTTTTTTTTTTTGGGGGGGTTTATTGATAAGGACTTGTGAATCAATAGGGTGAAATGTCAAATTTGTAGAAAAAAGACACTGCCATGGCCAAACATAACATTATAATTGTAATTGAATTGGAGAGACCGACGCCCCATGCCCTCCACTTATCTTTGTTCTTCAGGCTCAAATGAGCAAAAGCACATGCCCCGATAAAGTTAAAATCACTTTTCATTTGGAGGAAGTAACATTCTATAGGAGAAGAACATAATCATCTTCATTGAAAGGTCAAGGTTAGTCTATTAAGTGTTTATTTTCCATACACTCTGTGTCAAGAGAACCCCCCATTAGTTCTAAATCCCTCGTGAAATTCAATCACTAGAAAAATTGAGTTCTCTTAATTGGGGAGCATATACTCATTGTGTACGCACATATTTTCATAATGAGTTATCAATTACAATAAGATTGATCTAAACTATAATTAGTATTTTTTTTGGTTGGTTTTTCGAGTTCGCATTATAAAGAAGCAAATTTTGCTCACCCCTATTCCTACCCTTTTTTTTTTTTGAAAAAAAATAGTTCACTTACAAAATTCGAGAATAACAAGAACTTGAATTATTCAAGGAAGACATGATCTAACAAATTATGAGAGTGAAATAATTAAGCTAAAAAATTGTATCTGGAAGGCAGACATGTGTCACAAGGATGGTCCCCTATATGAAGGGATTGTGTAAGTTGTAATCTTATAACCCTACACGGAAAATGCATAAAAATGATAGTGTTACAGCAATGTTACATCCATCGACACAGCCACCATTATGCCACAATTCTAAAATGTAACATCATACAGAATCATTTTTGCGTCTTTTACTGTTATGATTACCGTAGCAGCCGTCACATTAATCTTTTAGAGTTCATGCCGTGGAAAAGCTATTTTCCCTTTTAGACTTTAGGGTATAAATAATTATAACCAAAAGGCATTGCAAAATTGTTTAAACTTGAGTTAATTTGTTAGTTTAAATTAGTTCGATCGATTATTTGATTTATTAATTACAAAGGGCGACTGGATATGAAGAAAATCCCTTTTGTGAAAATAGAAAAGAAAGCTTATCCAAAATATTGACTGTGCCTAGAAGAAACTTCAATAGTGAGTGATAGCTTAGCTTCATTAGTCTAATCCCGATGAAATATTGACTTGTATATTCCCATATCTTTCTTCAATTAATGTGGAAGAAAGTGGTGCCATTTTCCTCAGTGGTGCAAATCCTATCATCTTGCCATAAATCCTTCTGATATTTTTAGCAACATCGTCAAATATTTCATTGTTGATGACGATTTTTGGGGTCAAAATTCAAAACCCACATGAGTGTTTGGCCAGGTCTGTTTGCTACATGAGCCAACACCAATTAATCAACCCACACAATTGAATTGGGCAAGTGGGTCTATAAGAATCGACATGAAGTAGACAATTGTGCATGTATTTTATGAAGCAAATAAATGACGGACTCGTCTTTTCTACTTATTCCATACCTAATACTTACTTTTCGCAAGAATTTTGTTTCGGCTCAAGAGTCAAAGATCTCATTTTCCCAAATAATAAATGATAGTAATAAATCATCCCATATAATCACCCACAAATAAAAAATTATCTTCACTTAAATTAAAAAAAAATAAATACTCATAATATATTATAAAAACTCAAATCCGTAATTTTATAATTATAAAAGTAGAATTTTAACTACTAAACTTTAACTTAAAATCTCAATATTTAGAAACAGACGCAGCAACTTATCTAAATAGAATCCCCAAGACCATTAACAAATTATCCCAATTTTTACATTTGTTGTACGGAGACACAAGGAGAATGGTTGACCCAACATTCTTAATATTTTATTAATGAATTATTTAATAACTTTATCACTTTTGTGGATGTCCAGCTATGTAGCTTTTCTTCATTGCTTTTTGTGCATCATATAATACAAAAATAAAGGAAAGTGTGACGCTAACCCGAAGCATCTCCATTGCTTGTGAGAGCACAACCCCACTACAAGCCTGGCCTTTTAGCCTGCAAATTCATTAAAGGTGCGTTTGAGTGGTTAATGTTCTTTTAATAAAAAAACATCCAATAGTTGGAGGATTCTATACATACTTAAGTTTCAAATTTTATAGGTCACATGGCCTGGAACAAATTTTCAAAAAGATGCCTGAGTCATGCGGCACCATGTCTATGCTATGCAATGAAATCCTTATTGTGGCTTGACTAACAAGGTAGAATTTGTAGAGTCAAAACAAGACTCTGGAAAGTAGAAACCCACTAAAGTTTGATGATTGATTATCTTTATTGTTGTGATGTAATATTAACATTTCTGAGAAGTTATCAATCATATAAGGGAACGTTTATGGTATTTATGCTAAAATTTTAATTTTATGACACAGCTTGAATATGTAAGTATGAACCGAATCTATTTTATTTATACATAGAAGTAATTTAAATTTTTTTCCACACGTGCGGAAATATTTAAATTTAAAAAAATATTTATTGTTGTGCAGCTCAAATATTTAAGACCAAAATAATTATCTTAAATAATAGTAAGGACAAAATAATTCAAGGCCCTTTCTCACGAATTGCTTGATAATAACATTTGCCCACTAATTTTGTAATGGGACAAAAATGGTCAAGCATCACCAAATGGGTTAGTGAGTGAGATTAATGTCCACAAAACTCTCTAATTATTTGTATTTTGTGATGTAATAACATCGGTCATGGGTGATGTCATGCAAGGCAGTCGCTATGATCGATGATTGCAAGGCTGCTGTTACGAAACGAGGAACTTGCCGTGATTGCTGCTGCTGACCGCTAAGTATTATTTTAATCCGCAGTGATTTAGCTAAAAAGCTCACGTAATATTGAACGGGTAAAAGTTAGCCCTACAAGTTTGGCCAATTTTATTATACCGACTTCTTTACTGTTGTTATTGTAGTAATCTTGTCATATTCGAGACGTATTATTACACAATTGCTGTGAATTTATAAAGTTGAGTACATGTGTTTGATAAATTTTATTATTAAAGTTCTGTTTTATTATATAATAATAAAAACAGACATAAGTTTAAATTGCCTATTATTTTTGGAGTATGTTTAATAAATTATTTAGATATTTCTTTTTTTTAATACAGAAAATTACATACATCGAAAAAAATTAAATTAAATAAAATCTAATGAACTTTATAATATGTTACATAAAATACAATAAAAATTCATACTTATACATAATCTAAATAAAATAAAAGTAATATGTATTATATTCAAGTTAAATTAATACTGGAGAGAATATATAATTGCTGTAAAGGTAATTTAATTATGGGATAATATGATATTTAATAGTTTATACATTATGGTTTATAGAAAAGTAAGATATAATTGTCTTTTTTATTAAAATACTAAGGTTAAAATAGGAATTTTAAAAATGTGTGTTGACTTATTTAATAAGCTGCTTATAAAAAGCAACCACCACCTACTTTAAAAGATGCTGTCAAAATAGAGAAAATTATGAAATAAGTTATTTTTACAAAATTTACCAAACGCAATTTTTGTTAAAAATTATTAAATATGCAGGTTATTGAGTTTCAACCTCAATCCCAAAGGGATCCGAAGTCATTCAAATAATTTTTACTTTCGAGTGAAACCTGTGCAACTTGCATTCTATGTCTACATATAAATATGATTTGTTATACATATAAATGACAAGTCATACATTAATGCCCAATAATTTCTTTTCTTTTTTTTTCTTTATTTCTCTTCCAACTTAATACAATTTAGGAAAAAAAAAAAGATAAGAGTTAGATAAAGTCTAAATCAATTTTTTTTTGAATTTGTTAAATATGCTCTAATAATAAATTAGCTAACCATATTTGAGTAGTGAGCACCTCCTCACTTCATTTTTTAAGTAGATTCTAACAATGTTACTTCATGCTTAAAGAATTCTTTTTCTTCTATTTTATTTTCTGGATTGCAACAATTTCCTTCTCCATGTCAAAGATATTTTAAAAAAATAATTTTTCTTTGAATGAATGAAATATTATAGGATAACAAGATAATGGAAGTAAAAAATAAGTATTAAGATTATACAATACCGGCTCTATCACAAGTCTTATTAATATGCCTAGTTTCAAGGGTAATGCATTCTTTTTCATCATCATCACATACAGTGACAAATTTAATCAAATAGAGAATACAGCTGGGCCTCGTGTCAATTCTTTGGGTCCATTTTTGTAGAGTTCCGGCCTGGGCCTTCTTGTAGACCGGCTAAAGCAGGAATTTCGATTGAACGCTTCTGTATGCAATATCGAATACAACAATTTGTGAGTACACCCATCCCTTAGAAGTATTGTTACCTTTCTTCTGGATCAGGCTTTTTGACACCACTCGAAATCCCTCTTAATATCTATTTATAATTGAAATTACTTAAATAACCCAACACATATTAATTCATTTCTTATTTTAAATGGAAATTCAGTTAAACACTTAACTAAATTATTCTTTAACAAATTTATTGCACACACCCCCATTTCATAATTTATATTTATATTTTTAATTTTAATTGAAAAATTTGCACATACCCCCATTGCCGTTAAAATCGTTTTTATTAAATGTGAAAAAAGTATTAATGAGACTGAAACGGTACGGGTTGCATAAGTCATTACAAAAGCTAAAAAATGATGACGAGGAGCGACAAAAACATTCGTTGGAAGTTTGTCATTTTGTTTTACAACTTTTTTTTTTTAATAACTTATTAGGAATAATATTAGATTTTCATTTTTGCGGGTGTCGACATATTGCAACTAAAGCTTCATAAATTAACAGCAGGAACTGTTTAATAATTGCTGAAATAACCATAGAATGAGCCCATTATGTCATCATCCAAATTTTTGTTCTTGTGCCTCTGACATTTATCTGGATTTACTATAATACCCATTGTTTTCACATCATTGAGTTGTGCGCGAACTCCAATTTTTCGCAACTTTCTAATTAATTTACGTTCACTTTTTTTTTTTTTTTTTTTCTGTAAAACAGAGCATTCCCATCAAATATTGCGGAAACGTTTATGGAACTACGGTTCTTGAGACATGCCTAATCGAAGTCGTATTTAGGTAAAATTAACTACTATATAACATGCAACGAACTCAACTCAACTATCTATAGAGATAAATCAACCTCTCAAATAGATGGGGTATTAAATTTAAATTACGTTCACGGTAACTCTCACTCTCATCTATTTGTATTAAAACGTGAGGGTATTTCAGTAATTACAAGATGGGAGCGCATTAAATAACTTGCACAACGCAACATGCCTTCCCAATCCCCAAGTCAAATCTATGTAATAGGCTAAGCTGCACCATTTTCGATGCGACAAGAAGATCGAAAGCAAAGAAAAATGATTAGCATTGAGGGCACGGTATCGGTAACGATGAGTGTAATCTTCAGAAAGAGCGTGTACATGTTTCGCCAATTTGCATGCTTATTCGTCGACCTAATTTCGGCTCTGACGTCAGCTCTCCGATACTACGGCATGCTTCAGCGGCGCCGATCTACTGTACTATACGGCAGCAGGTACTACAACTTGCCCGTGTCATCATCAATGGCTGCTGTTCGACACGATCGATAGATCATCATTTTCATTATCAACTTCATTTTTCGATATGATTGATGATCAATTTTCTTGTCCTGTTTTCTGCCGATCGGTGATATGCTGCACTAGGAACTAAGTTCAATGCCATGATTATTGATTTATCAATTAAGTTAGATGATTCCGCTTACTATTATATGGTTTGTGTACGATGGATATTTCATATTTGCCTAGGTAATTTACCTGCTTTTTAATGTAAAAGCTTAGTTGTTGCATATGTATTTTTAATTAAATGTAGGATCATGCATACACGTGATTCTTATCATTCATGATGAAATACATATACTAGTTAATGATTTGGATTAGTATTTTTGCACTTTTTTTATTACATATTACAGTATGGTGACCATAAATCAATACAGTTAAAGAATAGCCCTTGACGGTGGTTCGTGAGAAATTTTTGAGCCGCTCATTGTGGGGGCTCAAACTCTTTGTCCATGATGGAGGAAGAGTGCTGTTACATCTAGCTAATAACGCAGTGAAGCTTAGAGTATGACGTGTTAATTTAGTAAAATTAGAAGGGATTCATTAAAGTATTGTGTGTTAGAATGTATGATTTTACTTGATTAGTTTATTTTTACATGAAAGATTGCATTGATTGGATTGTGGCAATCTGTTATTAAATAAAAGCCAAGAATCCCGTAACTTGATTCAACATGGTAAGTAGAATCACATCAATTAGAGAACTCCGAAATTTTTCATATGCTGTATATGTCATACGTATTGTGATGAATTGCACGTCCTGATGATTCCTTCTGCGCGCAGCTGGGAAAAATCATGCCAAAAAAAAAAATTTTAGCTCTGCAGATAAACAATTTACTCTATAAAAAAGTCACATTATATTTACTTCTTCTTAACTCCATATACATGTATTATTGTAATCTTTTTTCATCATCTAGCTATTTAACCTTTAACCTTTATAAGAGAATCATTACTGAGAAACTTCCCAAGTCTAATCTAAATGCATATTTATGGAAATGAGTTATCGTTTAGGACATAAAATTTTAAGTTACTATCAGATATTGAAGTAAATTAAAATAGTCTAATTGAGTAGTTTAATAATAGCAGTGGAAGGAGTTAATGTTGACAAAAACCAAAAAAAAATAAAAATTAGTAACATAAATCTTCATATCAGTGTCTTCTTGTCAAAGTTTGCAAGCTTGAAGGTACCAAAACATCATTCAATATTCTCCTTAGCACCGGAGTTTGATAGTCAGTTATGAGTTTGTGAGAGAATTTAGAAAGAGAAAATGAATCAAATGAAGATTCTGATAGTTTTCATCGACAAAATTCTATGCTAAAAATTATATGCATCTTGTTTCTTTCCCTTGAAATTTTATTTGTAGGTGAGAGTTGATTGTGAAGCAGTTCACAGAAGATAAGGATCGCAGAAATTATTAATTCTTTTAAGTGGTTAATTATACTAATTTGTTTGTTAGTTCGATATTGTGTGAATATCAAGTGGACAAGAATTCTGAAAGTGACTTTCAACCAAAGTCCAATTTGGATCAACCTCCTGAATTGACTAGCTTTAAATTTACTTTCTTACTTTTAAAATTTCTAAATTATCCTTATTTTCATTCAAAAGGCAAGGGAAAAATAAGGATATGTTGATGGTTTTTCTTTTTTCTTTTTTTTTTTTTTATCTTCCTAATAAAAATAAAGGGTAAATTGAGTTTTTTAAAAAATAAAAGGGATAAATTAAAAATGGTCAACTTATGAGGGGATAATCCAAAAATACTTAATGAAAAAAATTTCCTGTCGTAATTATAATTTATATACCCTACTGAGAGTGACAATCTTCAATTTACCTTTTAAAGCATGAAAATATCAATTTACTCTTATTTTCTTTCAAAATATATGAAGCGATTTGATGATTTTGTTTTTTGGTCTTTTGAACGAAAAATGGAGGTGGGTCGGAGATAAATTGAAGATTATCACTAGGCGGGAGTAAACAATAAACAACAATTTACCCTAAATTAAAAGATGAAAAATATCAAGAGAATGACAATGGTCAAACTCATCTAGATCAACATGATGTATATGTGATAGGGTCATTTGCTATTTTATATAATAATGACATGTCGTTCCATTAAATAAGAAAAACCAACATGACATCTTATGTTGATAAACGATAAATGTAAATAGTATGCAACGGCGTATACTATGGATGATCCGTCGTTTGATTTTTGACAGTCTCCGACATATCATTTATAGTATATAAATGTAGACAACATAATGTTTATAAATTTTACATAACAACGACACATCATCTATTAAGTTAAATTGCACATAATTTATTATAAAATTAAGAGGTTGCTTTTTTTAAGAATTTAATAGAATAATAAACTATTTTAATGAATACTATATTTTTACACATTTGTTTTCTCTAACGCGAAAAATAAGTAATTCATATATTTGGATAAAATTAAGGAAAATTCTTTAACTTGAAAATAACGCTTAAGTGTGTGTGTGTGTAATGATCACTTGTACTCAGATTCGGCACATTCTAAATTTGGTTAATAATGTAAAAATTGTACATGTTATATTTAATATATTTTATTTTCAATATTTATTTTTTCATAATATTAACATATGTGGACAAATAGACCTTTATAAGACTAAAATTAGAAAATCAAAAGGTCATTAGCTAAACCAAAAGAAAATCAAAGGTGGTCCATGTTTCCCGAAATACTTAAAAAAAAAAACTAGTATGTTGCAAAAAATGAAAAACAAAAAACACCATTAATTGTGCTTTGTTCAGTTTTTCAAGATTTCCATTGTAAAATTTGACTTTATATATTACAAATCATCTATTTTTCAATGACATTACATCTAATACTCAAAATTTTAACCAACAAACAAGTCATAGATGACATGGACATCTGTCATATTATACTTAAACGACATGTCATTCATGTGACCAATGATAAACGACATAACAAATGACAAGCATAAACAATATGCATTGCCACATCCAACAGATGATCTATCGTTTGTATTTTAATTCAAAACGACATGTAGGTAAATTTGGAAATATGTAGACGACACGGCGTTATCTAATTTTACTAGATAATGACATGTTATCTATTAAGTTAAATTGCACATAATTTAAATAAAAGTCAGAATTTTTTTTTTAAACAATGTGACAGAATAATAAACTATTTCAAATTATTCATATATTTTTACACACTTTTTTCTCTAACATTGAAAATAAGTTATTTGTATATTTGAGTAAAACTATGGAAAAATAATTAACTTGAAAATAACTCTTAAGTATGAATATTTACTCTATTGTACACACACGCGCGTGCACACACACACACACTTTGGGCTTTATATAGGAAAATAACCTCTTGACCCCTTATTAGGCACACTTTAAATTTGGTTCAATAATGTAAAAATAGTACTTGTTTGTATAATATATTTTATTTGAAATATTTATTTTTTATAATATTAATATATATGGATAAAGCAACCATTTATAATATGAAAACTAGAAAATTGAAAAACCAATAACTAAACCAAAGAAAAATAAAAAAATAGCACATTTTTCCCAAAATGATTTTTTCTTTAAAAAAAAGATTGCACTTTGTGAAAAATTATAAATAAAAAAATCAATAATTGTGTTTTTCTAATTTTCTATTTTGAAAAACAATCATTATAAAATTTTACTTCAAACATTATAAGTTATTTATTTTTCAACGACATTACATCTAATATTTTAAATTTTAATTGGCATGCAACTCCTAAATGACAGGGTCGTTTGTGATTTTATATTTTTATTTATAAAAGACATCTCATTCTTGTAATTTCCTTATCTATTTTAATTTGGTGATTCTTAGAAGTAAAATGTTAGTCGCTACAATTGAAAGCCTCAAGACACATGTCTTCCACAAATTTAATAATAACAAAATTCCGGTTGATTCACCAAGGTAGGTGGGTAACATCTAAACTGCTTTTGCACGCATGTCACGTGATGAAAGTCACCGATGAGATTATTGCTTTGGGAAAGTAATGCTTGTAAACTAGTGATTTGTTTTCAAGCTATACACTTGTAACAGTTGCAATCTTTCAATCACTTATTGCTTGTACTGCATGTTATAATCATTATGAACAACTCTGAAAGTAATCAGATTTTATGATGCTGAATTGAGGAAGTAATTTACCGTTTAAGCCATTTATGCGTAAGTTAATATGAGATAGCGGGGTTAACTAAAATAGCTTGAGCACATTCACTCATTTCGACCTGGTATCAGAACATAGTTTTCAACTCTCTAATCAATTGATGCTGTTGAAACAATGTCTATTGAAACAAGTCCACACTGCCGCACCACCCCACACAAAAGAGTCGAACAACACTCAATCAATTCATAAGCAAACACTGGTTATTAACAGCTCAACATTAAACACAGAGTAAACTACATCATCGTCTAGATGATTAATGGGCTTCAATAATGGTACAAAAATGCCACCTTCAACATACCAAGTATATGAGCAACACGCTCTTGCTAGGTTGGCTTCTGTCAACAGTCTCTTAGAATTTGTTAATTGTAAAGACCAACTGCTCAAGTTACTTTGAATAGTGGATTTACTCAAGAGAATTAAGGAGCTTTTGATTGATATATAGAAATAGCAGAGGGCTCTGGCTCATGTAGTTAGAAAATAATCCTCTATGAAAATCATCACTTAAAATTTAAGAATATTCATGTTGCATCACTAAAATCAATAACTGAATATTTGGAAGCGTACCTAAATCTATAATACTTAATTACTCTCTAGAGCCGTACGGGTTATCTTTTAGATTAATATATTATCTTAAAAGATAATTTTTCTGTTATCATTAAGTATTCTTATTCAGCTAATTATAGAAATAAAAATTACTTTTAAATATCCACATATTAAAAGTCCACACCTCATCAGATATATTAAAACCCAAATTACTAAAAATCTTAATAGATTAAAGATTCAACACATTTTCTGAAATCGATCTTGTTATGCACTTTGATTAGTTAAATACTTAAATTTAAAAAAAGAATTCCCTCTCAAAAGAGTAAGAGTATTCTATTTTGTCATTTGAGTTAATAAAATATTTTTTTACCATACTATTTTGTCTTTAAGCGTTAAAAAGTTGAAAGAAAAAGTATATTGTTAAATAATAAATGTTATCTTCGAACTTGTAAATGTGTTTGATTTTAATTTGTACCTACCTGCAAATTTTAGCTAATATTAATTTGTATGTTAAAATGTTATATTTAAGTTTTAACCTTGCTATTAATTGTTAACATTTTAACGCCAAAGGCAAAATAAACTGCTAGAATGACGGCCAAAAAATATACATTCATGTTCTGAGACCCAGTATCCCAACAATGAATTTAAACATCAATAAAAATTGATTTAGGAGGCTCTTATATTTGAAAATTTGTATACCAAAATAAGCTACTAGACGATATCAAACTAATCATTGACATTCATATGATCATATTTTCGGTCAATAATATATCCCAGTCATCCTGAAAAATTGTCGCATTTCACTATCTGCAGCCAATTATTTCCATCCCAAAATATTCATAAAAAGTTAAAAGATAATCCCACCAACTGCTAAGATTACAACAGCTACTTTAAGTAGAAACAAGAGTGCAAATTCCGCGTACGAATTTTCTCGCCAAAATATGAATTATATGATGCATGTCTGACTAATTTACCTGCTCGGTAATAATACAGTGATGAATTAGCCATCCTCATGATTCACTTTGGAAAAATTATGCCCTAGATATTATTGTTTGTTAACGATAGCTAAGAATAAGATCATTCTATGAAGAGGATAATCAATAAGAGAATCACTTTAAAGATTAAAAATTTCAAGTTTTAATGGCTTAGCAAAGAAATAAGCTAATTGGGAGGCACGTTATTGTTGCCAGTAACTACAAAGATTTACTTTATTTTTTTCTTTTTAAACAATAAAAATTATTCTTCTTTTTACATTAACGTTGAAATAAAGATGAGTAAGATCGATCCTAAATTTATGAGAGGATTGTATGACATAGCAGTCCTTTTCAAGACAAATGAACCAAGTTATTATAGATTATAATTCATAAAATTAATAAATTAAATGATCGGAGATTAGAAAGTTGTAGCATTTTGGCTTTGAATCCGGCAGTCGAAATTGAGGCTCCAACTTAGCAGCTGCCGCGCGTAGAACTCTTGAAAAAACACAAAAGATTTCATTAAAAGGTTTACATGTTATATCCATTCATACGGCTACCAGCACAAAATACTTTTCTATATGGTTTTCTTCGATCCAATAGATTTTCTTAAGAAGGCTCAGAGAACTGAAAAATCCCCCATGGTCAGGTAGCTTGATCACATAATTTTACACAAAATTTAAGGAAAGCGAGTTTGCCCATTTTATTAGCTTCTGAATTGATGCTTTCATGTGCTGATCTTATAGTGCTCACTTTTCCATCCCAATATTCTCAACCAAATGTAACAGAAATATAGAGTTCAACAAGGGAGAAGCAAAAGGGACAATGTTCGGAAGCTAATTTAAGAGAGACAGTGTTCCAAAGCTAATTCAATTAAAATCCAAGAGAGTCTGAGAGCAAGAGACAACGAGTTGTTGACTCATCGCTTTTTAGTATCATGGCGGCAAATTATTCAAGCGGTAGCCTATATGTATTAATACTTTCACTCACAACAGACATTAAGTAATACAGTTTTCATTTAGACTAAGTTGTGAATGGCCAGATACACTTTTTTATCCACACTTACGTGGGAGGCTTCACATCTTCGAGATTGAGTAGTCCATAACATCTACAAGGTAATCTGAAACCAAAAAAAACACATGATATGTTCACATCGTATGGTAAATGATATGAGGCAACAAAATGGGTATAAAAGACCTACCGGCATCTTCTTTTGTGAAGCAAAGAGGAGGAGTAATTCTGAAAACGTTTCCATAGAATCCACCTTTGCCAACCAATACGCCCATTTCTACAACAAAAGAGGTTTCTTTGTAGCTAGAAGCTTAAGGCAATATCACAAGATCAATACTGAGAGAAGAATAAAGCACATATACCTTTCATTTTGTCCATTATATATAGAGTTTCAGCCTTAGCAGGTGTTTTCAATTGGCGATCAGTGACAAATTCAACTCCAAGCATAAATCCCCTGCCCCTCACATCTCCAATTACTGCAGAGACCAAACATAATCAGCAGCCATAAAGTAAAATAGAAGCAAATTTGCAAGGCAGGAAAGTACTGAGGGTGACAAAATAAAACATACTTCCATATTTATCCTTGAGTGCAGTTAGTCTTTCTTTCAAATAGGATCCAACAACATGTGCATTATTCTGAAGCTTATCTTTCTGGATCACTTTCAAAACAGCGTGCCCTGCAGCTGTACATACAGGATTCCCACCAAAGGTGTTGAAGTAACTGCGGCGAGTCAAGACCTCTGCAATCTCTGGAGTAGTTACTACTGCACCCAGGGGAATGCCATTTCCAATCCCCTGATCATATACCATAAAGGAGAAAAATTCAATGCATAAGAAACAGATTCCAGGAGCACGGTAAGACATAATGGCGTAGTGCTTATTAATGGTTAATGGATAATCTGTGTATATTACAATTTGAAATATTAGCAAGATCCAGAAACTACAACCATAACTCAGGTGGCATGATGGTTTTTGTGAGGGAGGGTGAAGTTTCCAGGGCATATTCAGACAAAAAGAGAAGAGAAAAAGACCTTTGCCATTGTCACAATGTCAGGAACAACACCATGGGCCTCAAATCCCCAGAAATGGCTCCCTGTTCGGGCAAACCCAGCCTGAACCTCATCAGAAATACAAAGGCCTCCAGCTTTCTTAATACTTTTATAAACAGCAGGCAAGTAACCTGGGGCCAACTCTATAATGCCACCCACTCCCTGTCAAAAGTGAAAACATCTTAGCCACTAAGCACGTATACCCATATTTTCCTAATTCTAATAAAAAATTTCTAAGATGATTACCTGAATAGATTCAGAAAGGAAACCAGCAACACGCCCAGATGTTCCAAAGTCAATGAGTTCTTGAACATCTTTAGCATACATTTCGCCATCCGCACCAAACACGCCTCTGTATGGGTCTGGGTTCAAGGCATGATGAACGCCAGTCTGTTGTCCAAACCAGAGATGAGAATAGCCGGTGACCATGTCTCATGTTAATCATGATCAGATTAAAATGTAATAATAGCTATTACCAGAACATAATCGTGTTTTAGTTGCAGAGATATTAATAGAAAAATTTTCTACCGGGTTCTGCATGTCCTATATCAACAAACTTCTATAACAAAGCTAAAATTTTGCCTATTTTCTTATGAGTGTGCATCATGGTTGATTGATACAGAATAACGAACACATGATATACTTTTCTTCAAAAAGTTGCTCTCACTCCACTTGTCTCACTATTCTGTTCCTAGAATGCTCAATTATGGTTGCACTGATTAAAAAATGTGGGCCTGCTCTGTAGCCAAGGATGGGCTGTGATATGTCCTACTTATCGCAATGTGACCCACCATCAACACAAATTGGCGATAACTGATAAGAAAAAGTAAAGGCAGAAGATTTCTCTGTTTATGAAAATATATCATGCATGTATCACTATGATTTATGAACACTATTATCTAATATTTTAGGCTTCAAAATTAGGCAAGGTTTAGTATGGTGGCAAAACTGATGATCCTAGTTTGGTAAATTTTAATAATCGTAGACCAAAGCTAATAGCAAGAATCCAAAAAATTGCAAAGATATTAATTCAACAGCAACAAGATATTCCCATTAAAACAAAAGGTCTCAATCGTACACCTAACATACCATTTTAATTCTCGTCCACTTTCATAATGATTAACCATAAAAGTTAAGCGCCCATGGTTTCTGATTTTGCAGGCAAAGACTAGTAATTGAATTTTAATTAGTTTCATAAGGTACCTGAACAACGTTAAATTTCCAGTTGGACTGAGCAGTGGCACCCATAGTCCCAGCTGCGTTTCCATGATAGGCGTTTCTCAGTGATATTATGTCATTGCATCCAGTATATAGTCTTGCCATCATTATCGCCAACTCATTCGCTTCCGTTCCCGAATTAGTAAAGAAAACCACCTGCATAACCGCAATAAATCAAGAATTCTAAATTTCTAGAATTTTCATGTGTTGAGTGACGCCTGTCATTTTCAAATTTTGAAGGAGCACTTTTGACATTGAGAGTTACTTAGAAACGAAATTTTGTTAACTCTAGCACAATGAAATATATGATCGAATAATTAACAAAATTTTATATTTTTACGGCTCTCGATACTTGCAGAATTAACTTAATTAATTAAGCCTATACAAGAGCAAAGATAAAACTAACGACGGGCACACACACCAGTGGGACCACATAGCTTCACTGTGGGACACGTGTCTGTAAAGTTGGCGGTAATCATTAACGTGCAGGTAAGATGACAACAAAAAAAAAAAAACAAAGGAAAATCATAGAAGAGACGTGAATCGTTTGATCAGCGATGACAGAGACAGAGACGGACCTTAAGATTGCCAGGCATTTTGGAGGCTAACGCCTCGGCGAAATCGGCGATTGCATGGTTGAGATAAAGCACAGTGGAGTGTTGTATGCGCTTGATTTGGTTGACGATTGAGTCGACCACATCGGGATGGCAGTGTCCGCAACAGACCGTGGCAATCCCTCCGAAAGCGTCCAGGTATCTACGGCCGTTTTCGTCGAACAGATACTGCATCTTCCCATCCACCACGTTCAGCTGCCACACTCGCACACACATAAACGAAGAAGCTTCAGATCTAACGGCGTCAAGTTTAACGCAATCGTCCGTTCATAAATCATTAAAAAGTTACTAATCATAATCTAATTAAAACGTTAAACTCGTGTTTTTAATATTAAAAAAAAAGGAAAATTGTTAATCAGGATTACGTGGACTCACGGGTTTGTTATACAAGTGAAACAATGAAGGGCTGAGAAAAGTCTTGCGTTTGGCGAGGATCTCATCGGCGGATGGACCGCTGTAGGGAGGGGGAGAGTAGTCGAACGGGGGCATTTTCGGGAGGAAAGTTTCATTTTCGTTCGGAGATGATTCTTCCTTCTGTGCTAGCTGAGAGAAGAAGCAGCGTTGCGGCAGACGGAGAGAATTTGTTTCCGATAAAACCCTTCGGGCTACAAATCTCTGCATTTTCTTTTCTTTGCCAGTAAAAGATTCCGAAAATGCGGGAGTCAGTATTGTTTATGTGGGTTTAGTTATCGTGCGAGCTGAAGACGCTGAGATGGGGAGTTCTTTTATATAGGCGGGGGAGTCGATGACGTGCCGCATCTCATGTGCTTAATTGGTTCGGTTGGCATACGTGTTGTTGAGATAACGACAAAATAATTATCTTCCAAAATTACAGAAAATTTATTTGTCTGTGATATTTTAGAAAATTACTTATTTGAGATTGCGTAATCTATATTTTTCCTAGTGGGGGATAAAAGTTTGCAAGAAAATCATTTAAATACTACTAATTATTTAATATACATGTATGCGTCGGTATTGTGATTGGTTTAAATATACACGTATTAAATAAAAAAAATAAGACAATACTCCCTTAACACAATCAGACTTTTTAATATATTTCATGGTCCAGCGATATTTGAGAATTGTATTTTTTTAAAAAAAAATTTACTTAATTGTGACTGATTTGCATGAAGTAATCTGTTTATTTCTTTTTGCTATCCAAAAAGTTAGAAACTTACCATTGAGGTGCTAAGATTTAAAAGGAAAGCAATGTCAATGCTACCAATTACTAAAAAAATTAAAAAAAAAAATTAAAATTTAAAATAATGCGATTTAATGACTTGTGAGCTGTAACAAAATCTAATTAGGTGTAAATATAAGGCATTTATTTTAGTTTAATTTTTTTTAACTCATAGATAATAAGTGAATTTTAGTGAGAAGATGTTACAAAATAATAAAATTGCTCAGCATCTGATTCGAGGGCCCTATCTTTGCCTTAAATGTCTGGGTTTAGACACATATCTAAGTTATTTTGCCTAACTAATGAAATCTTTTACTGTTAGTGGATTCGTAAACACACGAATTTCACGTGCAAACTGCGATCCAATGTTTTGAGGGGGCATGTTTTCCATTTTTACCCTTTTATAAGAAGATTCGGCACGCACCTAGAAAAGAAATTAATTTTAAAAAAAAGGATAATTAGGTGCGTTTTCTTTATTATTATTATTATTATTATTTTTAAACAGGTTCTGCACCACCAAAGGTAGAACAGAAAATTAGTGAAAAAAAGGAAAAAAACGCCTCCGCCCCGTGGATGGCTTCAATTTAAAGTTGGGTCATCGTCAAATTTTTTAAGCATATGCAGAGCTGATAAAGAACATGCTAAATTATTTGTCCAAGGCAAGGTAGCCATTTTGGTTGATTGCAGTTTCTCTTTATTTTTCATTTTTTGGTTATTGGAGTCAGAGCAAATAATATAAACTTTGTTTATTTTCACAAACGCCCTTTTGTAATTGTACCTAGATTTTTACTGGCTATTTCACAGCCATACATTATTGTTGTTGTATGTGATCAAATTTACATATTAAAACATACCAACGAGATAAATGCCATTATGCTCTCTCTCTCTCTCTCTCTCTCATGCTGCGATTTAACAATCTCTGTGTCACTTAAACTGCGGTTTCATTTTGTAATATGGCGTTGATGAGGTTCTAAAGCCGTAACCACTATAAAATTAGGTTATGTTCATGAGTTAAACTAAGTGTAAAATTGGATTAATTTTTAGGATAAAATATTTATCTCCTGTTTGGCATGCTCATTTGGATTAGATTAATGGACTAAATTTAAATTTTAATCTTAAATTCATGGGATTAGTGTCGGATTAGTTAGGATTAGACAATAAGAAAGAAAAATGCTTATCAATTTATGATATCTTTTATAATTTATTACACTATTTTAATTTATAGCTTAAAATTATTTGTTTATTTATTGTTATAAATTAAGTAATTTATTTTTTGTTATTCGTGATTTACCTAAAAATTATTAATTAATTTATTATTTGAATAGTCCTTATTTATTTTATTTAATGAAATGATATATCTCATATAAAATAACTTATAATTTAAATAATTTATATTTTTTACTGTAATTATGACTACCCAATAACTAATTGAATATATATATATATATATATATATATATATATGTGTGTGTGTGTGTGTGTGTGTGTGTGTGTTTTTTTTTTTTTTAATTAATTATAATATTTATTATTAAATCTCTATAAAAAGTTGATATTTAAATTCAACTATTAACTTAAATACTATGTAACTTCATTTAAATTTAATTTAACAATATATAATCCAATATTTTACCAAATATACATCAACACTCTATATAATCTAACTTAATTTAATTTAATTCAATCCAATCCTACAGGCCAAAAACAACCTTAAAGTTTTAGTAGTGAAATTAAAGTTGATAATGTTAATTAAATATGACTCAATAATTGAAAAAATAATAGACTTTTCACTTCGCCAAACAATCATGAGATAATATTGCAGAACTTTTTCCTTCTCTTTTGGGCAATTATAGCACTCGTTAGCAAACGGCAGTTCGTATCATGAATAGTACAAAAAGGCTCGAGCTAAATGCTTGGCGACAGAAATTCGTCAGTGCTAGTAAGGTAGGCTTGCACCACACATGGTTCATTTGTTGGTGTCACTTCTCCCCAGAAGCTAAATTATTATGCCGACAAAACAACCCCGATAGCCTATCAACAATTGCTCAATTTCCTTGTGACATTACTGGAATGGAAACCTACAAAAATGGCACCAAAATTAGATAGTGTGTACATTATCCATTTGGATAAAATTTTGACACATCCTATGCAATTATGCTCTTGAGCGTACCACAAAAGTTAAATAAAAACTTGAAGAATGAACCTGGCATAAAATCATGGATCTATGCTTCATCTAAATGAATCTAACCACCTTGTTAGAGCTATTAAACTCTGTTTTAGTGCTGGCTACAAGACAGCAATTAAATTGTTTAAGAACTATAATAATCAAATGAAAAGTGACCCTGATCAAAGATGTAGACATTGTTTAGTATATTGATGGTAATAACCCAATTAAATAAGTTACAAAAGTTGCAACTCAAATTGTTACAAACTATGTTTGCTGCGTAGGATTTTCACATTCCTTGGTCTCTATCATGTGTACGTAACTCTTTATAACAGTCGATGAATATTTGTGGCACCCCACTTGAAAGACAAGCTTCCAATAAGATGCAACAATAATTTAATCAAATAAGAGTTGTAAACTCTTTACGAAAGCAACAAGCTAAGATAAAGATCGACCGAGCAATAATGGAGTAATTAATCAAGTATGGACGAGAAGGGTCAGCAAATTGGATAGATTAGATAATCTAGTCAAGCAATTAATAATATTTTTGATGATGCTGTGTATGCATACGCCAACCACACCATAATGTACTGGAGTGAGAAAGTATCTTATCTAGCTAACCCCACAAACACAATTCATACGTGACATTATTAGGATTTTTCATAGATAATTTTGGTGCCTTACTTGTCAAGAAGAGCGATGATAATCATGATTACCAAGCTGTAAATCTACTAGCTAATAAATAAATAACTAGGCATCAAAATGAGCTTCCATTGGAGACATCAGTGACATTATTACAGTTTTATTAAGAAAAAGAACAGGATTTATTCTTCCATTGGATGGAATATCATGATGAGTAACCAATGTGATTAATTCTCATAGGACCCAACATTTCTGGTAACAAATCATAAACACAATCACTAAATAACAATGTGAAGGCTGAACTTTGTACATGCTGTACATTCAAATAAAAGAAATTCTATACCTGTGCTGACATTGATGGTTTTTCAGTATTGTCTAAAGGTTAGATTTAGGCGGCCAGGACGAAGCATAGTGTTTTCTAGTAGAGCCCCAGGAGCCGAGTTGGGGTTGATGGATGACACTCCATGAAATACATGTCTAGACTCCCCACCAAATATTAGTACATCTCCTGATTCTAGTAGTACTTTCTCTGCTTTGTTCTCATCCCTCTCATCTCCATAGAGGAATTCTGCTGAGTCGCCTACAGAGAAGGATACAACAGGTAACCCCTTCTTGAGACTATATCTGCTTTCGTCACGGTCCTACATACAAAGAAGTCAAAATGATAAGAAAAATTCTTGAGTTTAAAAACCATTCAATAAATGTTGGAAGCAGGGAGACTTTTGCTCACAGTAGTCCAAACACTGCAAATATTTGTATTACATCTTCTTAAAGTAGTTCAGAAGTCAAAAACAAATTGCAGATAGAGCCGTAGAGGAACATAATATGGTTAGCTACAGACCTGGTGAAGCCCAAGTCGCCCACTGGTATTGTAGAAGTTAATAATGCATATGTCTGGAGACAATGCATGGAAGTATGTCTTCCACGTTGCTTACTTTGGAATCCATTTGATAAGCGCATGTGCTTCAGATATTGATCTGTGAACCAACTGCTTAAATTCACTAGGAATAACAGACGGCTCACAACCGTCAACCTGCCGCTTTTTGCCGTATTTTCTTGTCTGAGGATCCCAATCAAGCCCTAGGCACATCATGCGCAGACGAAGTTTTGCTCCATCATTGTAACCAGGCTGATAAAACCCACCAGGGCCCTTGCCGAGTTCTTGACAAGTTCTCACTATTAGGATCTGCAACATCAATTTGGGACAAAGACTTAACACATAACGAGATGCAAATATCAAACAAATAAAAAAAAATTCCAAAGCACTAAATGCAAAATTTTCACCCCACAACTTATTGACTGTAGAAACAAAATGCTAAAATTAGCGCACAAAGTCAAAAATAGGCACTACAAAAGGGCAATGGTATCCAGCATTAGAAATGTACACTGTCAGTTTGTTGCATTCAATAGCACTAATAGTGTCAATGATAAAACAATATTTATATAATTTGGTTAATTTCCAAAATTGAAACATTGAACCCATAACATACTAACAGAGTTGAGTTAATGGATACAATGAAATTCAATATATTATCAAAACTTACAAAGTCCCACTGAAGGTAAAGCACCAAGAGTCACCTGTTCACGAATTGTAAGGTAATGTTTTAGAAGAACCATTCCAGGCCTCAGAATTCCTTCTCTAGTCCAATCCACAGTCTGTCTGTATTCATTTTCTTTTTCCATTCCAAAGTTTCTCCTCCTCGACAAGCAGATATCAAATGGTTCAACATTGTGCAAACAATGAGAAGAATGCCACTTCTTGGCAACTGACTCATATTTGTAGTAGTTTCGCTTAGATGGCGACGCATTGGCATGTGCAGGCCTCATCTCACTGTTCCATAAAGGAGCAGAAAGAGAAGAGTCATCGTGCTGGCTCATGTAATTTGAAAGAGGCAAGTCCTCAAGTTGCGTTGAAACAAGAGAAGAGTCATCGTGCTGGCTCATGTAATTTGAAAGAGGCAAGTCCTCAAGTTGCGTTGAAACAATAATGTCTGTCTTTTGCTCTGGTCCTAAATCAATCCTCGTTTTCATCTTATCGATGTGTCCATCGTTAGAACTAGAAACAAGATTCACATCCAGGGGGGGAAAATCCTCATTTGAAAAGGAAGGGGAAGCAGATTGGTGCGCTTTCCACTTTGAAATCTGACTTCTATTACTGCCATTTTCACCTCTACTGCTGTAAAATTCACTGCCAGATGGTCCATTACCACCCACTTGCCGCTAGAAGGCATTGACAGGACATTATTCATTCAAACTAAACCATAGCTAGAATCTAAGCAGAATCATAATAGTTACACACTACAATAGTAGTTCTATATTACAACAGTTAGTTAGTAGATTAAAAACGACGACGTATAAATGCCAAACAAACCCTAAATGTTGAAAGAAAACAATTGGAAGAACTGGATAGAAAGACAAACTCACAGAATCAGAAAGCAAACGAGCTGACGTGTTGCTGCCACTTGGGGTTGTTTCCACTTCGCCGTTTTGGCCGGTGCTCATGTTTGCCAGAGAAAGAAACCAAAGATGAATATGGCGGGAACCACACTTGCTCAATATCAACGATAAGCGGCGGAGACTGGTTTCAGTTGTACTGTGCAAGAACATTTGTATTTGATTAAGATGGTACCGTTAAATAGAGAATTGTTAGCGTTTCGGTTGTTGTGAGGAAGAGTTAAGTGACATGCTTGTTTGTCAAGCTATGGTGTTACTGCATTTAATTTGAAGCTCGTCGATTCAGCTCAGCGAGGGCTGGGGAAGTCCAAGGGACGAACGACGTCAATTATGAAGTGATTGAATTAAAACGACACCGCCTTCTGAAGTCAAAGGTCGGAGACTTTGTTCGTTTCAGATTTTGGACCATCCTTAGGCCCAGCTCATTTTCTCTTCAGTTTTTGGGCCTCTTATCTTAACGGCTCAGCGTTAAACACCAATCTTATTTATCTGTTTATTTATTTATTTTGGTAATAAGAACTGGTGCTTGAAATTAAAAATAAATAAGTAGTGTATATTTTTGTAATTTTCCAATAACATTTTAATTTTATATAAGATAGCAGTATAAAGTTTCACGTAAAAGGTGACTTGTGTGGTTCAACTCCAAATCTTTGATTTGTGTTCAAAATTTCACGTTAATGGATTATTTCTATGGATGGTTTGCGAAGATAAATGACTAAACACTTTTGTTGTCAATGCCAACTGTGGTGCATTATTATCATTTATCACGATTGGTCCAGTTTAAACGTCCCAACTAAATTGAATTTAATTTTGTAACATGATATTGTCGACACCGATGTAGCCGAATGTGTCCTACATTTCTTTCGGTTCAGCCCATTTCCATTAATGGATCTACGACCATACGCAGGGCGGCAGGGCTTGGCCTATGATAGTCAAAAACAGGAAGGAAAAAATAAAACTGAACCAAAAAAAAAAAATAAAGGGACAACCGGTATTGGTGGCTCATTTGCTGACGTGGCACACAATGCGTCAGCAAGGCGTAGAGCAGTGTCAGCAATACCAAGATCGACAAGTGTCTTTTGAAGAGTGATACACGTGGCAGACAGGGTGCGCAACATTCATAATTCCACTTAAAGGAACGCCTGCTTGCTTGCTGCCCACTAGCAAAAAGCAGCACTCAATTGATCCGATATTCCGAATGACGAAGCTGTTGGTGGGGCAATCGATTACCACATACATGTGTACTTGATAGTGTACACATCTTATCTTTTCTTTTTAAATTTCATGAAAATTCTAAGTAAATTTTTTTTTAATGTGAGCAAAAGTCTAATTTTAAATCTCTCTCATGTGATCTTTAAAAAAAAAAACCATAATGAACAATATCCCCAAAATAAAAAAAAAAAAATCTAATTGAGATAGATTCTCACACTAAATTTAACCTATCATAATTAAATATCTCAAAATATTATTCTAAGAAATTATTTACGCATTTTATCGGGCAATCAATGTAAAATTTAAAGATGATTGATCATAAAAATGTTGAGTTTATTTCTTATAATAAAAAAAAAAATGCAAGAGTACCTTTTAGATAAAACATATCAATCATTCACTACGTAAGTAAATATTCTATCATAAATCACAACATTTTTTAAACCTACATTTACAATTGACATATTTTTATACCTTATTAGGACGTGAATTTATTTGTATTTAAAATTATCAGCATGCACTTTAAGGGTAAATGTAACATTCATTAAATATTTTTTAATGAATTTTTTTTTGCTCCAAAAAAATAATCCAAAAAAATATTTTAAACTTTTAATAAATATGTTAAAAAAAAAGTTTAACAAAAGACTTTTTTCGTATAAAAACTAAAATCATTATCTATTGCGGGTGGATAATTAAATTATTCCTATTTAAAGTGCACCACTAAAACACCATTCACATGGACAGGCTGTGTACACCGTGAAATGAGCATATGGTACGTTACTTTTTGGTACTAATTTTAGTAAACAAACACAATTAACAAAATTAACAAGATAACAAGCATGAGTAACCCCACTACATGAATGGCATTTGTTGAGACAAAAATCAAAGTTCAAAACCTTTTTGAGAGTTGGGGTATTAGGAAAATACTAAACAAAATATAATCAATCTACATTTCTGTGACACTCATGTCAAACTTTTCCTCCACTTTCTTTCCATCAATTACAGTAAAAAAAACCTAATGCCACCCATAAACAAACCCAATTTTCAGAAAGAACCAAGTTTTGTACCGAGCTATTTGTTTGGTTTTGTCGTTTTTGTTATGTTCTCAAATGGGTTTTGCAATTCGGATATCCAAAGGGGATATAAGCTAACGCTTGCTGTTCCTGCTGAGTATAGGTTTGGGTTCATTGGGAGGGCTTTTTTGATTGAGACTGACCAAATTGCACCAAATTTTAGAGCTGCATTGAGTGTTGAAGCTGTTAATGGGAAATATTCATGTTCATTGGAAGTGTTTCTTGGAGACGTTAAGGTTTGGAATTCGGGGCATTATTCAAGATTCTATGTGTCAGAAAAATGTGTTCTTGAGTTGACCAAAGATGGAGATTTACAGCTAAAGGGTCCAAATGATCAAGTCGGGTGGCTGTCAGGAACTTCTCGACAAGGTGTCGAGGTAACCAAAAAAAAAAAAAGAAGAGAGAAA
The DNA here is from genome assembly GCA_030449075.1 of Murraya paniculata. Taxonomy (NCBI): domain Eukaryota; kingdom Viridiplantae; phylum Streptophyta; class Magnoliopsida; order Sapindales; family Rutaceae; genus Murraya; species Murraya paniculata. The sequence goes on along the minus strand of JAEVFN010000014.1, from coordinate 726,218 downwards.
AAAGGAACAAAATTTACTCATTTGAGGTGCTAATAAGCTGTATAAATGATTAAATTCGTGTCTCTTTTTGTGCAGAGATTGCAGATACTGAGAACGGGCAATTTAGTCCTCGTTGACGTCGTGAACAAAGTTAAATGGCAGAGTTTCAATTTCCCGACGGATGTAATGCTTTGGGGACAGAGGCTGAATGTTGCCACTCGCTTGACTTCGTTCCCCAGCAACTCAACTGAATTTTACTCATTTGAAATTCAACGTTATAGGATTGCTTTGTATCTTCACTCTGGTAAGTTGAATTATTCTTACTGGGAATTTAAGCCTTCAAAGAACCGTAACATCGCATTCATTGCATTGGGGTCAAATGGGCTAGGTTTGTTCAATGATAAAGGCAAGAAAATTGCTCAAATTTATTCACAAAGATTGCAACCCTTGAGGTTTTTGTCGTTGGGGAACAGAACAGGCAATTTGGGGTTGTATCATTACTCAGCCGATGACAAAAATTTTCAGGCATCATTTCAAGCAATTAACAAAACATGTGACCTTCCATTGGGTTGTAAGCCTTGTGAAATCTGTACATTCACCAATTCTTGTTCATGTATTGGGCTATTAGCAAAGAAAGAAAAAGGTAAATCTGATTGCGGCTGCCGCGAAATTCCCGGAGGGTTTTGTGGGAGAAGCCAGGTAGAGATGCTTGAATTGGAGGCTGTTGCGAGTGTACTTAGAGATGGTCCCAAAATGGTTAATGTGAGCAAGGAAGAATGTGCAAGCACGTGCATAAGTGACTGTAAATGTGTGGGTTTGCTATATTCTTCAGCTGAATTGGAGTGTTTTGTTTATGGAGTGGTTATGGGTGTTAAGCAAGTTGAAAAGAGAAGTGGGTTGATTTATATGGTGAAGGTTGCCAAGGGGACACAGAGAGGTCATGGCAAGAGAAATTTGAAAAAATGGGTTCTGATTTTGGTGGGAGTTGTTGATGGTTTGATTATTATGCTTGTTTTTGGTGGGCTTGCTTATTATTTGATACGAAGGAGAAGAAAGAAGTCATTGGCTTGTGACAATAGCGGCTGACAGCAAGTGAATTTTGTTGAGTTTTGGTTTTGAATATTCAGAATCAAATAGTAATTTTTTTTTCCACTTGTCTACAGTAACAGGGGTATAGCTTTTGGTTGTTTTTACAGGCTCATGTTCAAAGAAAAAGAGTTGTGCAGCAATTCAAATACCCGCAAGATTGGATGGTTATGTCTAAAATTTTTTTACTTTTAAGCCATGAATCGAACTACAAATAAACTTAATATGAGCAGGTAGCATTCAGGAAAAAAAAAATGAAGATAATTGTCCTTAAATGCGCGTAGTTTCGCGGTTTCGCCCAATGTTCAATTTTTTGCGGAAAGCAGCGGCTCGTACACCCAAGTGAAAGCCAATTGAATGTATAATATTTGATGTTTGATTGAATTTGTTTGCGGTGTGGGATACGCCAATTCATTTGTTTTATGTTTTTGCTGGACTCTAAAAACACTTGAAAGTTGAAACAACAGGCGTCAAAGTGAAAGGGGAAAGAAAAATTATAATTAAATTAGTCTACTAAATACTACTACTATTAATTCTCAGAAATCAGACGCAAGAACCAAAGAAACAAAGTAAAAAATTTGCCAGAAATATCATTCAATTAGAAAGTTAGAGTCAATTCTTTTCGTCTCTTTTGTAATTGCTGGCCTTTAACCGTCAAATGCATCAGCAGTAAAGAGTAAACACGGCTCTTTATTTTATTTATTTTTTTTGGTGCGTGGGGATATAAAATCATACGAAATTTTATTCCTAAATCAGAATTTTTAGTAATTTTGAAGGTTACATGATAAATAATTTTTTTTTTTTTTAAAGAGAAAACGGAAATATGTGTTTTCTATGTTGAGGCTTAGTCGAGCGCGATGGCAATGGGCCTATTTTAGGGCTCTGACAGGGACCTTTCTGTCGTCACATGGAACGTGTGCACTCTTTGTTTTATGGGCTGCTGTTTCAATAAGAAGTCCGTTTTTCTAATGTTTCTAAATCACACTCAGAAAGAGAGAGTGCAGGGAGCTTCACTATTCTATTAGGTACAATGATTTGGTCAATATAGATCGAGAGAACACAATAACAGAGTTTTTGTATTCCTAATTGATGATCATACCGTTGTTGATGGAGCGGTGTAGCTGAAGCAGAAATTGATATGGTAGAAAAACTAGATATCGTTTTAGTACTGGACTAAGCTTGTAAGCCAGCGCGATTAGATTACACTCAAATCGAAGTATGATTATATCTTATTCTAATTAAAAGATTCAATAACAATTTTAATAACGCATAAAGTGAAATTAGATGACGCTCTAATCAAAACAACTTTATAAGAGATATTTTTTATAAATAATCTTAGAGGGAATTATAAAAGAGGGTTTTTATTGAATAATTAAACATGAAGTTATGAAACTAATACTAAGACCTCTATATTTATAATAGAGTAAACCTACTTCCCTAAGTTAACTTAAAAAAGAAAACTAAATCACAATTATAATAAAAATAAAAGACTACGACACATACCATACTAGACTCTAATTAAAATAGAAATTTCTAAAATAATAAAAATTTTAAAATCCTAAATTAACTTAAATTAACGTCCTTCATCATTCCCGCCCTATTAAAAGAAACTCGTCCTCGAGTTTGAACACAATATGGAGGGTAAAACTTGTACTGTAAGACTAAATCATCTTCTAATTCAAACTTGTTATTTTTCTCATCATCAATCATCAATCTTTGAAGAATCCATACTTCATCAACTTCCTTAGCTAATACATTCTTCAAGATGATGAAGACTTTCAAGAACGAACAATCATCAAATAACTCTTACCCTTCCCCAATTGATGCTCAATGCACTCTCTAATAAATTTCACATTTTCGATCAAATTTTCTTCAAACACAATCTTCTTATCTTCAATGTGAATAGGCAGAACCATTTCAATCATTTCAGCTTCTTCAACTCGATTTTACTGCACAACCTTGACCATGCTGTGATGCTCAATGCACAAATCAAGAGTAGGCGATTCTTCTTTAAAAACCTCAAATAGATTAATAACATCGTCATCTTCAATGCCAATCTTGTCTGCCAAGGAAACATCATGCGCATTCTCGCACAAATCCTTAGATTGGAACTTTAAATCAATAATAAATTGTACATTTTCTTCTCCAACATTAGGCACATCTTCAACATGTAGAGAGACACAGACTTCTTTCATCTGTATATCTTTCACTTTAGGTTACTGACTTGTGATCTCAAATTGGTGTCAAGGATGAGGTTGTCTTAATTGCTTCACTGCTCGACTCCTTTCTCTTTTAATTTACTATACAATTTGCAATTCAATTTGTTTTGTTATAAGAATTGCATGTTGCAAGGAGTATATAATGTATGTCGGCATCTTGTTTTTAATATATAAACTGAGTTCCTTCACAAATCTTGTAACTGTATTCTCTTCAGGTTCATAATAATATTTGTATCCATAAAATTGTTCGAACTCAGAAGTATAATCAGAAACTAATTTCGTACCTTATTGTACCAAACAATAATCAAGAAGAATAAATCTCGATCTCAACATTCGTTTCATATGAGTTCATGAAGTAATTTTGAAAAGACCTTTAACAAGTAATCTATGCCTTTGTACTCTGGTCCACCATTCGAAAGCACTCCCTATTAATAGCAAATCGATTACAAATTGTACTCGATCATACCTTGGCAATCTAGTCATATATACCTTATCAACCTTATCCAACCATGAAAGAAAATATTCAAGACTGCAATTTCCATCAAGCTTCCAAAGCATTATGCCAGTGGCAAAACTGTAAATAATGTTGAACTCTCAAGTTTAGTGTGGCCAACAGCTAGTGGCTGTGATTGGGACTAGAGAGAGTCAGATATAGAAGATTTGGTGGGACCAGAGAGAGTTAGATCTAGAGGATTTTGTGGGACCAGAGAGAGTCAGGTTTAGTGTGGCCAGCGGGGAACTGGCTGGATTTGCGATGGGTTGGTCGGAAAACTAACTTGAAGTGGTGGTTGTGGTGCTTGGGTCGTGGAGGAGCTTACGGCGGTTAATCAAACTCAATGGTGACTGGGATTTGACAAGCGGCTATAGTGGAGTTTGATGATGGGTGTGGTCGACGGTGGGACAGTGGAATCCATGGTGGTGCTAGTGGTGGAGTTGCAAGTTTTGGGTGGCTATTATAGCAGTTTATAGCGGCGATCATCGATGGGGTTTGGCCAGGTTATGTTCGGTGGTAGTTGGAAGTCTAATAGTGGTGTTGGTTGGTGGTGAAGGCGGCTGAATGTCGGGGTTGAAAGGTGGATTGTGACAGGTTTTAAGTGTTTTGCAGCGATTACAGGCGATAGGAATCTAGTTGGGTTTGGTCAAGATTTGGATGCCGAAATGATGGTGAGTCTGGTGGCGGCAGTGACTGATCGTGATGTGGCCGGACAGTGGAGGTACTGGTGGTGGGCAACGGTGTGGCTGTGGCTAGGGTTTCAAATTCTTTTTTTTTTTTTGTGTTTTTCTATTTTTATTTTTAGATAAACCGTGATAAATTTGGTAGGGATGGATATGGGTAGAAAGGAAAACTGTGCAATTGGCACAAAATGTCTTTGATACCAACTAATGGAGCGAGTACTGGACCAAACTAACACGATTAGGTTACGCTTATGATTAGATCTCGTTATAACCAAACGACTCAATGAAATTTTTAATAAAGCGGAAAGTGAGATTAGATGACGTTATAATATAAACGACTCTACAAGATAGATTTTTTATAAATAATTCCAGAGGGAATTATAAAAGAGAGATTTTATTAAATAATTAAATCTGAAGTTATGAAACTAATAATAAGGCTTCTCTATTTATAATAGAGTAAACATACTTTCCTAAGTAACTTAAAAAGGAAAACTAAATCACTACTATAATAGAAATAAAAGACTAAGACACATACCATAATAGACTCCAATTAAAATAGAAAATCCTAAAATAATAATAATTTTAAAATTCTAAATTAACCAAATTAATGTCCTATATCAATTGTGAATTAATTATTAGGTTTCTGATGTTATGGATAGCAATCGACTTATTAAACCGAATAATAATAAGTTTTAAGATTGTGTGATTGGTTTATTTAAGAGATACATTACATTACATATCTCCTAAACGCCGCACAATTAAAACCCATCTATGAAGAAACATGCACTTCTAATCCGATCAGGTTCCCCTTCTAAGCTTTTAAAAATCCTCTAAAATAAAAAACTGAATTGTAATTTTCAGATTGATCAAATTATTAATACAAACATGTTACTTATGTACAACCCTTGGTTGATATGAATCATAAAAGAATCCCTATGATTATGCCTTTTAATACTATATTGACAATATCTTCCCATATGTGTTTTACAAAGATTTGGTAAAACATGTGACTATGAAAGCTTTATGGAAGGTTGACGATTATACTTCCAAAAGCTTTCCTAGTCTGATTTGTTGCCATTTGTTTCTTGTGACCGTTGCTCTTGGTTCTGCAATTGCTGCACATGATTTGCTTACTGTAATTTATTTGATCCATGTGACCGTTGCCCTTGATTCTGCAATTGTTGTAACATGATTTGCTTGCTGTAATTTAGGCCGATGTTTATCAACATGCACTTCTAATCGGATTAGGTTCCCATCCTAAGCTTTTAAAAATCCTCTAAAATGTGTCTTTTATTAGTAACATATGAGTAAGATTTAACTTTTTTATTTCTTTTATTTATTAACCAGCAATCACTACTTGAATTTTTTATCAATACAAAATTAGACAATGAAAAAATCCTGATCTTTTTAAATTTTCATAGGGATTATTGACTACTATACCATACACGAAAATAAATAGTATATTTGAAAGGTTCACTTTTCTAATGAGTAATCCCTTAAACATAAGGGCCAAACTAAAGGACAGTAAACTACAAACTCTAATGCACTAAGAGATAAAACTGTGTAATTTTCTTGTATTCTAATTAAGTCCACATTTTATTAAATGAGGGATCCCTCATTCTCATTGGGAAGCTATTCTTGAAGACCCTAACTCGGCTGCATGCCAACTCGTGTTCCAATGTATGTATTGCAAATACTTCAAACGAAACAATGTCCCAATCGATAATGATTTTAATTTGTTCACAATTCGGTACCCCGTCGTTTCACACACAGTGTTTGTTGGATCACACAAACTAATTAATTCATTATTGTACATTGTATCGTGATCTTGAAGATCAGCTAGCTAGCAGCTGTCATCGATCGATCTTTTCTTATTAACTCAAAGAGAAAGAAATGACTTATTCTCCTATTTTGTGGGGGATTGAATTAATAGCTAAGTAGCTAGCTAGTAGCGGTCCTACGAATAAATACTACTCATGATCCTTGATCAAATTAGATCCTAGGGCTATACTCATTCAGTTTGGTTGTTTTCCAAACTCATGTGTCTTGGATTTGATTTGCCAAGCATCCCACTTGTGAGGAAATCAGACATAGACATTGAATTGTAAAATCTGACTTCACGTATCGATCAATTTCTCTCTTCATGATGATAAACGTTAAACCGTACGCGTTTTTTTCTCTTTCGAAGCCAAAACACAGCCCGTGAACCTTAATATTGTCACAAAGTCTAACGTCACAACAGATTTATGTTTGTTTGTTGTCATTCACTCATCAAAGACCCCACAAAATATGCCAAAAGGCTTTGATTATTGATAACCATGTATAGGCAAGAGTTGCTTGCAAAAATATATATGTAAATAATAAATTAACTGTTAAGATTTATGTTTAATACTAATTAATGTTGGGTCTATGCCGAGCAATTTATTTATTCTTTTTTTAGGTTAAGCGATTTCTTTATTGTGATATCAAAACCAAGATTTCGTGTTCAAACTCCCACATGCACACTTTGTGTCAGTTAACTTCATGATAAGGTTATTCATATGTGAACTGTAAACTTCAATTAATGTATGTGGACAGATATGGAGCTGTCAAGAATTGTGAAGCTTGATTGAGACTTCAGAGCATGGCTTTGCTCGTTTGATTGCTCCTAATTTTTTTTTTAATGCTTTACTCGGGAGGTTGATGTGAGCCCTTACCCTACGCCACTTTCACAATGGAAAGTGACCTGCTTAAATTAACTCATATTTTGCAAACAGAGAGTTGCATCAAGGCCTTTGTGAATTTTCTACTTTTCAAGTGCTTCAAGATATATGTTTTCATCATCAAAACTTACATGTTCTCTAATTGGTGTTTATCCAGTGATCCATTCCAAAACCTAAAAGTTAAAAAGTTCATTGATATGCACGTAGCTAATAAATGTAAGCGATATGCAACTCATGCCATAATTTAATTTAAATATTGCAGCTCTTTGGCGTGTGAAGAGTTCAAGAATATTAAATCAACATAAAAATTGATATGCAAACTAAGACACTGTGGAGTTTGAATATGTCCCTTCACTGATCACGTGATATGAGTTATAATAGGGTAGGGAAAATGTCAAAACCCTCAAGAGCCATCAAAACTCCCGTGCTGTTAAAAAATAATTAAATGATACTGTGGAGTTTCAACTTTTTTTTTTCTTTCAATCTGCCATTATTTTACTCCGGATGTACAGATGTGCCAAACCCTAAATCAAATTATCAAATGATAATTAAACCCATGAAAGTAAACATTTGATCGATCACGCTAAGCTTCTCTCTGATGATCTAAGTCGACATGTCATTTAAGAGAACGTAGCTAGCTAGGGGGTTAATTTTACTCGCCTCTGAACATCTGCATATGACTGCTTATACTATAGCATTGTCTCTGAATACTAGCGTCTCGAACTTCAAGGTACGGGAATCTCATTTGCCAGAAAAGTTAGGTTCAGAAAATAAAAGGTTTTGTCACGAGACCCTTTTCCAAATTTGCACTATTTGTTCATTTGTTGCAATATCCGTATTGTCTGATTGGACATTCAATCATGCATTCTCTTCTCTTCACTCTTCTGTATTTTTTGATCAGGAAAAAATGGCTTACAGATCAGCAATGCACCAACATTCCAACAATTTGCATCTCGTTATTTATTTTTTTATGCGACATACATAGTGAGGACAATTATGCTGTATCGAGTTTATTTAATTAAGCAGGTAATACTATGGTTTATTCTAAATCATACACCCTTATTGCCTTAAAATATATGCTGTCAGCTACATATTATTAAAACCAACTTTTTCTCAGATCGTGGGAGAGGAGAACCATCAAATCGTAAAAGAATACTTGCCACAAACCCTCACTTGTTGCAGTTACCAAACCCCAAATTTTGTTGTAGCAGAGGCTGACAAGTTGATACTTTCTTCCTATAATTTTCATTTCTTATCAGATATTCTCTTGCAATTTTAATAATAGCTCGTTACTTCCGTGATATCAAAGTATTAATGGAAAAATTGTTATTTTGTCACTAGAAATTTTTTTTTCGACAGAAGTTTTGACATTACAAAACTATAGGGGAGTACATGGTAAAAATTTAAAATAATTGGAGAACAAGTATTAATTTCCATAAAGGAATATGAACTTTTTAATTTCTTTTCAATTTTTGAGGTTCTTCCCAATCAAGATCAAGATAGTCAAAATTAATAAATCATGGTTATTATGAATTATATATTTGGAAGATAAATTATGGATTTATAACGATCGATTTTTTACTTTTATGTTATTGAATCTTCTTTATATAGGCATTGGAGCCATTTGAATAATAAGAGAGTAGATCTATACTGCCTTTGTATTTGTTAAGGATCAGACAAAAAGACTGACATGTATGTCATAAAGGGTATTAAGAGAATAATTTTTCATCAGTTGAGAAATGATATTCGGCTCAATATTTATGTTTGATGCAACCTTTTAACTCATGAGGTAACTTTTGATTATAAGTTAACTAGGCTTATATACTTTCTTATAATATTATAGTAAGGAAATATTCCACCATACCAAATATTAGTATATTACCAATTGATTTCCGGTCATCATGTTAGCAGTCAAAGTGATTATTCAAAAAATTACCTTTTCATGTCTTTTAGTTTTCATTATTTTCATTTCTGTAAAGAAAATTTGAAAAAAGGGGGGGAAGGTGATTGAGAAGAATGCGTTTTAAAAAAATAATAAAAAAAAAAGCGACGAGATAGTTCAATTTTAAATTTTTTAATCAGGAGATTTCGTTCAAAAAAGGGGAAGAAATAGCAATTGTAAGTCCTATCAAACAGGGATAGTTTGGTTAAGAAAATGAGAAAACAATGTAAATTAAACGTCTTGCTCTCAAGTTTCAACTGATAAAATGTTGCATTAAAAGGACACCATTATACAGTAAAAAAATTTCTTTGACAATCAGATGATACATATATTTCCCGCCACAATCCTTTGATATTTGACTGAAACTAGATTTCATTTTGACATGAATATATAGCAAATATCATTGCCCTTATACTATGCATATATGAAAATAATTCAACGGCCATTATTGATTGCATATGCGAAGGATAAATCCCTGATTATGATAATTGATTTCTTATTTTTATGTTGTTGGATCTTTTGTATAAACTATGTTCTTTACTACTGTCATATCCTAAATATGTAATTTCCTCTTTTCTTTTATGATTTGATTGAACTAAATTCTAGAGTTATGATGATGAATGTACAGAAGAAAAATGTAAACATTAGCTGTATGTACACTTCGACTCCCAATAGTCATTCAAATGGCACAAATGGTCAATATTTAGAAAACATAACTAATGGTTCTGATTATTTATGCATTTGTACATCATAAGGGTCACGATTCTTAATAATCTTGATTTGCATGTTATGGTGGCCCTGATTTAGTTCCCTAAAACAGAATTCATAATTTCTCTTTTATTTCTATATGATTACACACGGCTTTATGTTGATAACCACAAAGTCACCCTCAATTGACAACATATTGAAGATTATCCAATTTCGGAGGTAATTCGTGTCCAATTTTCAACAAATTCATCGAGCCAAAGAGCAAGTAGACTAAAATTCCTTCGAGGAAAAAAACAAATTACATCAACTTCACCGCAACCATACTAAGCACTTAATCATTACACCTATCAAGAAAGAAAGAGAACACGTGTTGCTGATTATTCTTCAAATAATAGTCCTTCCGCGTGTGCGATTAGAAATAATTCATTTAATGGGGGCCATCTCTTCCGGCTTCCAAAAGCAGGAAGAAAGTTTTGATTATCACCAGAACCAGAAGTTTGTGCATGGCGCCACTTTGATGTGGAATTTCATCACAACGTTGAACATTCAAGAAACAACTACTAGTTATAATCTCAAGATTTTGATTGTTAATTAAATAATTATAATACGTTAACATGAAGAAATATAAGAAATTGTAGGGCAAATTCATAGCTCCTAGACCCCTGTACAAAACCCTACCGAGCAAATTGGAACTAGGGCAACAGACAAGATTGGAGCAGTTTACGTAAGTGGTGGATTGTTTTGTTGTGATGATTAAAGGGCACACATGTGAATAGAGTACACAGTACTGATGATTTGTTTGTGTGGAATGGAGACAATAAACGTAGAGGAATGCAACGCGGATATAAAATCTCCCATTATTAATTCATATGCATATATATATGTGTGTGTGCATGTGCATTTTATCATGCTACAAGTACGCATAGGCCAAAAATAAAAAAATGCATATTCAACCTCCAGGAAGCATATTAATTAAAACCATATGTGCACACTTAATTTTATTCGTTGATTGATTACTAGAAACTACCTTAATATAGTTGTATGTTACAATCATTAGAATTATTTTCGTAAGGTATAATTAAATCCCGATTTTGATGATAATATACTTGCTAATATTTTACAAAAATATGAGCAATTATATGTACATACGGTATCTCTACTTGTTTCTCTGTTTAATCATATAAGTTTTGCGAATAAATTCCAATTTCTAGTAACTTTGAACCGTGAGATATTTGGTTAAATTAAGGAAAATTTACGAAAATTGTATTTCCATTCTTGGCCGATTTCAAAATGGCTCCAAGACCTAATTCAAACAAGATAACACATAAAAGAATACAAAAATTTATTGGGTTTTTATTTTCTATAAATAAATGCAAAAATTGGTTGTTATGATTCTTACCATTTTCATTCTTGTCGTAACATGTATATCATAATGGTAATCTTAATTTTTACCATATGTGTATGATCTTAACATTATGATATGTGCATAACATAATAATTGAATATTTGATGTAGAAAGACTAGGCCGAATGATTTTCAAACCATTTTTTTTTTTAATCAAAGTATTTGAGTTCGAATCTCAAGGACGTAGAAACTTAAAAGTTATATTTCAAAAAAAAAAAAAAGGAAGTACTTGACTTCTAAGGATCTTCATATTGACTTTATCTGATGCTGATGATCTAAGCTAACAGTACTTGGAAGAGTGCAAGTCTCACTTCTGATCGAACCTAAGGAAGCCTCTCACAGACAAGTGATTGATGAAGTTGAATTTGAAGTATGTATGCCAAATACGATGCCCATTTGCTGGGAAGGAGAGTGAAAGCACAGACATGCCACGTGGATGACAGAGAGAAGTAGATAACTGGGGCTTACAATGGTACGCGTTTAACGGGAAAGAATTCGCTGGTGAAAGAGAAATGGAACAAAACAGAGTCGAGTGTGTATCGAAAAGCATCGAAGGATGCGTCAATGTTTGTTTAGCTGTCACTCAATCCTCTTCAAAATAAATTAAAAAAAGGAAAATAAATTAAAATAAAATAAAATAATTAGAACTTCTCTTTGCTCACGGTCACGGGGAAATTTTATTATCTCTCTTTCTCTCTCGCCGTCACGCTTTTGTCCACTCTCTCTCATGCAAAAATGTCATCCTCGATCCCGTTAATTTATATAGCTGTCCTTGTACAGACCTAATTGCTTCCCCCTCCTCTCACCTTCTTCTTTCCTTTTAGTTCTACAGCAATTTTTCTAAATTTTTATTTGTTTTTTATAATTTTTTTTTCTACACAACTAGTTAATTCAACTTTTATTGATGATTATAAGCGACGATGGAGGCGTCCAATGATTAAGTTCCAAGGACCAAGATCCAAACAACAAAATTTCCAGCGATCCTTATATATATATATATATATATATATATATATTTTTTTTTTTTTGTTTATGAATTATTTTGATCAGAACGTGTGCACCTATCTTAACCATCTTAATTTAGTTACACATGCTATGCATGGATGCATGCTTTAATAATATTTGAAATAGGAAAATAACTTACGAGTTGCCTCTATGTTTTCTATTTCTCAGATAACGATATAATTTTTGTATTTTTTGTCAATGGGTCCAAAGCTCCTATTATTTGGATTCCATGCTAATATGACCTCATGCTGAGCTCAATTGTTATGTATGTATGACTGAATGTACAAATAATTAATTTTATCTGTGTAATGTAAATACATATGTGGCATATATAATTAATATCTTTAAAGTTGAGAACAAGTTAGCTCAACATGAGAATTTATTCAAATGTACTTTGCTTTAAAAATATATGAGTTAATTAAATACTTTTTTTTTAAAATTGAAAAATAAAAGCATAACATGATGTAAACTTAGTTTCTTCCTAATCCATGTAAGCGAGTTCAATTAAACTCTAAGTCTCTTGTATCACATAAATACTCTTTACATTAATTGTAATGACTAAAATTCTATGTTATAATGGTAATCTTGTTTGATACATACCAAAGGAAAAAAAATTTGTGTCGTTATATGAGAAATTGTATAAAATAAGCAATTGGAGTGTTATTACACCTATATGTGCTTGATTATGGTTATGGATGGAACCCTAGTTTTTATTGGGAAGAATCGTTGTCATGGACAATGAGGTCATTTTCGTAAACTTGCCGCAATCAATAATAATAAATTCATGTGGGGAAACGGAGGCACTCATGCAGGAAACAAACAAGATATTACTATGAGTTGGTGATCTCATCTCTTCTTTTAAAACCCCGTAAAGCTCACGGTGAAAACATGGGCAAAGCCAAAGAGATCAGATAGTAAGAAAAGCAGAAGCATGTCTTCAAGGGAGCAAAATAAAGCAGCTTTGTACGAGAAGTTGATGCTGCTTCGTGATGTTACCAACTCTACTTCTGTAAAAAGAAAAAAAAAACCTAATCTCTTTAATCTCTTCATTTCACTTAGCTTTAAGATTGAACTAGAAACCCTAAAGCAATACTTCACCAACAAGAAACCCCGAAATGAACAAAGAAATTTCATTTTTCTTGATTTATTTTATCCTTGATTATATATCCCATCTGCTGGTTTTTAGATGAGAGTGAAAATTAAACCAAGTTGATGGATCAATATATTGAAATGATTATTGATACGTTGAATTTGTGTGGTTGGCAGACGAACAAAACCTCGATCATAGTGGACGCATCAAAATATATAGAGGAGTTGAAGCAACAAGCAGAAACTCTGAACCAAGAGATTGGAACCTCAGAAGCTTCAACGGTGGAAAATCCGTTACCAGTGGTGCATAATCCTTGTTTCTTTTCTCCACATCTCCATTTGAAAATTTGAATTTGTACTTACTTGATAATGAATATTAGGAGATACTCTTTAATAACTTAAATTTATTATATTTCTTTTGTGCTACAGCAGGTTACAGTGGAAACCCTAGAAAAGGGCTTCCTCATTAATGTGTATTTAGAAAAGAATTGCTCAGGTTTGTTGGTTTCAGTATTAGAAGCCTTTGAGGATCTGGGGCTTGATGTGCTTGATGCTAGGGTTTCTTGTTCAGACAGGTTCCAACTAGAAGCTGTTGGAGGAGATGTAAGGAATACAACTTTTTCAAATCTTTTAATTTGAAACTGAATTTTATTAATTCATGATATCCGAAGCTTGCATTAATTACAGTCCATACATATTAATTACAGATGTGTCTAATCCTCTGAAGCTTCCTGCAATTCTGTACTTGGGTAGACTATTATATCTCGTGAGTTGTAAAAGTTTTGCACCACATATTTCAGATTTTTAATCGCAAATACTGACAATGCTATTGGGTGGTTCCCATTATTAGAGAACAGTATATTTTTCTTTCTCTTCATTTATCTGTATTTGTATATCTCGTATCGCATGTCTTACAATTTCCTTCAATCTGAATGCTCATCCTATGCTATTTGCATACGCTTTCTATAATTAGTAGATGACTGTTACAAAATTACTCATTGTTACTTATTGGCACAACTTCTTGCAGCATACTGAAGGGCACGCTGAGCGCATAGATGCTCAAGTGGTGAAAGAAGCTGTGTTGCAGGCTATCAAGAATGTACAGGATTCAGAACAGTGAATGAGAAAATCAAAGTAATTTTCCATCAATTTTTGTTTAATCTCCTTAATTTGGCCGCTTCATTCCTTTGTTAGAGTTTACAAGCATGAACTAATGAAGGGAGGTTTCAGTTCTTCTCATATTAAAGTAAGATGCATGTACATTATTGATTGTATCTTTTCAACCAAATTCAATCTTCACGCTCCACTGAAGAGCTAGTAGGTAACTGCTGGCTCTTCAGTCAAGAACCAGTTATATATTTGTTTACGAGTGCAAGCTCCCTTAAATTCCTTAAGTATTGTATGAATGGATACTAAACTCATCCCTTCGTGTGAGCAGGGTTCGAATTCCAAAGATGAGGTTTTATCTGTTGAACTGACAAGCACAATGCTCGTTATAACTGGCTAAGAGAACCAGCTAGTGTCAGCCGCGCAAAGAAGTTAGTTATAATTATTACACTGAACTTTGTCTTAAAATTTGTAGACACTAGATCGGAGAAATATTGTCTCTCTAGCATCTTAATGACATTTTCTATACCCATTAAAGAAATGGAATCCTAAGTGCCAAACTTCTAACATAAGAACGAGAAGTAATGAAGCATATGATAAACTAATCCAAATTATGTTTGTTTAGTCGTACTACGCTGACTATTTTTATAATGTAATTCAAATTGTGTTTGATTAGTCTTATTAAGCTGCTAGTTTTGTGGTGAAAGTCAGGGGCGTCAGCATTTGGATGGAGGTTTATAAAATAAAATAAGACACAATCATAAGTTGATAAAAGGAGTTGTCGTTAACTAATTTATCCACTTCTGCCCCAAGTGGGAGAAGTTAATGAACGGATTCGCAACGGCATATAACACAATGAGCTAATAATAGCCAGAAAAGGAATACCAAATACCAATATGTAGCTTTAGCAATTATATATATTCGTTAATTTTATGTTGCTATTATAAATGTAAAATATTAGCGTATTGGTTGGAAGACCTTGGAGTTATTAGAAGGAATCTTAGGATTGAAATGATGAAACAATGTTTGAATTATTGAATGAACTGTTAACTAGCTAAATGCAATAATTAATTTAAGATAGTACAAGGGGACATATCGGATTTGCCTGGTGAATGTTGGGGCTATATGTCTCCACTAACATAAACTTGAAGTTCTAAATCATAGAGAGCAAGATTTCTTATAAGCAAACCTTTATTTGCAAGAGACTATAAGTACGTGATTTTCCAAGTTGTAGTAAAAAGAATACTTAAAATAATAATAATAATAATAAAACGATGAAAATTTATTTTTTTCATGTCCTAGAATGGTTGGCAAAGATGATTCAACTGAACTTATAAGTAAGATAAGTCCTTTCATATAATAGGTTAACTTTTTGGGTTGGATACTTAGATCTTATAGGATCCATCCCCAACAAGTTATACCAAAGCTAGACCTTAGTAAGGGGGATGCATTGATTGAAGACGTGTGTTGGGCGAAATTATTGTAGTTTCATCCGAAGGAAAAATTATTGAGTTATGCTCCATATCAGCTATTAAAGGGAGTCAATTGAGTGTATAAGTAGTGATCAATTGGGCTAATAAGTAAGATAGACCTCTCCACACAATAAATTAGTCTTTTAGAATAGATAACTAGATATCTTAGGCCCAACCCCTTAGCACACATCATTAGTGAAGCCAATTTAAGGAATTCTTTAGCCTTTAGTTCCCTTAATTAGGTAGTGCGTTTTGAGTACCACTTATCCCTCAATTGTTTTCATAATATCTAATAACCCCTTAGTACTAAAAATTTAAATGAAAATAGGGGTAAATGAGTTATTTTCTTGATATTTGATCTCAGGAATATAAATCATATATTTATTATGAGAAAAAATATATTAAACAATAATGAAAGGTACAAGAAATATATCTTATTATTGACTTTTTATTAACACTAAAATCTATATTATTTATTTTTATATTAATTTTTTATTTGAATTTCAATTTATATGATTTATTTAATTTATAATAAATATGAATAAAAATGCAATTGAAAATGAGGGTAATATTATAAAATTATAGTGTTAGAAGAATTATTGGGTATTTTGAAAATGCTAAAAGGGTAAGTAGCATATTAATTTGAATATGAGTAAACTGGCAATCTCTTTAAAATATAAGTACCTGTCAAATCTTGCATCATTGATATGTCAACGTGGAATCATTTTAGACAAACAAAGTAGAGTAGACCGCCTTATTATTTCCTTTTCCGAAATTTTCCAGAGTTCATGTTTTGCATAAAATTTCAAGCCTAATGTTTTTCCTTCCACCAATGGTGAATTGTTGCCTGCACCATGGCGAGGATAGCCATTCCAGCACCTTGAAGCTCAATTTTAAATTCCTTTCCATAAATATGGAGATTGTAGAATATTCTTTCCAATATTATATATTCAGACTCTCATTTAGGTTCAAGTTGTAATATCTTTGTAAATCTTAACAATTTATGCCCAATTTTGTGCCAAATATAATGGTCATCGTCTCTATTTGCAAAGGAAAAGTTCGGCCCAATCCACTAGCCGCACCCCAGCTTCTGGGAAATGATTTCCAATTACTAAATTCATCAAATATTGTTTTTTGAAAAAAAAATCAACAAATAAATGTTTTACTTTTCTACGTCACGACCGAAAAAATAAAATACAAAAAAATTAAGACAATAAAAACAAAGCTAAGCTATATTTTGGTTCAATGAGGGACATAATTCAAAATCTAAAAATTTTAGTTGGTTATAACATAAAATCAGTAAAAATGAGAGGGTAACAAGTAAGGACTATAATGGAGAAACCATAAACTAAAGTAGGTCAAAACAAACAAATATCAATTAAGGCACCAAATGTGAAACACGCACAGAAATTTGATAAAATTTTGAGTTCAGTCCCTTGATGATTTTCAATAGGATTTTGGACATGGCTATAGTGGAGAAATAATAACAAACTCGAGAAGAGCTGGTAGAATCAAATATAATAAGCTAACATTATCATTTTTTTTTTCAAATTAGACCCTTAGATACTATCGTTTTTTTTCTTTTTTTAAAGCCCCACTGCTCGATTGTTATCGTACTAACATGAATAGTTTTTAAAACTGTCAATATAATGAAATAAATAACCAAGTTTAAAAGATCTTTCCACCTCTTCTCATCCCATTCCAATAGCATTTTTCGAATTGATTCGTCGTTTACATCCATCAATCACGCGCCCAACCCTTTAGCCCCTTCAACTGTAGAGTTACAGTGAATCGAAATGTGTCAAAATTATAAAAATATTTATTTAATTTTATAAGTTCTTATTAAAAATTTTATTGTGTTTAATTTTTTTTAATTGAGTTTTTAAAAATTAAATAAGTTATTTTACTTATATTAACAAGCCTCAAATTTTAAACTTTTAAAAATTCTCTACTTATTTGACGATTTTATTTTATTTTTTTTAATAACATAACTTTAAAAACTTACCTATTAAAGTAATTTTATAATTTTAATAAAAACTCTCATTAACAACTATGCACCAATAATTTTTAATGCAGGATCGACCATGGTGTTTTGCAAATATTCTAATATGCACTATAGCAACTTGTGAAGTACAAGTAATGCTTGAGAGGGAACTCGCAACTTTCATATTCAATTAATGTGAATGTGTGTTTCACTCCATCGTTAGAAGCCACACAATAGCCAGCTCCCCCATATTAAAAAGAAGTTGTGTTAGTTGTGCTATTGCGTCAACGTATATAAAAAAGTTGGTGTTGGCTTCTGTGAGTTTGGTTAATTTCGTGTTGATCATTGCAAGATGCAGTGTCGAATGAAGCTAGCACGAGGGCATCCTTGCTCCGTCTCCGTTTTCACGACTGCTTTGTTCAGGTCATTACTTTCTCCCTTTCTATTTTTATGCGTTTACTAATCTTTATCTTTACACTGCTTAATTACTGTTATTATATTTCTTGGGCATCTTTTGCACTAAGTTATCGTAATGGTTGCCAATTAAACAATTTAAAACACTATTTGCACTTTTCGGCCTTTGATTAATTCAATCTAATGTCACAGGGAGTCACGGATTAAAAAAAAAAAAGATTAATCACCATTATTCTCCGTGCTTTTTTTTTTTTTTTTGATCTTCTAATGATGTTTAATCCAACACACACATATATATAAAATCATTATCAGGTGTGGGTTTTCTCATATTTTTTTAATGCGGACGCACTGTAAAATGTTAAAATGTGCGGCTTAATAGAGTTATTTTTTAATGCACTATAAAATTGTGTAGTTTAATAACATTAAAATCTGACTCTATTAAATTACATAATTTAAAAGCGTATCTGCATGAATAGAGTCAGATTTTAGTGAATATTCATGTTATATCAATTCACCGAAAGAATTGATTCGTCATTTGCATCCATCAATCAAACACCCATCCCTTCAGCCCCTTCAACTGTAGAATTATAGCGAAGTGGATTTCATACTATCTTGGCATTCAGTAAAATCAGAATTAGTATACCCAATGATCTCAAGTTAATCTGACTTTTGATATATGAGCATGTAGTCTTTTATTCTACCGCAAGATCCGCTTAGATGCTCTTCAATGGTTTATTTCTAAATTACTTAAAGACCTGCCAAACATCCCAGTAACATACGCAATATCTAATTGTGTACAAACTTGAGCATACATCAGACTTCCTATTGCTGACACGTAAGGAATCTTCTGCATTTCTTTTTTCTCAAAATCATTCTTGGGGTACTGACTGATACTAAATTTGTCTCTCTTAGCCACAGGGGTATCACCTGCTTTATAATCTTGCATGTTATATTTCTTAAGAACTGTTTCGATATAACTCTTTTGTGATAATTCAAGAATACCCCGAGAGGGATCCCGGTGTATTTGTATGCCTAATACAAATGAGGCGTTACCAAGATCCTTCATCTTAAAATTCTTATCTAGAAATTTCTTGGTGTTGTGCAATAAGCTTATATCGTTGTTGGCAGGTAAAATGCCATCGACACATAAAATTAGAAAAATATACTTGCTTCCATAGAACTTATGATATATACAATCATCAACTAAATTCATCTCGAAATCGAATGAGATGATCACTTGATGCAACTTGAAATACCATTATCGAGATATTTTGCTTAAGCCCATAGATGGATTTCTTAAGTTTGCAAACCATATTCTTTGAGTCTCGTGACACAAAGTTTTCGAGCTACACCATATAAATCGTCTCATCAATGTCACCATTGACAAACGTTGTCTTAACATTCATCTAATATAACTCAAGATTGAAATGCGCCACTAATGCCATTATGATCCTAAAAGAGTATTTCAAAAAAACTGGAGAGAATGTCTCTTTATAGCCGATGTATTCTTTCTGTGTAAAGACCTTTGCGACAAGACGCGCCTTGTACCTCTCCACATTGCCTTTCGAATCCCTCTTGGTCTTAAACATCCATTTACAACCAATAAGTTTCACACCTTTTGGCAATGAGACAAGATCTTATACGTCATCTGTCATGGACTTTATCTCCCCATTCATGGCATCAATATACTTTTGAGAGTTAGAACTTTTCATGGCTTGATGAAAATTGATCGGATCATCTTCCATCACGCCGATGTCTACCTCATGTTTTTGGAGAAATACAATGTAGTCTTCTGGCAATATAGTTCTCATTTCTCTAGTAGATCTCCTTAATAGCATAGGTTTTAGAGGTGGTAGAGTTTGTTTTTTTAGAACAATTTCTTGTGTAGAGGGTTCTCCAACATTGACTTGATTTGTTATGTCTTCAAAAAAGTCAGGAATGAGACCATGATCAATGCCAATAATACCTATAGGAATATCAATATATTCCTCTTCAAAGACAAAGTCCTGAATTATATCTCCCCTCGCAAACTCGACATCCTCAAAGAACCAATAGGTTTCACACCTTAAAAGCATGTCTGTATGAGAAAAAAAAAATGAGGAACCTACAAGAGAGGATTATGTATCTATATTTGGCATGTAGTAATTTCCAGGACATATATAAATTATTGTCCTGTTATAATTTTTTTTTTTATATATAATTAAACTTCCAATCATAGACCTTAACTTTAGTATGATCATAACTTAAGTTACAATATAAAAATAAATAAATATTTTAATACACTACAAAGTAATATCTAAAAAATTAAAATGTCTATTTTTTATCTTTTATTTTAGTCATGACTTTATTACAAATCCAGGATACCTATTATAAGATTATTCTTTCGTATAATATTATAAATCGCTTTATAACATTTCTTATATAGGGATGTGATGCATCCATGTTAATAAACGATACAACAACTTTCACAGGAGAAAAAACCGCACTTCCCAATTTCAATTCAGCAAGAGGATTTGAAATCATTGATACCGTTAAATGTCAACTAGAGAGTTCATGTCCCGGTGTCATTTCATCCGCTGACATCTTAGCTATCACTACAAGGGACTCCATCATCGCAGTAAGAATTTCTTTACATCCCCTCTTAGGTTGAAAACATATTCTTAAACTGATTTTACAATCTGCCCCTTAAATTCATTGATTTTCACATTAAGACCCCCATTCAAATTTGTGATTTTCATATAATAACCCCTACCGAAGTATTTTAAAATTTTGACTGTACTCCTATTATTGTACTAATATGGTTAAGTAGCTGGGTTGACCAAGTTGGAGGGTTCTATTAGGAAGAAAAGATTCAATGACAACAAGTCTTGATTTAGCAAACAGTGACTTGTCATGGCCAGATATGAGCATTAATGAACCAAACTCAACTTTTGCAAACAAGAGACTCACTACAGAAGAAATGGTGGCGCTTGCAGGAGCTCACACAATTGGCCAAGCACCAACGACATTGCTCCCTTGTATGCAGAATCCTTGAGAGAAGCATGCCCTGACAATATCTTTTGACAATGACTTATTACAAGAATTTGATGAGCCTTTGAGGGCTTTTGATTTCGGACTTTAGTGGGGGCTCAATAGATTCTCAACTCTCAAGCCAATGCTTATATCTCTGATGTGGAACCCTTCATGAGAGATTTTGATTTTACCTTTGTTAAATTATCAATGGTCAACCAACAAGCGCATAGTTTCAACTAGGAATGGACTGCTCTAACTTAACCAAAATCCTCAGTTTGAAACTTAGGAATACAATTATGTTAAATATTTATTGACAGAACTTTACTGACCTGACTCGAATCTGGATTAGTTGAAGCTCAATGTGATCTTCGGATATCAGATGATTTAATATATTGAAAAAAAAAATTTATCAATGGTCAAAATGGGTAACGTCGGCCCACTCACTGGATCGGATAGCGAGATTAGAACCAATAGCAGATGCGTCAACTGAGTCTGAGAGATCAGGGAATTTGCAGGAGCATTTTGATTAGGCCCATTTAAAGGATAGGCTTTTAAGTGTGGTCCAAATATCATTATTTTTATTTGGGACATTGCGATTGTCTTACTAAATGGACGGACAGGCCGAAGTGTGAACAGTATCTATTAGCTGCATGGTGCATGCACGTTGTCTTTGAAAGAGGGCAAGGCACGATTTTTTTTTTTTCTAGGTCTACTGGAACAAGTTTACAAAAATAATTTTATCTCATTGAAGGAAGGTGGTATGTTCAATCAAGAAAAGCAAATAAAATTATTATTATCTTTGCTATACATATATAAAAGATCAATGTGGAACTAATTATATAATAGCCGATTACTTCACACGTCAACTTACATGCCTTTATAATATGATTATATTATTAGTTGGCACCAATCTATTTAAATATTCTTCGTCAATGCGTCATCTAAATGATGTTTCTTACGTTTGTTCTTCAAAGATAGATATAGACCAGAGAGTAACTTTCATCTTACGACTTATGTTCCTTGTGTCTCTGCCTTTATCAATCATCGAAGGTCAGGTCAGCTGCATACGTTGAGATTTTTTTTTTTTTTACTTTTCTGTTTTGCGATAATGATAATGTTGATGGATAAGGGAGTGAGTGAAGACTAAATCAATTATCCCTACTTCTTTCACGACTTGAATTAGGTGATCAGTCAAATAAAACTATTTGATAACCATTCGGTTAGACATCCTTGGAAACTCTCTTTTTATTTTTTTTTCACTCATAAGTTCAATTTGTAAAATTAATTAGCAATACATAATTGGACTAAAAATACTTTTTTTTATACCGATAACTTAATTGTATAAAATTCAGGTGAGGGAATTAAACTAATTTTTGTCCAAATATAGTATATATTTTATAATAATTCATTTCCAATGTTAAATACATCAAAATCATAAGCTTGAGTTTCGCCCCTTTACTGAAAATCCTGGTTCCGCCTCCGCACTCCACCACTTTATTACTTGATAGCTAATGTTTAACGATCCCTCATGAAATTTACTTCTCAAAATACCTTTATTTTTATTTTTTCAGTACTTAGTTTGTATTTACTATTTTCAAATTTCAAAATATAAGAATTATATTTGGATTACAAATTAAGAACTCTTTTTATTGCCTAACCTTACGGGTAAAAACAGATTATAAAGAAAGCGTCCTCAATTAATATTTGTCGTGATTACAGTGATCTTCCTCCATCTGAGGCGTATATTTAGAGTTGGCAAAATAGGTCATTAGGTCGTATTCGTGTCATGTTAAATTTAAGCTACTCCAAACACTATCCATTTAATAATTGTGTCAAAATATTAAAACTTAAACCTGACATGAAAAATAAACTAGTGAAACAACATGGCTTATTCCATAACTGAGTCATCGTGTCACCTAACATGATATAAAGCAATAACCTATTTAATACCTATTTAACATGAGTTACATAAAATATTTTGCACCTATTTGGCAAAAATTGCACTGCTTTATATGTCTAGATATTATTATATATTGATATAAAAAAATATACACGTCTACCAAATAATTAGACATCAAGTTATTGCATATTTACATTATTAAAATTTAATGTTTACTTAAAATTTAATAAATAAAATACCATATAAATGTTCAGCCTTCGTAAATAATCTTGTCTTTAATTGAGTAAATAGGTTAAGAACTTGAACCTAGTCCTATAAAAAAAAAAAAGTTACATTGATCTGGACATGACTCATATGATAATCATATTAAATTTAATTATCTAAATTTATTTATTCGTGTTATTTTAACGTGAGATAAATAGACCATGTCAAATTGTACTAGCTCTATGGACATTAATATTGCACATGTCGGAGGACCTTCAGACTTTAAATGATCGTCTTTCTTTTCAATAAAAGAATTAGGTAGCCATGTATAGCCCATTAGTAGCTGACTTATTTAGCGGTGTCATCAATGGGATGCAAAAGATTCAAAACGAACCAAGAAATAGCCACAATGCAAGACTAGTGCGGTTACATATCCACAACTGATCAAGAAAATTAACTTTAAATAATAACAACATGGGCTGTGGTAAAAATTAACATGGGCTGCTCAAGACAATTTGAGCACTGGACAAGGAAATATAATTAGCTTGTAGGTAAATGCTTATTTAATTTTTTTTTTCGATTAAATATTTGTTTAGTCCGATTTTCAGTTAATTTAATAAAATTTATTTTTTCTCTTATTAATGTCTTGGACATTGTTGTAAGAATATTATTATAAAATTTAAGAAAAATTAAAGGTAAAAGTGTAACATAATTAACAATGGGAACATCTCGAGGTATTCTTTAAAATATAATTAAACGAATATTTACCCTTAACTAAATATTCTTGTTAGCATTCGTAATTTTTTTTAAGTAAAATAGTTTATGCAAAATTTGTAATTAAACTTTTATATTCTAGTTTGTCAAACAAACTACAAACGAGCAAACACGCTTTTCCTTTTTTTTTTTTTTTTCTCCCTAATGGATAAAATATTAAAATCACTACAAAATCAAGAATGATTTGGGAGGTTATTAAAAAGCAATTAAAACGGGTAGGTCCAATTTTAATAGAATTAATCAGAGCAAAATTATTCTTTCAACGAAGCACATTCTATGTATACAACTCTTCTGTTGGAATGAATCAATCACGCCAGCATTTAAATTTTTTTTTTCCCCCTTTTATGCCCCATGTATAGGATTGACTTTCTATCAATGATTATTTTACTATGCACGACTTGCGGTTTTCATAGCGTATGGTTTGTTTGCACCTAATCCTGATTAAATATTTGACACTTATTCAGTAGGAAAAGTCTTGATTGACTATATCATAAAGATTGCACGTTGGCCATATTAAAAAGGACAATGTATAAGTGCTCTAATGTCATCAAATAAAGTGATGAATTTCATTGTCGTTTTATATTCCCAATCGGCTTATTATTTTAGGTTTTTGACATATCTAAACAAACAGACTTGCCCATAAGGCTCCGGACATTCATTTTTGTAAGGTGATTTTGTGCTTCTCTCAACATCAAAAACTAACTGAAGAAGTAAAGTTTTTTTTCACACACAAAACCCCCTTCATAATAGATGTGGGATAACCTTAACAATCTTTCCCTTTCACACACATTAGGCCTCAAGCCTCAAGGTTTGGAGAGTAGTGACAACCGATTTCTCTCTATTTGAACTATTAAGCCGAGACTATTGGTGAACCCAATCGCATTGATGCTAGTCTTAGGTAGTCCTTGACAATTCTCAACCCAAAAAGCTAGCTTAAATCATGGATAAGGTTTTTTTCTTATACTTATAAATTAACTACCAGCCCTTTCCACAATTATTATGAGAAAACCCAACAATCTCTTTCTCACACTTCGGGGATTGGATCACAGAGCAAACAATTCATTTCACCCTATTAGATTGTTGAGTATCCTTCAATCCTAAAATGCTAGCTCAATATGTGAAGCTTAACCCCTTCCACTACTGAAAAATTCTAGAATATGTCGGAGGTACTACGTCGGCCATACAAAAAGTAAATAATGCAATGTATTTATTTATTTTAAAATACCAACATACAAATGATAGTTATATTAAATTCAACTATACATTTCATATATACAATAATTAGGTGTATTATACAACTAATAAACCATAGACTTTCTCCCACTACTAATGTGGATAACCCCAACAATTTCATATCAATTAATCATTGCCTTCCTCGGTTTCTTGCACAAATGGGTTACACATTTTCAATGGGGGAAAATGATGTTTCAAAGAAGCAGCCTTGTTCTTGCCAAGTCTAACAATTAATAACCAATTAATCACACAAGAATAACCTATTTTTTTGGCCCTATAAATAGGCAAAAACCATATAAAACCTGTGCCACATCAAACTAAAGCGAACTAATTAGTGCAAATTAGTCATGGCTTATAGTGGCATATTTCATGTCGTTCTCATTCTGGTTTTTGCAGCTACAGCTTTCTCAACTCTTTCTCCTTGCTACTATGACAAAATTTGTCCCCAAGCTTTGCCAACAATCAAACGAATAGTTGAAGCTGCAGTGAAGAAAGAAGGCCGCATGGGTGCTTCCTTACTTCGTCTCCACTTCCATGATTGTTTTGTTCAAGTACACATATCAAACCCTAATTAACTTAACTGCTAAACATTTTCTTTGTCGTTCTCACATCGTCGATTTGTGTTTTAATTCTTGTATACATGTTCTTTGTTATCTATATACAGGGTTGTGATGCCTCCATTCTTCTTGATTCCACATCCACAATTGATAGTGAAAAGAATGCAATTCCAAATAATAATTCTGTTAGAGGATTCGAGGTCATCGACCAGATAAAGAAAGAGGTCGACAAAGTTTGCAAACGCCCAGTTGTTTCTTGTGCAGATATCTTGGCTGTAGCAGCTCGCGATTCTGTTGTTGCTGTGAGTGGTTAAATTTCCCTCTAATCTTTTTTCCATCTTAATGTTCCCATAATAAATTGCATGCGGTAAAATGTATGAAAGCTTGAGCGAAAAACAAGGCTCTATTGTATTACTAAAGACACCGTCGTAAAGCATTTAATAAACACTTATTAACTATGATTTGCAAAATTAAAGGGATTATTTTTTGATAAAATCTCATAATATTTTTACTATTTATTTTGCAAAAATTATTTTAGTTTTTACCAAACGCCATGAACTTTTTGTTTTATATATAGAGCTTTTATTTCACAATAATCGTTTACCACCATATTTGACCATGCCCTTTCATGAACTTGGGCTAAGGGCTAATTGAGTTTTACAAATTTGCAGCTAGGAGGACCAACATGGAAGGTGCCTCTAGGGAGAAGAGACTCAACAACAGCAAACAGAACCCTAGCCAACATTGACATCCCATCGCCATTCCTCAACCTCACCGGATTAATCAGCAGCTTCAGTAGACAAGGCCTCAACGAGAGGGACTTAGTGGCTCTCTCCGGTGGCCACACTATTGGCTTTTCTCGATGCAGTCTCTTCCGAAACCGCATATACAACGGAACAAACATTGACCCCGCCTTTGCTAAAGAGCGCCAGAGGACTTGCCCGCGCACGGGAGGAGACACGAACCTCGCACCTTTCGACCCAACGCCAGTAACCTTTGATGGTAAATATTTTTCTAGCCTGTTGGAGAAACGAGGGCTACTTATCTCAGATCAAGCACTTTTCAATGGGGGCTCAACCGATGGGCTTGTTAAAACTTATAGCTATAATTTCAAAGCCTTCTCTGCTGATTTTGCAAATTCTATGATCAAGATGGGGAACATTAAAGTTTTGACTGGGGACAAAGGTCAAATTCGTTCGAACTGCAGGAGGGTGAACAACTAAAGACGTGGTCGTTTTGGGTTTTTATTTGAATTGAATTTGTGTGTTCAAGAATTGAGTGAAAATTGTATAAAAACACGATGTGCCGTTTTTAATAAGGAAGCTTTCATGTCTTCTGTGGAGTCGACACGTGGAAGAGATTACAATTCACAAACTTTATTCGTTCGAATTAAAAGTCTGTAATTCCTCTCAACAATTGTTGTCTACATAAATTAAGTTGCTTTCTACTAATAAAAGTTAATTATATTTTGTTATTGCAAAATTTACAATCTTTGAGGAAGTTTCTAGAGGCTTTGCAATTTGAGTAATACTTTCATTGTAATGTGTTCACTTAATTATTATCATCAATCGGCTTTATTGAAAACCGAAATAATGCAATAAGAATAAGAAAGCACACAACGTTATCTTTATGCCAGTAACAAGGAAAAAATCACAACCTAGTGCGATTTTTGAGATTAACACTCTCTTTACAAAAAAGAATTAGATAAGCTCTAATGCCGAAAAATAAACTACCAATGAAGTTTTGAAGGCTCCAAACTAAAACACACTACTAATGGGTAGTCCCAAATACACTTTTATGTAAATATTACATAAGTTCATTATTTTTAAAAAACAGATTGTAGTATTTTTTTTTTTTAGCGTAGTTAAAATATTGTATAAGTTAATTACAATTTTTTAACCTTTTAGAAATTATACTTTTATTTCTTTTGTTAACAGGATTAGTTCTCAAATGTTTCATACTAATACAACGCAAGTGGTAATTTTTGTTTTTTAACATTAGATCGCAAGTGCTAATATCCTTTTGAAGGAAAACAAAGAAGTAACAAAAGGGATCGAATTTTAAGGATCCACTAAGAAATTAACAAAAAAGCCCAACCCAATCCAGCCCATGACCATCGGCCAATTGTAGGCGACGTGTCGAATGTATGGCTCAGGAATGTACGACATGTCGTTGGTACCGGACAGCAGAATCTATGGGCAACCGTTTCAGTTAAACGGTATTAAAGGGGGGAGGGAAAAAGGCGAAAAGTTGTTTCCTAGTTTTCTCTTGGTCTCTGGGAAAGAAACACAAATCAGCAGTAGCCCACTGAAACACAACAACACACCAATGACCAAAATAACAATTTATAATCAGAGTGAAAGTGAAGAAGCATTGGGTTTTGATCACTAATTCATAATGTACTGGAGATATTTGGCAAGAGCTGCAAGAAGATGCAGTATTCATACAACTTCATCAAGGACCGTTGGATGGTGGGATCATGTCGCCCCTGCAGCTAAGGACCCCATCAACGGTGTCACGGAGGCCTTTCTTGCTGACCCTTCTCCCTACAAGATCAATCTTGGCGTGGTAATGTGTTTGCTTCTTTCTCATTCAGTTGGCTTTATCTTGACACAAAATCACAGCTTTCTGCTTTTGTAATTACTGGGTTTCTTTCTTCTTTTATTAATCTATTTTATTATATGCATATTTGTGTAAACTTGGATTTTCGTTTTGATCTTAGTGTCTTGAATTGAAGATGTCAATATAAGAAATGTGAAACTGACAATTATGTATATTTCTCTTGCCAAAAGTGCTGTTTTGGCCCAAAAAAACAGAAAGTGGTCATAATTTATTATTGCTTGCTTAGTCTTTTTTCAAGTTCTGATTTTTTTAAAAAAAAATTTTTGGTAGGGAGCTTATAGGGATGACAAAGGGAGGCCTGTTGTGCTTCAATGCGTTCGAGAAGCAGAGGCAAAGATTGCTGGCAGTGACTTCCTGTGAGTTTCAGTTCCTTCAGTTGCCTTCTCTTTATTCCTTTTTTAATGGTAAATTAATGATATTAATCATTTTTTGTTTCTGGCAAGTTTAATTTAAAGATTGAGTGTTAGGAGTCCTCCTACACTTGAAAGAAATAATAATTTTATACGTCATGCTTCAGGTTTATGGTTTTCATGTGGTTTATACCACATATTGGGCCCTGTTGTTATTCTATTCAATTGTTGATAGTCTTCCTTTTGTTTCTGATTTTTGTTTGTTTGTTGATAGTATTGTGAGCATGTTACTGTACTGCCAATCCTAATTGGTTTGACTGTTTGTATGCACTGAAATCACATTCCAACTCCATGCTACTAATTGCAGATTCTCAATGTTATCTAAGACTAATGTAATATTGAAATAGAGTTAACTTAAGCAGATCATCTATTAACTTAAGCAGATCATCTATTATTTAACATTTGGACAAGTATGCGTGGTTGAAAACTCCCTTGCATTTTCATTGACATTAATTTCTACTAGAATTTTGTAGTTTTCAAGCCACCATTTGGTCAATTTGACTTTAGTTCAATCATTCTCTCCATATCCTCCCTTGTGTTCCATTCAAGTCTAATCCTTGAGAGCATTAGCAGGGAATCAATTTCTGCTTCAGTTAGCTCAAAAATGGTTGAGGAGAGTGTAAAATTGGTTTATGGAAAGGATTCAGATGTTGTTAATGAGGGGAGGTTTGCTGGAGTTCAAGCTCTGTCTGGCACAGGTGCATGCCGCCTCTTTGCTGAGTTCCAGAGGCGTTTCCATCCTGAATCACATATTTATTTCCCAGATCCAACTTGGTCCAAGTATGTCTGTTCTTTATCCTTTTGGTTTTTTACAAGTTTTAGTCCAGTTTTTCCAAGTAGTGATATGCTTATCAGACAATGAGATTGATGTTCAAATTTCTATTTTCTCTGTAATTGAAGTTCTATCCTACATGTTGTACAGCCACCACAACATCTGGAGAGATGCCCAAATTCCAGGGAGAACCTATCACTACTACCATCCTGGCTCAAAGAGTTTAGACTTTGCAGCACTTATGGATGATATAAAGGTTCGACAGTCTTCATACTCTTTAGAATTGAATTTGATGTTTTGTTTTAAATCATTCAACAGAAAGATCCTTGCTGCCCCATTGCTACGTTCAATCAAATGGTTTCCTTACTGGTGCTCCTAATTATGGATATATGGAACACAAAATATGAGACTTTATGTTATGGATAAATGGAACACAAAATATGAGACTTTATGTTATGGCTGCAAAAAGAAATTAACCTTGGCTTTTTACGAAGATTGTAACAAAGGCATGAAGGAAACTAATATGCATTCTTCTATTGTAGACAGTATCATATGCCATGTGAAGCCAAGCAACTGTAAATGAAAGATCTAATTTTGCTGTTTTGTTTTTGTTGATGATTTCTATAGAATGCCCCAGACAGTTCCTTTTTCTTACTCCATCCTTCCGCTCACAACCCAACTGGACTGGACCCTACTGAAGACCAGTGGAGAGAAATCTCATATCAATTCAAGGTGATTGATGTATATGTGGTGTTTTTTCACGATTATTATATGAAATAATTGCTTTTAATTATTATCTGGTAATTTTAGGTAAAAGGTCATTTTCCCTTCTTTGACATGGCTTATCAAGGTTTTGCCAGCGGGGATCTTGACAAGGATGCTCAAGCTATACGTATTTTTCTTGAAGATGAGCACTTAATAGGCTGCGCTCAGTCCTATGCAAAGAGCATGGGATTGTATGGACATCGAGTTGGCTGTCTCAGGTATTGTAATATCATTGATTTTCTATGCACTATTAGTGGTATACTTATGGCAGTTTTCTGAGACTGGTAGGACTGGTCCCATGAAGAGGCAATTAATTAGGGGTAGAATCTGCACCCTGCAGTTGAATTGAAGAAGTTAACTTGAACCATGATTTCAATCCAATTTGCCTTGAATGGAGGTACTAAGTTTTGTTGGTAGCAAGGAGGTTAAAATTTGAACTCAACTTTTAAGTATTGTCATTCAACAACATCTGCATTGTTCTAGCTTTTGGGACTCACCCTTGGAAAAAGTTAATTGGCACACTAGTAGTTTATGCTTGGATACGTTTTCTGGCTGTAATGGCCTGAAAGGCTTAATAGAAGGGGTCAAAGAACGATTTTGATACATTAGGTTTTTAGCTTTAATGAACTCAATTAGCTTCTTGTTTGAACTTTTTATCATTTTTTATTTCATTTTCTAATACTGCCTTCATCTTTTCAGCATCCTTTGCGCGGATTCAAAGCAAGCGGCTGCAATTAGAAGTCAAATACAGCAGATAGTGAGAGCAATGTATGGGAGCCCTCCTGTCCATGGTGCATTACTGGTCGCGACAATCCTTAGTGACCTGGACTTGAAGTCACTTTGGATTGATGAGGTGAAGGTAACAACATTTAATAATTGCATTTTCCCCCTATCTGTCATCTCCTATAATTACCCTCTTGTTATTGTTACTTGTTAGATTATGGTAGAACGTATTCAAAGAAAGCGAGCCACTCTTCGGCAAAATCTTGAAAAGTTAGGCTCTCCTCTCAATTGGGAGCATATAACCAACCAGGTTGGTAGCTAGCATTGCAGTTTCTATTCATATATCTGCCATGAGTGCCTGAATGTACCATAAAAGATTTGAGCACCAGCTAAACTAGATCATTTATATTACATTAACTTATGGTATATTACCATGGCAGCTGGGAATGTTTTGCTTCTCTGGCTTAACCCCAGATCAGATTGATCGGCTAGCTAGGGAATTCCATATATACATGACTCACGATGGCCGTATAAGGTAAATTTATTCTACAAACATGTTAAATCTGTCACCTAATAGTTAAATATGCTTATTCTTTAAAAAAAAAATTAGTTTTTCATAATTTTTTTTATTTACTTTGAAATGAACTATCCCAAAATATGACCCGTGTGGTGATGTGGACAGCATGGCTGGTGTAACTACAGGCAATGTCAATTATCTAGCAAACGCAATACATGAAGTCACCAGATCTGAACAGGTAGCAGCCAAGATTCTTTGTAGCATTAGTGTATAGAAAGTCAATTTCTGGCTAATGCCCAATTTCAGGCATTATACAAGTATTAATTCTCATTGCATAATCTCTTGAATGAGGATATGAGAGTGAGATGAATGCACATGTACCGGAACCTTGAACCTTCTAATCATATACACATAAATGTTCAACATAACTAGGTAGTAGTTTTTCAGTCTAGAAAATCATATATGTAATAAAACTGGGGTAAGAGTAATACAACGTTATTTTGTTAAAAAATAGTTCTTTTTTTTTTTTTACTTTTTTTAAATCTAAATTCAAATTTACATTTTATAATATGCGGATATCCGTACAGGATAAAATTACAGTGCTGGATACATGGAAAATGAATTTACTCGACAAATGGCCATAAAGAATGATGACATTCATGTTTCTTTTGTTAGTGAAATGGCTTGACTCAAAAAGCATTTCATCTTCGATTAATTGATCGTGGACTAGATTGCAAATCTAAGAAGAACAAATATAAGTGAAAGAAGGATATGCTAATGAATTACATAATGTTTGCAGATTATTTGACAACTTGACCCCAGAAGAAGACTGATTAAATTGCACCTTCTGAGTTCTGATGTACAAACACGGGCAGTCTGCCGCAGCACCTGCTTTTTGGGGCTCGGAATAAATTCATGAGCAAACCAAAATTAGTTGAATCATTGAGGAAAGAAAAATAGAAAATTACAACACAACGCATAAACGCACAATTATTTTGATTTCTGCATAAACTGTACCATACAGACAACGACCCACGCGCAGCTGTGGACGCACGCTCAAGTCAGAACTGCCGACAAATTACATCAAAAAGCAGAGGACTTGAACAGCAAGTGTTGGGTTGTTAGTCTTTAGCTTCGTCTCGTCATTTATTAAACAAAAGTGAAAGAATGAGATCTTACGTAGCACTTGTTCTGTTGTCTTTGTGTTAGCTTTTGCTAAATCTTAGCGGACGTGTGGCTCCTACAGACAAATTAACCAAAAGAACAAACTGAAAAAGAATCACTAATACTTGAGACTTTGATGGGTTGATTACCAATTGTCATTAATATAGAAAGTATTACATGTGATGATAGCATTTATAAAATGTAAATATAAAATTTACCTAAAGTATATATATTTTGCAGTAAAACTCAAAAGCCTCCCACTATTAACTCAAAAATCTACTCTCACAATTATATAGGGAGACGGAAATATCTATTCTTATAATTTGAAGTTGCGGGTTATCACTTATCAATGAGCAACAAGGCCTAGTAGCTATTGCATAATACTTGCATTATTATTATTATTATTATTAGTATTTTCTGATTGCTACATGGATAAATACATTACGATCTAATATCTGCTGGAAGACTCTAAATATATAAATTTGCAGTGCACCCCAAGAATTTTTCGAACAACTCAAAAATCTACTCCTACAATTATTATTGTTGCATCAGTTAAGGATATTAAATTTAAAGTACAAATTCGACCAAAAGCAGTAATACTACTATCTGGTATCTAGTCATCATCTCATATGCCACAACAAAATATAAATTTTAGCAAATCAACCTTTGGTTTTTAGTCTTAAATAATACATCGTTGTTCCAAGCAAACATGATAATAATGCCCAAATCAACCTTTGATAAGTGTCAAGTTCCTTATATTAAGGAAGATGTCCCACATTGGCTGATTATTGAAATTAGATTAAGTATATAAAATTTTGACAACCATTTATTTTTAAGTTAGCTTTTGAGTTAAGTTAGTTTATAGAAAATATTAGTAAAAATATAACTATTAAACAAGTATATAAGACTTGGACAGCCTTAACTCTTGAGCTAGTTTTTAAATTAAGTTATACTCGTGAACTTCTATACTATACCAAAAAAAATTAAAATTAATTTAGTATTATCTTCGCAATTAGTTAACCATGTTAATTAATTAAGCCATCTTTCTTTCTTGTGCCATTTCATGCACGTTAGATAAAGTTTTTTCCACTCTATATATTTTAGTGTTGATAATTCATAATTTTTCCTTTCCAGGGCAACTCAATGAGGGGGTTAATTTAAAGGACAGAGACGGCATGGGGACTACTTAATATGCATGAAGGGACAGAAATAGGTTTACAAACTACTGATTGGTTAACTCCAAAAAAAAAAGGAAAAAGAAAGAAAAGACAACTGATTAGTTAATGTATGCAGGTTATTGATTAAGAACAGCCAGCAATTTTCCTCTTTCAGAAAAATGACAATATTTGAGTATGGATGAGGACTGGACATGAAAGGCAAGGGAAGATTCTGAAGAAGTAAGGCCAAATTTAATATAAAGGTGGAAACCTCTACCTATCTTTCCTTTTTGCATTAAATAATTATCACCCAACTGAGAGAAACACAAGAGAGACTTTTAAATTTTAATTTAATGACAATTCATTAACTACCCTAAATGTCTAAAATATAAAATATTTATTTAAAATTTTACTATTTAGATAAAAAAAAGTTGTTACAAAATTTTGATAAAGGATATAAAAAAAATTAAAAGATCAGATATAATTACAAATAATTTGCTTTTTATCAAGATATGTTTTTTCATATTTTTATGAAAATCTTGTAATCTAATTTTTTTGTCAAAATAATATTTTCTAAACAGAAATGATTTAGGTAATAGCCCCAGTAAGTATCAGAAGACTTATAACAATTTAGACATCAGTGTTCTTGAAAATAGTAATCCATATAATCAAGTAATCCACGAACTTTGACTAAATTTCCTTGTGTTTATACTGTTACATGCAAACTTAGATAGTTTGTACAAAAAGAAAAAGGAAGAGACAAGCAAGGTTCTTTCGTTTTCTTTTACTAATTAAAGAGGAAATAATATCACACTAATTAATGAAACTTGATTAAATACATCTTAAAAGCATACATTTTTTTAACTAATTAAAAAAGATCAAGATCATACAACATTAATTATCACAACTACATGCAGAAGATCAATAGTGATTAAGACTCTAAATATTAACCAAATTAAACATAAATACGATTAAGAAAGTACCTTGGCCAGATCCATGGCCAGGAAAAAAAAAAGGCTTTATATATAGTCACCATCCATAACATCCTTTAATTCTACGAAACCACAGAGTTGAAGTTGGCGATGATCCAATGGCTTCAGCAGCTTCGTAATCTGCCTTAGAATCAAAGGATGACCCTCTACTGGAAAACCGGCTCCGGGGACGATGATGATATTTCTTAGGACTAGTTATAGGCACAACCATTGAAAAATTCGATGATGACCACGCAGAGTTTGATGATAAAGATGATGAAGAAGGAGATGATGGCACACGATCACTTTTCTGAAGCATGTTCAACTTGGGAAACAAGATATGTAAGAGATTGGATCTTGAATATTTTTTATTGATGGGATTTTTGTCAGAATTAAAATAATAAGAAGGGGGAGGGCTGAGAGGAGGGAGAGTTGTTTCATTGAATGAACATTTTGGGATACCCGGCTGAGACTCCCACATAAATGGAACTGCACCAGCACCTCCTCCATAATAGACTCTGGAAGAAGGATTGGCCATTGAGCTTTCTTTGGACAAAAGCCTTAAGAAGAACTTGTCATCTTGCTTAATTTGGATTGAATTTTGGGAATGATCTTGGCTTGTACTAAACATTTTGGATAGATGTTATTGATGGTATGGTTGAGATTGGAGAGGAAGAAGAAGGACGAGGCAGTTTTATCTTTATTGTCTTATGGGAACTATATACTGAAGAGCCAACTATTAAAGTCACTGGAGATTAATATATATAGAGTAAGTTGTACATGCATTTATTAATTAATATATTGATAAATGACATAAAAGATTTTTTTTTCTTTTTCTTTTTCTTTTTTACCTGTCAAGATGTGGCATCCCTTGCTAGGGCTTTAATGCCAATTTTGATTGTTAATTAGATCTGTTGCTTTTTAACGATGTTGCCGAAAGTTTGACTGCTTTTTATTATTTCTTGCTCTTTAACCATGTAAATTTCACTCTCTCTAAGGCAAGTGGGCATAAAAATATTTACTGCATCCAAAACTTCTATTGGTTTTATTAATAACTATTGAATAGATCATTAGATTTATAAACTACGTACGTATCTAACTTTGGGTTGGTTTACTTTTTCAATTTTTACTATAGAATACAAATCTGTGTTCCATTTTACAAGGTATATTATTTTAAAGCTTGATTCTGATATTCAATGTTACAAAGACATTGATTAATTATTAGAAGATATTATTTAGTGTATTATGCTCATTTATTTTCCATGAAATGAAAGCTTATCTCAACTAACACGCAGTCATGCACCACACTACCGTGGACTGGCAAAGGGCTCGATCAGTAGGACCCTTTTGATGATGATATGAACCAACCATGACTGGGTTGTAACGATAGATCTGTGGACATGCATGGTCCCTCTTAATATGTACATATATAGGATATAGTTCTCACTCAATAAATTAATTCAGTGGAAAAATATGCCCTACGCCTATCCCATTTGGTCCTTATCACAATCTATTAGCCTACGCTCTTTCTTATCATAAATAGGTTCAACTTATAATATGAATTATTAATCATATTCATTTTATTAAATTTTTCGTTACATATTTCGTGCATTTTGTTGCTGTTTTTATGTTTTTTGCACGTAACTTAGTGTATCCAGTAAAGTCACAGCCACAGTAACATAGTTTTAATGGAGGTGCGTTGAAATGCGATGGGCTTCTACCAACCAAAAATGTTTTGGTGCATGAACGCTGATCTGTGGAGATCTGATTGGATAACTACTTTTCGTAGCTAAATATTGATATTAAATTTGAGTTTTGAGACGACTAAGAACAGGTCTACGAAAGGGGTGCTTAGTTTACAAGTAGCTAGGGAGAAAGAGGCAAATTGAAGCTAGAATAGCAATTGGTAAATGACGCTTTTACAAGTAGAAAGTCATGCACTGATGCATGCTTAATTAATTTTTAATTTGTTATTTTCTTTTAACCAAACCCACGTTTTGCCCCTTTGATATCACCCAACAAGCACCATGCGATGCAACACTATATATTTAATAATGTTTTCTTGTGGAGATGATTAATTGTCAGAGTGATCTTATACGATCTTGTTATCAAGCCAATATCATCCATCGTACTTTGGTTGTACTCAAACCGTGCTTTCGAATTTTGACTATTTTCAAATGGTCGCTCAAAATTGGGTGCCCACATGCTGTTAAATAACCAAACCACATGCACATGATGCACAAGAAAATTTCAATATGCAATTGGGATTGATTGATCAATTTTACGATTGCGAAGATCATGTCACTTTTTTCTGCCCCCCTCCCCCTTTTTTTATCTGATACTGCCGTAGGCTGCAGCCCACTGAACCCCACTACGTGAACATCACAATTCGCTGCGTCACTATGAGCAGTGATTCAAAAGTGCAATGATGTATACAAAATACTAGTATCTCCTTGTAACATGAACAAGTTGCTAAATCCGATATAAAATCAAATAATTCGATATTTCTAACACACTCACACATATAATGGCTAGAAGAAAGGTACTCTTTAATATTGTTCATCCTAAATAATTTAGGTAGAATGATTCATAGTAGTATCTATAATCTTTTAATAAGACGAGAAATCTTTTTATGAGATGGACTCACCACTTCAATTTCAACCACTCATAAGTTATAATATAACTAATAGGGTAGCCTACTGAACCCACTATATGAACATCACAATTTGTTACTTCGTAATGAGTAATGATTCAAAAGTGTAGTGATGTATACAAATAAGAGTATCACTTAACATGAATAAGTTGCTAAATATTCCTAATATATAAAATATCAATGATAATAGAGATGCAAACAATTTTTCATAAAAAAGTGTGCACAATTATATGGCACAAATAGATTGGTTTTAAAAAAATAACATTTATTTTTTTAATTATATGGGCTCTTGATAATTTTATACAATCAATTTTTTCACGGCATATCAGTTTGTATACAGTTAATTTTACAAAGTGTTTGTACCTCTATTACTATTGATTATATATATATATATATGGGTGGTAAAATATATACTAGAGGTATTGAGGGCATGACACATTAGGGAATATTACTCTCGAACCATGACAAATGATAAAAGGGAAGCTAAAAAGGAAGGATGAAGGGAAAAACCTCAAAGAAATAGGATCTCACATGGGGAACGTGACTCAAGACCAAAGAATGGAGTGGAAGTTGAGAAAGATAAGTTGACAAGGGGAAGATGATGAAAGGAAGATTAGTGGGGAAGCTGAGCTATGAAGGCCTTGAGGAACCGATGTCCTCCACCTGAATCGTCAAGAAATGACGAAATATTCCTTCAATGTTACGCCATCACCGTCGCAGGGTAGCACGGTCCCCATGTATGCTGCCTTTTGACTATCCCGTTGCGAGCTGCCCAAACTGGAGGTAAATGACTTATTCGTCCCAAAATTACTCATCTTTCTTTTTGTTCTAGGGTTTCTTTGAAACCCCTCACCCAATCCTATCTCCCACTAACTTGACCGTTGGAGTGTTGTTGCCAAAGTCGTCTCTAACGGCTGTTTCTTCTGGTTGTAGGGGCATATCAACCGTCACCTTCCCTAGTCATTATTGTCCTCAGGTATCCATTTCCAGAAAGTTCAGTCATTATCTTCTCCAGAAAACCAACTCTAAAAGGGAAGAATCATTAGTTGTAGGGAAGCTCTCATAGTGGTTGCAGGGGCATCTCAACCATCGCCGTCCTCAACGAATAACATCTTTAATGCCCTAGTCACATTCCTCTCTAGAAAACCATCCCTAAGAGGAAAGTTCTCATAATATTTTAGACTGAACGAAAATCAGACTAAAACAATATATATAAGAATGATATTATTTAATATTGTTCATCGTAAATAATTTAGGCAGGCGATTTATGGCAACACCCACAATCTTTTAATAAAATAAGAAACATTTTGTATGAGATGGACTCCCAATTCAATCCCGACCAATCACAAGTTTTCATATGACTAACATGGTTGGTCCACTGATTTTTTTTTCTCAATTTCTAATTTAACTGGGATGCCATTGTAGAGCCCACTTTCACATATTTATGTAACTTGTGATTGGTCGACTTACCATCTCAACGACTCTGGCATGATGAGGTAGTCAGCTGGTTCCGTACAAGTAGCCCAACTACCTAGACCCAGGTCTGTGAATAACAAACAAATTGAAGCTGTTGCAATAGAACTTTATTTACGTTTGGAGTGTAATCAGTATATTAATATGGTGCATTTAGTATCCCACTTACAAGATAAACTTTTGGGCTTCCTTTAAAATAGCATTGTCCAACGTTGCCCTTCTCGGCTTAGTGGCCTGGATGAAGTTGAGTGTTAGTTGTCGACGCTTAGGCCCAGAGTTGTGTATTTAATTTCTTTATTTGTTTTTTTCCATGACAAATAAATATAAATCTCATTTCTAATAAACAAGGCAACAACAAACGCTTAAGAGAGTATAAATTATATTTGAATCTCTCAATAAGCCGATTGAATTTCTATTTCTTTTAAAAAAAAAATTGTAATTGTAAAGTTTGAATTTAAGTTGTCTTGCAACGGCACCACACATTGCTCATCTTTGACCCTGTAGTGTAACAACTGCAACGGTCATTTGATAATGATGGTGTTTTTGGAGAAAGGGGAAAGGAGAAAGCAAAGCGTAAAGTCAGGGGCGAACCTGAACCCCACTCAACCAACTTAACTAATGCCAACTTGCACACGTGTCGAAAATCCACATCTTGACTACGAACAGGATCGGTACTGTCGTTCTTGATTTCACCAAATTTCACCGTTGAGCCTGAGCTACGCTGCACACTAGTATACTTATTAATTCACTTATTAGGTTTTAAGTTTTAACACAAATTTTGTTCGCACGGTATCAGAATGTCAGAATCTAAAACAAATGATAAATAATACCTAATTTTCATTTTATTTAATTTTTCATAAAAAACTTAATCTCAACAACATCGGAAAAAAAAACAAAAAAAATGAAGCTAACTGGCTGCTTGTTTAAAATAGTTCTCAAAACTCAAAAAATACTAAGAAATTAATAATATTAAATATCTCGATATTTAAATTTTAATTTTAATTACTCTGTATATATTAAATTAAATAATAAAATAAATAAATAATTTTTATTTACCATTCAATAAAAAAAAAAAAGGTAAAACTCAGGACTAATATCATATCATCAACAGTAAGGGAAAACGATGGCATCTCTCGCGTATTACCGATGTCCAAAGTGGATCCCACTCCAGCACACAAGCCCGTTAGATATATTAAACCCTATTATTTCTGGCAGTTGATATTCACCCAGCGGTGGGACCCACATAGCATTGTCCTGTGTCGTACTTGACGTTTCACTTGCTTTGTAAGTCTCCTCTTTCCGCCAGGGGTCAAATCAGGAAGGCTTGTTTCCTCCATCTGTTGCGGTTACATTCAGAACATTTTGGCAAACGTTATGGACATTTCAGTAAATTTGTAAGAAAAAAATCAAACGGATACTTGGTCTTTTAAGTTGATTTCCCACTCCCTGTCTTCCGCCTCTCCATGATACTATCACTCCCCCAAGTGTGCAGTTTCCGTACAGTAACGGATCAGAAACTCCCACCATTATCATCATTCACCAACCAATCATCCACCACACTTTTTTTTTTTTTTGCGATTAATCTTTACTTCTAATTTCTGAACTTTTTGCTCTGCTGTAGCTAGTTTTGCTCTCGTTAATGGCTGAAACCCTAGATTGGAGTTCTAATATG
This sequence comes from Murraya paniculata, assembly GCA_030449075.1. Lineage (NCBI taxonomy): Eukaryota > Viridiplantae > Streptophyta > Magnoliopsida > Sapindales > Rutaceae > Murraya > Murraya paniculata. The sequence continues at coordinate 685,352 of JAEVFN010000014.1, read as the reverse complement.
GAGCACAAGCACTCTGAAGTTGGTGTGAGAGCTGAGATCGATACGTCGGCGCCGTTTGAGTCCGTTAAAGAAGCCGTTAGTCGTTTCGGTGGAATCGGTTACTGGAAACCCTCTCAACATAAACTCTCTGGAGCTGAGGTTTGATTTTCTCTATCTTTTGTCTCTTTTTTATTGTTGCCTGGGAAGCAATTTTTCTTCTTCTACTTGATAAGGCCTGTTATGAAGAATGTGCGAAACAATATTGCCATTATGAAATGTTTGTTAAACAATTACCTCCGTAAGGCTGATTCCGCAACGGTTACTTTATAAGAAGTGCTGTAGTCAGTTGATTGATTTACTCTGTGCATGTAGCAATAGAAAATTTATATCAAACGCACACTTGATGATTTACTTTGTATATGTTTCCTGAGGAGTGAAGTAACATTTCAAAAATTGTGTGTGGTCGGACCTTGCTTTCTTTAGCCGCAATAAAGAGAAACTTCAGAGCCTCGTATTTCTTTAAGTTTGGTGACTCTTGGATTCTGCTTCTACTGAGGTACTTTCATGCAAAACTTGCCTCAGATGCGTCGAAGGTGCCAATAAATGCACGCTTGCCCTGATTGCTGGTGTTTTCGGTTTTCCTACATTTTACCTATGTTTGTCATAGGAAGATGCTTTATTTCACTCGTAGAGCCCCTCAGAGAAGCTAGAAGTTTACTTTGTCATTTCCTTCACATAATAAAAATATTAGGCTTGGTATCTTGTATTACGTTTGCATTTGTACGTGTTTGATTTTCAGATTACTTGATTGTGTGCTGAGAAGTTTCTGTTGTTGGCAGCATGATATGGAAGAAGTTGATATTGGAAATGTGGAGGAGCAAGCATCCCTGTTGGAGAAGGACTTGATTCTGAAAGAAAGAGAAACACTGGAAGTCTTAAAAGAGCTGGAAGCAACTAAAATGATTGTTGAAGAATTAAAGTTGAAACTACAGAAAGAAGCATCGGAGGTAAATGAGGCGCTTGAGTCGAAGTCAGTTAACGAGAATGTGGCTCCTGACTTGAATTCTGGTAATGAGAATATGCCACCTGTGCTGAAAGAAGTACAAAAGGAGAGCCATGAAAGTCTTGAGGGTGCCAATCAAAATTTGTTGGGAGGGTTAAACATCTATCCGTCATCAGCTCCAGGTTTAATCTTAATGGAACTGAAACAGGCTAAGTTGAATCTATCCAGGACTACTACTGATCTCGCTGACATCCGAGCTTCTGTTGAATCTGTTAACAAGAAGTTAGAGAAGGAGAGACTTTCACTTGAGAAAACCCGCGAAAGATTGAGTCTAAATTCCTCAAAGGTATCATCTCTTGAGGAAGAGCTAAACCAAACAAGACTGAAGCTCCCAATGGCAAAAGATGCTAATGTTTCGGATGATACCGATACCATGGATATTTCACGGGAGCTCCAAAGGTTGAGTTCTGAGGCAGAAGAATTCAAAAAAATGGGAGAAGCAGCAAGATTGGAAGTTTTGAGAGCAATATCTGAGATTGAACAGAACAAAACTAAGATTAAGACGGCTGAGATGAGGTTTGTTGCTGCGAGAAAGATGAAGGAAGCAGCTAGGGCAGCAGAAGCTGTTGCTCTTACAGAGATCAAGGCTTTATCAAACAGTGACAGCTTGTCTGGAGTTCTCTCATCAAAACCTGAAGGAGTAGTAACACTTACCTATGAAGAGTACTCGTCGCTGACCTGCAAGGCTCAAGATGCCGAGGAAATTTCTAAGAAGAGAGTGGTAGATGCTATGATTCAGGTTGATGAGGCCAATGTTTCAAAAATGGAAATTTTAAAAAAGGTAGGGGAAGCCACCGAAGAAATCAAAACTAGCAAGATGGCATTGGAAGAAGCTCTCAACAGAGTAGAAGCTGCAAATAGGGGGAAGTTGGCAGTGGAGGAAGCTCTTCGCAAATGGAGATCTGAAAATGGGCAGAAGAGACGTTCTGTCCACAATTCGACCAAGTTTAAGAATTCTTACCCATCCCAACATCGAAAAGATTCACATCTGCGGGATGTGAATGGACTGAATATCGTCAGCGATGGGCCAACTCCCACTCTGAAGCCAACCTTATCAATAGGGCAGATTCTTAGCAGGAAGCTCCTTCTTCCAGAAGAGATTGAGATGGCAGAAAAAGGCACTGGGAAGAGAAAAGTATCTTTAGGCCAAATTCTCAGCAAACAAAATGGGGATGCTCCTTCTTCTCGGACGGCTGAGAAGGAAAATTGTCGCAAGCAATTCTCTGGAAAGAGGAAGAAGTTCGGGTTTGCTCGATTCTCACTGCTCTTGGCAAAGCAAAACAAGAAAAAGAAGCCAACTTTAAACTTGAGATAATGGAGTGAGTGGCCTTCCTTAGCTTTCGACCAGCGCTAACTTCTAGTTTTCCTTACTGTTTCTGGTTTATCTTTCCTGGGCCACGTTGTTATCTGTTTCTGCTGGGATGTTTATGATATTTATGACCTTGACTTTGAGATTGTTGTCTAAACATTATCCTACTTATGATACTGTACTGGGGTTGTTCTTTTCATGTAATGGCTATGACTAGATGATATATATTTATGTCTGTAAGAAAGGGATATCGATATAGTGATCTTGATGATGATTGTTTTCAAAGTCTATGTATTCTGTAATTTTCAAATATTTCAAATTAGAATTGAATTCAGGGATGAACAAATAAGGTCTAAATTCTCTCAAAGTGGGAGTATTGAGCAGTTCGTTCAGCCGCAGATCAAACATGGCTGGTGGATTAATGATTGTTGATTTGTTGCCTCAATGAAATGTATGCTGGGCTACGCGGCATTTGGAATGCTGGAAGTTTTTAAATAACCATGAAAGAATGGAAAGCAGAAGCAGAAACACAACATACAAAGCGTTCAAAACGAAAGCTCCGACGGCCTGGTGATTGGCCCGAAGCATGATGCAGTCAATAATTGGAGAATCTTCGACTGTTGCACGCCAAATAAAGAATGCATGTTAATTATCAAACGTCTATTTAACGAAATAATTTTTTCATTTTTTTGTCGTCAACAAATTGATAAAAAGGGGAGAAACAAAAAATAAAAATCGTCTTTTTCTTGCTTACGAATTAATGATCCTCGATATACATGTGGTCTTTCGAAAGGCTCCCAATTTTCTTTAATTTATCTCTTATTGGTGTTTTATTTCAAGTTGGAGGTTTAGCTCTTCTACTCTTAGCCACTCTGTGCCATCGTTGAATGATTTAAGTCTTCCACTCTGATTCCGACACGTAAGCGAGATTGTAGTACTGTAGAAACTTAACAGTCCTGCTCACCGCAGACAAGTGGTGCCCTCATATTGATCACTCCAGAAAATCGCCAGCGCAAAGCAGCGATAATTCAACGCAGTTCGTTTAACCGACACAGCACTCAACGAAGGAAATCAGTTCCCCGTCTCTCTGTTTGTCCTAGATATCAGCAAATCTTTTACGAAGGTAATCTTTTAATCATCTTCCCTCCCTGTTTCAATATTAGAATTTATATCTGTTCGGAAATAAAAATAAAAAATAAACATAAAAGAAAATTTTGGATCTCATAATCGCCGATCAAAGTTTCAGCTGCTAAACGGAATTAGTTTTTCTCTCTGCTCTTTCGGCCGCAATCTTTTTCTTTTTCTTTTTCCTTTTTTTTTCTGGTTTAGGTACGTTGTTGCTGTTGCTGTTCCTGTTACTGTTACTATAGATTAATTATTTTTAATTTTTTTGAATTTTGTCTTAAGTCTGAGTTTACCCATGCTTCAATAAGTTGCTAAAGAACTGTTTTAGTTTCTATTGTTAAGATTTTTCTGCGATGATGAGTAAATTTAGAATTTAAAATCAGACTATACGGTGATACAAAAGCATTGAGTTACTTTTGTTATTTCATAACAAGCTAGGCTTAATTTGGGCACTTGGTTAGCTATATGGAGCTTCTTTAATTTTCAAGGCTGGTATTGTGCAAATCCAGTTGTGTGATGCTTTTTGAAGCTTATTTATTATTATTAATGGAATGTTATATGTATGGTAATAATCTAGTGATCTAGGGGGTGATGTTATTCAATTTAAGGGGAGATAAAAAATTGCACCACGAGTACAGTTTCTGGTAGAAGTTGTTCACTGGATTATTTATATATGTTTGTTTCTTATCTTTCTAAAATAGGCTTAACCAATTGTAGTCTACTGTATAGGTTTTGGTCAGACAAGGTTTACATTTTTATTCTGAAAGGTTGTTAAATATACCGTTAAGAGGCTTTGATGCTTGTTTTAAATGGTTGTTCAGGTACTATGGAAAGGAGAGTTGGCCTGTTGTTTCTTTTTCTGTTGGGTACGTGCTGGGCTTGTGATGCCCGACAACTGGGAGAACCTGAGTTATCTGGTAAGAATAGGGACTCAGATATATCAAGCAAGTTTACAGTGGTTCCAGTCTTCCAGATACTTTAATTTTCTCTGTTTCTCGTTCTCTCTGTGCGCTGTTCACATATTAATCCTTTTGTTTATTTGGTGAGAACAAGTTTGGGGGATGGATGTTACCTATATAAACTAGCCAATCCTTTCTAAACGGATGCCTGTTTAGTCCTTCAAACTTTTATATGCCTGCTAAAATGTTGTCTTCAAATGATTTCTCATTTTGCAATTTTTTTGAATTTGTAGGGACCCACACATGCATTTTGCAAGTAAAAGATCTTGTTATGTTAAAAATACATGGTGTATTGATATTATAGTTGCCTTTTAGTCTTGCAGGTAAGCAAGCAGGAGCAAGAGAAGGAAAACCAACCTGTAGAAATATTTGCCCGAAATGAAAATTTGTGCACGGTGTGTGAGGAATTTGCTGCCAAGGCAGTTGATTACTTTGCTGAAAACAAAACCCAAACTGAGATCATTAACTTGCTTCACCTGTCATGCTCCCATTTGCATTCTTTCAAGGAGCAGGTAATCACCTAACTTTAGGATATTGCTTGGATTTTCATTGTTGAATCATTTATATTCATCTTTTCTTGAGCACAGTGCATCACTTTCGTGGACTACTATGCTCCTCTCTTCTTCTTGGAGATTTCCACCGTACAACCTGAGGATTTCTGCCAAAAGTTCAACCTCTGCCAACGAGTGGCAATATTTTCTTCAGAACTCCGTGAAGATAGCTGTGAGCTTTGCCACCGTACTGTTTCGGAAGTTTTAACCAAATTGAAAGATCCTGACACACAGGTTTGTTATGTCATCATTAGCCATAAAAAGGAAAACGATATCAAATAATTTCTTGCTATTTAAGCTGCAAAATTTTTCTATTTCTGCTGTCTATTCACTCGTGGGCTTTGAAATTCATAAGTATGGAGCGTGAAACTCCTGACAACTATTGGATTTTATGAGTTGCTGAGACTTTAAATGTGCTCTAGAAATTTTGTTCAGGGAAGTAAAAGTAATAAAATCATCAGAAGAACAACGCCATAGGGCATGCTACACAATTATGATAGTCAGGTTTCTGGTTTCATAGCCATAAATATTTATCCTATATAATCATTCCTTTGGTGCGCATGGGATTGATGAAACTCATTTTAATCATGCAAAACTTCAAAAGAGAAAGGAAGGTGGTGTATGAGCATGCAGTAGTGCCTATTTGGAGCTAGAGGTGATTCATACAGGCATTTTGTCCTGCATTAAGAATATTGCCGCAATGTCACAGTTAATTTTATATAGTAAGAGGGGGAAACAAGGCTTACCTTCGTTGCTCCTATGCTGGTTTTCAGTATGCATGATTCATTGTGGTTAATTCTGAAAAATCTCTATGTTTGTTTTCGGTATGAATGATTCATTGTGGTTAATTCTACAAAAAATTCAATGATGTGTTGTGATGTAGCTATCCTGTTCAGAGAAAAATTGTATCCTGTAGCTTAGTAGCAATCTCTAGGAATATATCTGGAGATGCATCACAGAGTTGCATTATACAAAAATAATTTTATCCAAGAAGTTATTCCTATTGTAAGGGAACATACTTATGCTCTTTTTATTTCATTCAGCTAGAGATAATCGAGGTGCTGTTGAAGGCATGTAATTCTGTGGACAAGTTTGCAAAAAAGGTGAGAGCAATCAAAGAAATTGGATGAAATATGACATCTACTTCTCAAAATAAAGATTTCAATGAATTGTAGAGATGACAAATTTTGAGGATAGATAAAGTCATTTCTGGGTTGATAGCTAAATAAATCATTTTTACTGATCCTAATATCTTGGCAGTGTAAAAAATTGGTGTTCGAATACGGGCCTCTGATCCTTGCCAACACAGAGCAGTTTCTGGAAACAACAGATATATGTACAATTCTTCATGCCTGTAAATCATCTACATTTACCGCCGATGGTAATGATGCAGCGGCAGAGGTGGTGCATGTATTGGCTGATTCTTAATTGTGGTAAAGCATAAATTTGTAGAATGAGAAGTACGCTACACTCTTCATCAACACTTGTAATATTACTTTACTCAAGGAAATGTTTGTATAATTATGAAACTGTGACATGATGATCTTTGAAGTTTCAACTCATTTTGTGAAGTATGTGGTATTTGCATGTTCATGTCCGAGTATGTGATGCATGAACCGTAGTTGGCTTTGCTTATTTCTGGAAATATAAAGGAGTAGGTGGTTGGATTTGTTTCCAAAAGAAAAAAAGAAAAGAAAAAAGAACAGTTGATAATATGATTGTTTAGGTTGGGGGTGGTAAAATGAATAATTGAATCATATTCGAATTAAATCATAAATGAATTAAGTTAAAATTCTGTTGATTCGGATTCGATTCGTTTATTAAACGAATTAAAATCTTATGATTTGAATTCGATTCGTTTATTAAACGGATTGAAATTTTAAAATTCAGATTTAATTCGTTTATTAAATGATTATTCGGTTTGATTCATTTAATTCGTTTAGTTAAATTAATAAATGAATTGAATCAAATATAGATTCATTTATTATTAGTTTATCTTGTAATGAATTCATAACAAATCGAATTTAATATAAATTAATTTATAAAAATATAATTAATAAACAAAATTAAATAAAGTAAAATACAAAAATACGACAAATTTAACATCAAAATATAAAAATATCAGAAATTTAACATCCTATAAAATATAAATTTATTATCATTTATAATTATTATATTAGTCTTTAAACTTTAAAATTATAGATAAATAAGTAATCTAATTAAATAAATAATAAACAATTTTTAAAAGAATAAATCATATTTTATTCGTTTATGACACGTTTATTAAATAAATTCTAAACGAATAAATAAATAAATGTCCCCAAACCCGGATTTGATTCGTTTAATAAGCGAATCGAACCAAATTTACTAATTTATTAAACGAATTAATTTTTTTAAACCTAAACCCATTTAATTTATATCGAATTGAATAAAATAAACGAATCTAACCTAAATTACCACCCCTAGTTTAGGCATTACCAACTGTAAACAAAGAAGTAGAAGAAACAAAAAATGATTAAACAAGAAGAAGTTTTATTTTATATATGTTTGAGCTATTCATTAAATTGAGAGTTATTTCCCTTATTGCTGTTAAGCGGGAATTCTCTAGTAGCTCTGGCGTGCGATGATCAATCCAAAAACATTAGGGCGAGTAGTGGAATTTGTCAAAAGATTTGGGAGCTAACGGTAATTAACCGTCGAATCACGGCTCCACCTTTCATAGAGAGAGATAATAAATTTTTCTTTTTTTTTTTTTTGTTAACCAAGGATCAATGCTACGGGATATTGCGCACATGTCAAATTTGAGTAGCTAGAAGTGTAAATTTTCTTTTTTGTGACAGGAAAACATAATTTCCATTAAATAAATAATAACACTACATTAATTTGCAGCACATCATCAACATATATTGCAGAGATCAAGTTACAGAGATATGTTACAGTACCCAATTGGATTAACTCATAAAGTTTTACTGAGAAATACTTTTATCTAAGAAGTAAAAACTTCCATTCACAGTACACAGGTATCAAGCTTCAGTCGAGATTTCTTAGCTCTTTTGATATAATCTCCATCAACATAGCTACGCTTTCCAACTGGTACTAAAATAGATTTACTGTAAAAATTGATCCTGCATAGTTATCTTCCTCACAGTCAGACGAGGAGGAAACTAAAGTAGATCTTCCATCCTCATAACTGAATTTAGAAGAGGCCAAAACACGACTACCATCCTCAATCCATGAGAGGATGAGGAGGCTGTAACGAAAAACAAAAAAGAAAAGGAAATGCCACTGGGGAAGGAGAGAGAGAGAGCTCCCTCTGCACGAATTTGGTAAGAAAAAGAGCTTTCGGAGGAAAATTTTTGAAAAGATCTATAGAGAGGATATGTATATGCAAGAAATATGCATAATTATTTGATCATGAAAAAAGCAGACAAACATTGTCGCTACTTCAGCAAATAATTGCAACGTTGCAATTCAACAAGCATCACTTCGACGTGATTAAATTAAATGTGGAATTTACACGTACTAAGCCCATAACCTTCGTTGAACTTTCCTATCAAATGTTGTTGTTATTATTACCCATTTGAATCAAAAGCCTCCATCAATTTTTAAACTTCACCACCTGGAAAATTGAAACGTGGCCAATGGCTAGCTCTCTCTCAACGTGAAAAAGTATCACAATCATAAAGAGCCAAATGAATTTGCTGCCTTGAATCTTCGCACGTTCATGATAAGCACAAGCTTAAGAATTTGTATGTCCTAGTCTAATGAACGGAAAAATTTCAATCCTTATCTAGATTAAACCTCGGCGTGTCTTAAAATATGATTTTGAAGTAAAGTTTTGACTTGAAGCGTGTGTAATTTTAGGGTTACTTAATACTCGGCAAACAAGCGGCAGCGCATGTGCAAAATATGCCAAAAAACAGACACTAGTGGGATATCATTTCATAACTCCATTTAACTATAAAACCTTCCAAGCAAAACTTGGAACTATTGCTCGAAGACTTGCTTAAATTATAAAAAAGTATTTGTCGGCCACCACAAAATATCCGTTGATAAAATTGTTGCCCGGTTTTGGAAGCTAGCTATGCTATCTCAATTCTCACTCACGTTCACAGTCTCATGGGACATTATTGATTTTTCGAAGATGGAGTAACTATTTATACGTGTAAAATTCTAGCACCACGCGTACTACATGACAAAATTAACTAAATCCAAACCCAAAGTGATTCCAAATAGTTTTTCTATACTCAAAATGAATCTCTGACGCTATATATTCCTTTTAATTTTGTCATTTTTTTTCTTGAATATTTGTAAGGGAAATAATAAAGAACTATTAACTGTGACACAATGGTAACAAAAATAATGATTAAATTATATGATGTTATAGTGTTAATTAAAAAATAATATTAAGTTTTTATTTAACGCTATAACAAACACTATATAGCGTTGCAGTTATTTTTTTATTACTGGGTCAAAACATTCGATACAAACATCGATTTTTTTATTGGCAATGCATCTAACCTAAAAACTTTGCTTGCGACCGAAGTGAAAATATTTTTTGTCCCATTTATTTGAACCGAGTATGTATACTCCCCTAATTTGGTCTCTAAAGTTAGGCATAAACCAGTTGTCGATTGATTTTCACATCTTCAAAAATTATTTGAAACATCTCTGCGTTTACTTATGTAAATATTAAATATCATTCTTTTAGGGGAAAAAAATTTGGCGTAGGATGGTAAACATCATTATGCTCTTGAGATTAATAAAAAAAAATAGTTTTTTCCCCCCTAAAATTGTAATCAACAGAAGTAATCATTGATGATAGTTTAGTTGATTGGCCTCATACGTTGGTGTACACAAGAGATTATAGTTTGATTGATTTGGAATAATTTCAAATGAAATGGGGTGCAGCGTATGATAATTGGCAAAAGCCACAAAACGAAAATTACCCACCATTCTCTACGACCAATTTTTTTTTATTTTTGTTATTATTCTATTAGCCAACAACCAACAATAATTGTAGCGCACTTTTTAGTTTTTACAATTTGTAATGTGCCTTCACAAGTGGAGTATTGAGATTATCAACGATCCAACCAATTGAAACGAAGAGACAAGGTACTTAGCATTATTTAATTTTTGTAATATTAATTAAAGCAAATTGGTCTTGCTAAGCCAACTTTTTCAAGCTCTTGAGCTTTTTAAAAGACAAGTTTTCTTTTTTCAATTTATTTATTTAAAAGCCGCTTAGCATATAGCAACCTTTGGCTAAGTCTTAGATCATCCGTCACCTGTTGTGACCTTCAACTTCGAGAATCATTTAGAATATATTTTATTTTCTTGTGTAGCGGCGGGTGAATAGTTATTGAACTTAAATTTTATTTTATTTGAACAACAATTAATAATATGAAGACCTGAAGGTGATCGTATTAGGAGAACAAGCACTAGTTATCACATAGATCATTTAAGATGCACATTGTTTAGATAACATGCATTTGATTACCTTTGAGTAGGGTTAACATATCTAAACGCGTGGATTATAGTCTTAATAATTTTTAACGTTTAATACTTTTTTTTTTTAATGAATATGAGATATCGGACGCCAAACTGATTTCAGAAAAATATTTAATGTCTTTCGTTTTGGAAAATTAATTCCCTTCAATTTAAAGCCAAAATATAACATTTTCTTTTGGTGCTGTCATTTTTTTTTCCTTAGTCAAGGATTCGTCGAATGATTGCTTGAATCAAGCTTAATCTTGCGCGAACCAAACTTATTACAGGATGTTTGGCACACAGTGCTAAAAAGGTCAGCACCTACTCCCAAATATTTTGAGGGAACAAAGGATTATATATATCCCGAAAGCACAATAATTTATATCCAAAAAGATTTCTCTCACTCCATAGTTGTTAAAATGAATTAAAAAGTTATACTAAGGTTTTATTTAGAATTGAGGTACCGTAACTTATAAAATATAATTGTAATAAAAAAATATTATAATTATAAAATAAAAATTAATAGTGTACCGTAAATAATTTTTTTTTAATTATAAAATAATAGATTAAATCAACTTAAATTTTAAGTCATAATAATTAATATTTATTAAATATTTAAATACTATATCTTTTAAATTACAGTTGTCCGATTGCAATACTAAATAGAGCCAAGTGGTAACAACGTAATGAACAAACTCGGGTCGACTGAATGGTAATAATGTAATTTTACCATGACATCCCGACATCAGATATTCAGACTGCTTATTACGAGGGAGAGGACAGAGGAGAACCAGAATCTTGAGAGCGCCACAAGCAAACAAAGAATGTGACAAACAAGGAAGTGGAGTAAACAGAATCATTGGTTACCTAACCTGGGGGCGCGGTATCATCGTGAATTTATTAAATGCCACGTGTATGGTTGTAAAAACAGTTGACGCCTGTCAGATACGACTGCGGATACAGTAGCAGATGAAGGAATCGCCTGAATCTAGACCGAGACTTTGCTTTCATAGGTGGCGTGTCCTAATTGGCTGCGGTTGCGAGTCTTTGATTTCCTGGTGTCGGACGAAGCTTCATCGTATAGCGGCTTTGCTTCCAAATTAATAATAATAATAGTAATAATAATAAAACTAGTAAAAATGAAAATGACCAGAAAGCAAACATATTGAATTGAGATATTATTGAATTTTGTTAATAATTAAAAAAAATTGCCTCGCTGGAATGTAATCGTGATTAACATGTTATAAATGCAAGTACAAGGTTCTTCCGAGTAAGAGATAACGATGACGGTAAATTACAGGCTGGCCCTACGTTTCCAAGCAAGAGCAGGGAGTGGCAGTTGCGTAAATTCCAGAAACAAGCAGTAACTGCCGCCCAAAAATCAATTATAAAATTAATCATAATTCATAATAATAAACACTGTGGGCTCAGCGGAATATAAACCCAGGCCGGTAATGCTCCAGGGTTTCAATTTGATTTCGACTGAAAGCCTTTTCAGCTGAGCTCATCATTCTCGCCCCTCATTCTCATCTTCTCCCCTCCACTCCTTGCAGACAAATCTCAATCACTACTCGAGAGTCGAGACGGTACCGTTTCTCTCCTTTTCTCTCTTTTCTTGTACCTGTTTCTTTCTTTTTTTCTTTCTTTCTCTTATTTTTTATTTTTTTTTCCAAAAGATTAACTTTTACTGATTTGAGTCGCTTTTGTTTTGTGTTCATATTTTCTGTTTTTTTTTCATTTATAAGTGAATTTGTTGAATTTTCTCCATTACTTTGATTTCAAGAGTTCAATGTGAGAACCATTATTTGGATTTTTGTTCACAATTGTAAACGATCAAAACTGGTGATGATTTTTTTCTTTTCACGAGATTTATTTTTTCTTGGAGAAAAATTGGAAATTTCGAGTCCTAATTTAATTTTTTTAAACCGTTCGGAATTGTCTCTAGTCGTTAGTTTCAATATCTAGGCGGTTCAAAGAAACTTCTGTAGAATTCAGTAACAGTGTCAAATCGCTGGCCTCCAGCTGTCCAGCATGTAATTAAATTTCCCAATTTTAAATTTTGATGTTTCGTGGCTACAATAAAATCAATTGGCTAATTCTGATCGATTTATTCCTTTTTCAGGTTGGTGTCTCGGATTTTAGGTGCCAGATTTAATATTTTGGAACATAACTGGTGTGCTTCTATGGTTTATAACAAAGCCTGGGAATGCTGAAAGATGTGTTTGGAAGTCGAAAATCACTTCTCTGAAGTTAATGAAGTTTTGGCTCCGTTTGAGCTGGACTTCTTTATACTTGATGAGAATCAACGTCTAATACACAGCCCGTTACAGTTCCGAACTCAAATATTCTGTATGTCTAGAAATTTGAGAAAACGTGTCATGTTAAAGTATGACGTCTGTGAAGATGGTTAAGCCTTTTATGTTCTAGAAATCAATTCTTGTCTTTGGTTTGCCTATATTATCTGTATTGTGCTATTGGGTTAGTAGCTTTTGTTGTGTATAAAGATTATAATTTGGGATGGAGAACAAAGGGAGTATATTGATGCAACGGTATGAGTTAGGGAGATTACTTGGCCAAGGAACCTTTGCCAAGGTTCACTATGCAAGGAATCTTAAAACTGGCATGAGTGTGGCCATTAAGATTATTGACAAGGAGAAGGTCTTGAAGGTTGGGATGATTGATCAGATTAAGCGTGAAATTTCTGTCATGAGACTGGTTAGACATCCAAACGTGGTGGAGCTTTATGAGGTTATGGCGAGCAAAACCAAGATTTACTTTGTGATGGAGTATGTTAAAGGTGGTGAGCTTTTCAGCAAGGTAGCCAAAGGAAAGCTCAAGGAGGACGCTGCGAGGAAATATTTTCAACAGCTGATCAGCGCTGTTGATTACTGCCACAGTAGAAGTGTGTGTCATCGGGATCTGAAGCCCGAAAATCTTCTGTTGGATGAGCATGGGAATCTGAAGGTTTCAGATTTTGGATTGAGTGCACTTGCTGAATCTAAGCATCAAGATGGGCTGCTCCATACAACTTGCGGTACCCCTGCTTATGTTGCTCCGGAAGTGATTAACAGAAGAGGTTATGATGGTTCCAAAGCTGATATATGGTCTTGTGGGGTGATCTTGTATGTTCTACTGGCTGGCTATCTCCCATTCCATGATTCAAATCTGATGGAAATGTATAGGAAGATTGGTAAGGCAGAGTTTAAGTTTCCTAACTGGTTTGCCCCTGAAGTGCGGAGGTTGCTGTCAAAGATCTTGGATCCAAATCCAAATACAAGGATATCCATGACCAAAATAATGGAAAATTCTTGGTTCCGCAAGGGATTAGAGAAGCCCATTATTTCCAAAACAGAAGAGAAAGAACGGGCCCCTGTGGATGCTGATGCAGTTTTTAGTCTGAGCGCAAGTACCAGTACTGTTGCAGAGTCAAAGAATGAATTGGCTAAGCCTTGCAACTTGAATGCATTTGATATCATCTCCTTCTCTGTGGGCTTTGACTTGTCTGGCTTATTTGAGGAGAGAGAGAAAAGGAAGGAAGTGCGATTTACATCCAATAAGCCTGCTTCAACCATCATCTCAAAGCTGGAAGATATTGCCAAGCTTCTCAGGCTGAAAGTGAAGAAGAAAGATGGAGGGCTGCTGAAAATTGAAGGCTCCAAGGAAGGCAGGAAAGGAGTGTTGGGCATCGATGCAGAAATCTTTGAAATCACTCCATTTTTGCACTTGGTGGAGGTGAAAAAGAGCAGTGGGGATACACTGGAGTACCAGAAAGTGATGAAACAAGAAATAAGACCGGCTCTGAAGGACATTGTTTGGACTTGGCAAGGAGAGCAGCAGCACCAGCAATGCCAAGAACAAGTAGCACCATTGCCAGAGCAACAGGAGCTACCGCCTTGCGATGCACACCCATTGCCGATTGCCCCACCTCAGGATTCATAAGAATTGTATGGCTTATAGTAATTTCTCTATCTGTTATGTCCTGACAAGTGCAGTTGGTATGTTGCACTGCTTTGTCTTTAACGGGTGTGTTAAGGCATGTGGACCTAAACTATTGGTTAGAATATGTAGCATGTGCCCCAGTTTTCATGCATTTCTGTTCAATCTAACTTTTCTAATCTGTTTATATTCCCTCTTAAAGTTTATTACTAGTTCCTCTATGCTTTAAGTAGATAAGCCCTTCAGCCCTTGGGATGCCAATTCTTCTGTTTGGTACTCGTATTCCCTCATTAAGCTTTCCGATAATAAGGCGGTCAGTTTAGTACTGAAATACTGAGCGGTGAAAGGCCGGGGGATTGTTTGTTTTTCAAGGTAAATTAAAATAAAAACCAGATTTTGTCTTTTTTTCTTAAACTTTGTGCGGCAGTGAAAACATAATAAATGCGTGGCTCATGTGAGAACATGTTCCCATCAACTATAAACGAGGATCAACATTCTTCGACATTGTTGGCTTTGAAGACACTTGCGGGATCCTCTAGCCGAGTGGTTTTAAGTAGTTATCATTTGGTTTTTCCGCCCCCTTAAACGAGCAAGAGGCATCTTTGGAATTAGTACTTAAACAATGTCAGTGTTGCTCGCCAAAACTCCAAAACTTCGTACATAGATCACAACGATACTTATACTCAGGCCTCAGCGGCTACAAGCTGTAAAAAAATAATAAATAAACAAATAACAAATATTCAAGGTTTTCCTTCTTCCTTCCTTTCTTATCCCGCTTTCTTTTCTGGAAGCAACAAATATTCCAGCTTATTAAAACTTACAAAAAAACAATTGTTTTAAGTACAAAAAGGAGGGGATAATGAGAAGAGTCAACAAACATGAACCAGTGACTCTCGAGGAGAATTGGCGAATTCTTCTTCACGCAAGTTTGAAAGTCAATGACCTGGGATATTTTAGTTGTGAGACACCCTTTTACAATTACTAATTTTTTTTTTTTTTTTTTTGAGAACAAAATACAGCATACCAAAGGAATATCAGAAAATTGGGCAGGAGGCTCAACCCTGACGGTATTAATAAGAATGTATCAAACGTACGTGAAGAATCAATTGCTTGTGAACGAGGTCGATTCTTGTCCTCAAAATTAGAGAAACTGATGATTTAGCGGGACGTAGAAACCATACTACGGAGCGGAACCATACAAATCTAACCAATCAAGATTTACACTAACAGCGCATGCACCGGTCAGATTAGTTAGAATCACTGCACGTGCATCGCCTAACTCTTGGTCTTTGGACGATTTATAAACTTTGTGATGCCGTCCAGAAATATTCCACAAAACGAATCTTATTTGATTTTAATTACGATTTTCCCTTTTAATTAGTACGCCACCAATCAGTTGGCGAGCTGAATGATCTCCAGGAGTCTATGAGTAAAACTTCTAACCCCCCTGGAACTAAAAGCAATCACATCATCCGAGTTTGTTTCCTAAAAGCACGTTCTAAGGCAAGTAAACGTCACAATTTCCCCCTCCCCCTAAAACTCGAAAAGAAAACCCAAAGCAATAACACTCAACACATGCACCGAGCTTAAGGCTCATACTTGATCAACAACCAGCAAAATGCACACCACAGAACAAATCTAGCTCAACAATGGCCGGCAACAGAGCTTCATTACCAGCCATGAGCAGATCCTCATAATGGATTTATATCAGACGGCCGTAGCCTGCAGAAAGCAGCAAAGTGCCAAGACCATGCTGAGCAGTGCAACATCTACACCTACCTTACCTTGCACGGTATCCCAAAAGACGATGGGCGAAACATCAAATCACCATCAACCCAGTACTTTGAATAGCAGGCCAGTCTCTACAATGTATTGGCAAAAAGTGTGGTAGGAGGGGTAAACGGGTAATTGCAAAAATTTACAAACAAAAGCAACTCGCATTTGCACTCTCTCACCAATTCAACTAAAACTTGGTAGAAAGGCAACTAAGAGGATGAATTGCTCTATTCTGCGGCAAATATATTTTCATAAAAAAGTGTGAGAATCCCTTCCCCCCAGCAGGACACAAGTAAAAAAAACTTTAAGCAATGTGAGATACCTAGCAGCTACCTGATGCGGAAGTGAATGCATGTCGCGTGTATAGCTATCCAAGCTAAAGTAAGTAAATGTCAATCTCCCTTATGAAATAGAAGAAGGAAGATACAAAGTGTCCAGTATTCTAAACTCTCCCCAAAAAGAGGTTGTTTGCCTCTTGTGAAAAGGAGGTGTACTTTAAGTTCCTCATACTGTCACTTTTACTTTTCAATCATAAGACCAAAATGACGACTGTACATCTGAGGTGGGAAATAAACCCCCAATATGGGGCCTTGAGACAAACGACTTTCCAACAGTCTCTCCCGTACCATGCGCCCAATCCTTCCTGCCATACAAAACAGGAGTAAAACAAGAATCAGGACACTATCGTGAGATTTTATTTATTTATTTTTTCTTGTCCAAAGACTCTTTTTTATTTTTGGCCACAAAAAGTAAAAAAAAGAAGAACTATTATGAGTTATAAACTAAAACCATCCACCAAGGGATCTGTAAAGTAAAAAGCCATCAGTAATATGAAATAACAGCACTAGTCTCAGTAACATAGTAATAATACAACTATCAGTGTTAATATTTTTATTATTAAAAATGCTTATGTTACCAGCGATTCATTCAACTAACTCAATAACTACAGTTGCCTTATAAAATGCATAGTGTTGCCTTATAAAATGCATAGAGTCTGGAAATGCATACACCATTAGTATAACGCAGATGATGTTCCTAGATTTTGCACCACTAGTATCCAAGAACATGAGATTTTTTAACATGACTTTCCGACAATAACAAATATTCATCAAGGAAATAAAAGGGTTAACATTTCACTTCTTAGCAATAGCTTCCTCTAAAAAGAATGGTTAGCTGCAGAACACTACTTCAGATGTAATGTCACAACTGTGAGAGAGACTAGACAATGTCAGCCTAAATCTTAATATCACAAAAGCTATTGGCTTAAAAGTAAAATAGGAATTGGGGTGGAGAGTATAGACATTATAAGCACTCATATGCATCATATTTCATAACCTTTCTGGGGTTTTAATTACCATGCACAGGTAAGAATCCTTGGTCAACTACAAAAAAGAGTTGGGATCGACGATTGCAGTTTCTTATGATACATATTTTATACCACCTGCCATCAAATCACTAACTGAACTCCTATCATAAAAATTCAGTATCTGCCATAATCCAAAACTAGTATAGCTTTGAACCATGAGGTTCAGATTCTGTATCGGGATAAACTAAATTGGTAACTGCCCTAGTATGCAAAGGATAACAAACCAGAAGATAAGTGTCAATTTTATTTCCTATAATCGCCATCATTTTGGCACAAAAATTTTAATTACAATGTCATCAGTAATAACATGAAGTAATCATTAATAGCGGGGACAGTAACGCTCAGAACTCCCAAGCGAGGAAATATCATATTTCATGAAGGGTATGTTACGACAATGACAAACCATACACATCCAGCACACTAAACTAACAAATAATTCATAGCAAGTCTTAAAATCTGATGCACTCACTTGGACCAACTATTTGCCGGAGACATCTCAAGTGAACGGTTGGTTGCAGATCCAGTGGGACTCCCGTAAATAGTTTCATTTGGTGTACTATCCTCTGGTGATCTGACAGAAAAGTGATCATTGCCTGACAATGGTGGAAAGAAAGCATTCTGCAGCCATGGATCAGGATCAGTTGAACCAGTTACAGGGTTAAATGTCCCACCATTCTGCCCACTACCAAGAAAAGCCTTCTGAGGTGCATGAGTGCAAGGAAGAACAGGGTCCTCTTTTGTAAACAGTGATGCCATAGTTTTCTGAGAAGGAGGGTGCACAAAATCTTCCTTGTTTGATCGATTCGGTTCTGGGGGTAAAATCCACCTCGGTGAGCCACCAACGAAGCCGAGACTATCCTGCCCAAGAGGAGAACTGTTCCACATCTGCCATGTTCCCTTCTCATTTGCATTTGCATCATCCACAAGAAATGTGTGCATATCTTGAGCCTTAGGAGTACCTGGAAACCAATTAGAACTCTTATGCTTCTCATCAGCAACTCTCAGTCGTGACATTGGAGACTCAATTGGAGATGGCTTGCTGACTTCAGAAGAAGATACATTTTTCAAAGAATGCAGCTTTTCCAATCCTACATCTGTTGCAAAACCAGACCCCACATCCAGCTGGAAATTATCAAGTGACTCAGAAACAGGCCCAAGCAAGGTTGTAAGATCAGGATCATAACATGGATCTTCAAAAAGCTCTGCCTCTTCAGATATGAAATCATGATGCCCATCTCCAACACAAGGTAAAATTGGTTCAATTAAGGGAGAGAAGCCTACGGTACTACTATTGGATACATTAGAATAGGTAGATACTGTAAATGGTGATGGAAGCCCAAAACTGATTGGATTATCATATGTTTGCATTGTTGATGATTGAGCAGGTAACGGTGGACTTTGAGCTTCTGTTGATGTCTTTGGATTTGGTCTACTAATGACATTTGTGTTTGAGGTAGAAGGAATAGGTGATGCGCGAGTGAATAACTGTTGCCATGATTTCTTTGGAGCTGCCCTTGGCTGTGGATCAGCAAGCACCTACATTAACAGCTCATGTTGTAAGTTGTAACACTGTTATTCTTCCGCGATAAACTTTGCTGAGAAACATCAATGGGAAAAGAATTCTAACTAAACCTAAAACTTGAAACTGTATCATAACACACAACTTCTTAACTTTAATATTCCAAGAACCTGTGTTTAGAAAAATAACGGAGAGTTCATTTATGTCAAGACAAGAAATTCAATGCAGTGTTGCATTTGGCATTACTTAGGCAAAGTCCAGCAACAATAGCCCAAGTATCAGTAAATCAGAAAGGCAAATGTAGAATCAAATCAGTACCTAATTACATATGTACTGGAAACAAGCATGTCGCAGGCAATAAATTCAGAACAAATTAACAGATACATTTATATGTTGACAACAAAACTGAAGTCTGAATATTCTCCAAAACAATGCATAAAAGCAAAATCTGTAGCAGGACAACTTACAGATCGAGTGATGCTTTTATCATCCCCATTCGATAATTTCCCAGATACACGCTCCGATGGATAAAGGTCTTTTCGTTGAGCAGAAGTGTAAAAATGATCTGCATTACCGTTAGACTTGTTTTCTTTTGCAACGGCATGAGTATTGGCACCCTTTCCAAAGAAACTACCCCCACCAAAAGCTTTTGAAGAAGACAAAAAAGTTCCCTTCATTCGATCCAGATACCTAGTCCCAGCACTTCCCCGGCTATAATTATTCGCTGACATATTTTTCCCTGTATGTGCTGTTTCCGTGCTCTGGCCCTTGGCAATATCTATAAGAGATTTCTGATATTCACGACGATCATACTCACTCTTTTTTTCAAAGTCACGTTTCCGATCACCTTCCTTTCCTGCTGCTCTCTTCTCCAGTTCTTCTGCATCAGAGTTGCTCTTACTAGAACCCTTGTCTTTCTCTTTTCTTCTTTCTTGACGCTTCCTTTCAGCCTCCTTCTTGCTATCTTTCTCCTTGACAGTTGGTGATGTCTTGCCATGCTCTTTATCAGCCTCCAATTTTTCATCTCTCAGTTTCCTACGTTCCTCCACCAACCTTGCAACCTCCTCCCTTTGCTTTCTCTCTTCTTCCTCCAAAAGCTCCTTTTCTAACCTAGCCTGTCTCTTCTCTTCAGCCTTTCTACGGGCTTTCTCTCCTCTACTTTCATTTAAATGTGTCCCATTCTCACCCGTCTTAGCCATCATCGCCCTATGTTCTGCATCAGATGAAGCATCTTCCCTTGATGAACTAATTCTAAAAATCTTTCTCCAAAGCCATCTAATACTCAAGAAAAAAGATGTCAGTAGCTTGCAGGCAAAAATAACAACACCAGAATAAGACTTCTCCGCCAAGCAGTTCTCATCTCCTCCAAAAATGCCACTAGCATTCTTCCGCCAATAGTTAGACTTCCCCGAAATAGACCCACCAACCCAATTACCATTCTCCAACCAATCCTGCCCACACATCCACCCATTCTCAGACCATCCCTTCCCATTCAATATCTTCCCACCCTTTCCAACAAGATCCTTAATGATTCCAGAGTTTGAGATTCCCCCAGGTGGCACAGGCAAATCCAACACTGGTCTCTTCGAGATATGCCCACAATATGAACACATAAAGCGACCACCACCAGGATTCTGATCCCTATATGCAGTCAAGCAATTCCTACACCGCCTTGTGGCAGTCTTCCTCAGCTTATGCAATTCAATAGCCTCAAATCTCTTCCTTTCCCTGAGCCTTGCATTTCTTCGCACACGCCAAGCTGACAGCTGCGGCATCAAAATCTCATACCAAAAGAGAGTAACCAAAAGCACAAAAACACATGCCAGCCTCGGCGAAGTGATTTCAAATCGAAAAGCCGGAGGCAAAATCTGAGACAAAGCCCATAGACCTATAAGTGGAATAACTAACCAAGGTAGCATCGTAGCAACCCGGCGAGACCACTTCTGAATCACACACAATATACACATTCCTCTTAACTCACGCCTATTAACCCACACCTATTATTATATTATATCCAAATCAAACCCTAGAATATAACAAAATCCAAAAATTTTCACTTTTCCCCAATCGAAAACCCTAACCTTAGCTTCTTTATCCAATCGAAATCAAATACCAAATTCGAACAAACCCTAACTCCTTTCCTGGAAAATGAAATCCCTCCAAATAAACAGAAACCTAATCCAGCATAAATAACTAAACAATCAATTGGAAATGGATCGACTATAGGGTTCCGAGAAATGAAACGGTACCGTAACGAGCTGAGTGTTTCATGTCAATCGAATGGGTGAGGAGTTTCGAGACTTACAGATTTGGAGTCCATAGAAAGCTGATCATATTAGGAAATGATAATACGAGAAAATGAGAGCGAAATATCGTAACGATTTGCAAACCGGCGCTCCAAGTCTTATCGGCCGACGTGTCGGTGCTTTCGTTTTCGTTTGTTTGTTTGTTTTTCTTTTTCGCCTTTTTTTTTTTTTACACCATCGACGAAACTGTGAGATATTAGAAAAAGATTAAGGGAGATGGAGGTGAAATTGAGGGAATGTAAAGAAAACAAATTATATAAGCAATCGCTGAACCGGGAAGTTGAACCCGGTTTTCTTGTAACTGGACGGTTCATTTCCTTTTCGGATGTAATAACAATAGTTTCTAGGTTTTAATAGAATTATATGATACAGTTTATAATTTCTTCACTCGAGCCATTTTCATATTACCACATTACATTAAATAAACATTCCCAAAATCAATGTATCTAAAGTGACCTCGTTAGGAAAAAAAAAAGTTTCAAAAGTATTATTAGATATAATATAATAGGTAAATGAGAGATTATCAGCTTTTTTTCCATTAAAATTAATATATATTACTAAATATTTATTATTTTGATAATAGCCAATAACCTTTTGATATAAAAAAATTTAAAAGAAAATAAGTGTAAATGAGTTATTTGTTTAACGTTTTATCTTGGAAATTATATATATATAAAAGAAAGTATTTAAAAATAACAAAAAATATAAGAAAAGTAATTTTTTTTATTTTTTTTTATTCATATCGAAACCTTTGTTATTATAATGAAACCATCTAACATAATCATGTCTCGTGTGTTATATTTTTTTCTTTTATCATTGTAATTATTGTTATGAATGGTTAATTAACATATATATTGACAATATTATATCAGATGAGTGTAGGAATAATGGATATACTTTCTATTTATAAACATAAAATGGTAAGCCAATTGCCTCCTTAACAATGTGAGCGGAGTTTACTCCTGAAACTTCTTGTACGACCGCAGGAGATTTTAGTAGCTAGTTGAACTTACTATCACCTCATGTAGAATTATTTATTTATATGTTTGTATCCTTAAGACTTTATTTGAAAAGGAACGCGAGTTGTGTATTTATGTGTAATTTTGGTAAAGATTTTGGGGAGCCATTGTTATAATCCCTTTTATTACAACGGGGAATTGTAGGACGAAGGGGTGGGATTGGGTCTATGGCAAATAACCAATTTTGTTGGCCGCATGCACGAGGAGGACGACGTGCGGTTTAATCATCAAATCATTAATTAGATTTTGCGTGGGAGTTAATTAATGAATAATTGGATAGATTTGTTTTATAGGAGTGTTAACGAAATCGTTAACTGCTAATCACGAGGGTGTTTAAATTTTGGATCCGTGAGACACGGTTACCCTTACTTGGTTATTATTTTTTGAGATATTCATGATTCATCAATAATTCAGGAAAATAATTCAAGCGTGACGTGCTCAACTTATTTTGAATTGAATTGAATTGAATTTCTGTCAATAGTTTCAGAGTTCAATGGATGGTCCTAGAAAGCATGTTTATTAAATTATCCGCATGGCCTTTGGTGAGTTTTAAAAAGGAAAACGTTATGTTAAATTAATTAGTAAAAAAAAATAAAATTCAAATCAACCATAAAATCATAAAATCGTTTTTGTTTTAATATACACAAAGAAGGAGTTAGACATACCTTAAATTTTTTTTTTTAAAAAAAAGGGGATATGCTTACAAATTAAGAAAAAGGGCTAATGTTTTTTTTTTCTTTATCTTTATTATTATTATTATTATTTTGGTAGGTAATTTTTATTATCGTTTAGATTTAGTAAGAGGAGTGTGGTTATTTTATTTTCATATTTTTTTTTCTTACGGAACTATTAGCTTCTAAAAGTAAACTTTAATTGATCCGGACAGACGTGTCACTTAAGGAGGATGAATAAGAGGGGATGGTGAAGTGTAGATACAGGTAAAAGAGATAAAGAAACCACCAAAGTCATTTTGTAGATATTCTAAAATTCTGAGGCTGTCTCATTTGTTTGTCGTACCAATTGACATGCTCAGAAGGAGAGATCAATTGATTGGGTCCAACTTAGCTCAATCCTAAGACGGACAACGACTCAGTGAAAGGGCTAGTGATTTTGATTCATCACTTTATGATATGTTTACTTACTGGAGTTAGAATAAGAAGTTTGAATTTCTTTCACTTTAATGTTTACTTGCATATTTTTAAGGAGGGAATAAAAATCCAACTCCATAAACTCTACTTATTTTTTGAGTAGGAAGTGAGATTCTCACAATTTCCACTCCCACCTCTTCTTTTT
The DNA here is from genome assembly GCA_030449075.1 of Murraya paniculata. NCBI lineage: Eukaryota > Viridiplantae > Streptophyta > Magnoliopsida > Sapindales > Rutaceae > Murraya > Murraya paniculata. Next base: position 661,661 of record JAEVFN010000014.1, on the reverse strand, counting down.
TTAATCTTTTTATTAAATTTAATATAATTATATTTAATAAAATAAAATGAATGATATCATATTTATCTAACTCCACACTCTCAATCCTAGAATTCTCACTTCTCCTCAGAATTTCCGCTCCAATTCAAAATATAAATACTACCTTAAGATCTTCATTGAAAGCGAGCCCTTGAAATACCAAATCACTCCTTAAAATACCAAATGACCACCATCCCATGCGTTGTTTTAGTTCGCTATCACAGGCAAGAAGAAGAAAAAGAATCTGAAACAATAACCCATTTTTGGATTGATCTTCAAAAACTTTTGTAGAGAGATGAGTGCGGAATGATGTTTTAATCCATCCAAACTGCAGCCACTTGATTCGGCGCACGATCAAATTGAAACCCGAAGCAGCGGGCTTTTTGCTTCTCTCAGACGTCGAAGGCTCCAGCCAAGAATCAGGCCCAACCCAGAATGATAAGAGAATTCAGTAAGTCCAGAAGCGTAGGACACGTAGGAAAAAACCCAGTAATGAAATGACAAGGCGGACGCACACAAGTATGATGAATGAACGTAAGCGAATGACCACGTAAGTTTGTTTTTGTCTCCTTTCCTAACAACAAATCAAACGTATTGTCAGCCGAAAGCTTATCTGAAATTAAAGGCTTGGATTGATAGCATAACAACCAAATTATGGAATACTTAGTGTGCCGTTCCCTTGGAGTGTGGTTAATTTATATATCCAATTGAACACCATAGCAGCCTCCATTCACATAGTCAATATCACTTTTGGCAATTCCAAACTACTTTTTATTCATTTGACTTTACGCATGCATCTCAGCTTTTCATCATGACAAATCCTAATCAAGGGTCAAAAAATATTGATCCCTTGATCCCAAAGCCAAAGAGATTATGAGAATTTTTCATGCGAAAAAGTGGGGGAACAGAAAGAGCCTTTTTATTTTTATCTTCTTTTTTCACTTTTTCGGCCTTGGCCTCATTCATGCAAAAAGTGGAAAGGGAAAGGAACTTACTTAATGGCGCCATTCTCTGTAATCCATTACAAGGGAGCTACCCCTTTATTTATTATTATTATTATTATTATTTTAATGTTTAAGCAACTCATTACTCATAGTTTCAATCAATTCCACAAATGAGGTGATATGTTTCAAAGCTCATTCGCTGTATCTGAATTATATAGTGGGTGTCCATTTGGCAAGCCATGCAGGGAAAATGAGTGCATAATTAATTCCTTTTCAACCAGAAATATTGCCGACGAATGATACTTTTGCTGTCATGTAGTGAATTATTTAAAGGTCATTTTCTTGGAGTTTATAGTCCTATAGATCACTTGCCTGGCTCAGTGGATAGATAGAGGCCGTCGGAAAGTGATTTTTTCCCCTTAATACGAAAGTGAATTTTTCATTCATTTAACACATTAAATATATTCAGAATTTTGCTAGTATTGAATTTAGATAAACAGTAGATGTATTTCTTTCTAAATCAAATTTAGCTAAGAAACGGGCATGAGCATTGTAAGATTTAAGAGTGTATTGAACTTTAACATTCTGGGAGTCCTTTCTGTGTCTTTGAATTTTTGAAATTATCCAAAAAAATCTCTGTGCTGCTGCGCTTAGTGTTGTTTACTAAGTCGTCCACTTCTTAGCAATCCGTCTCAATGATAAAAGAAGACAATGCTGCCTCTTTTGCCACCTGCAATCCCCACTCTATGGCTTCGGCTTCTGCATAGCTGACGTCTTTCCTTAGTTGAAATTTAGTTGTATTTATGAAAGCAAAAATACATGTCATGTAAAAAGTTTTGAGGGGGGTCCATCATATGTGTCATGTGAGTTAGAGCTTAGCAATCAAGACCAAGGCATGACATTGCGCGATTGTATATATGGTTGCTCGAGAGTGAGCAAATGTACCCAAAATAGGCATTTAACCTAATGAAGATATAGAAAGAGAATGATGACTCTTAGTAACTGAAGTTTGCTCCTTTTCAATTGACATAAAATAGAGATGTTTAGAGAAGCTCGAATTTAATAGTTTGGATCTTTGTTGATCGGAACTTATATGAAAATTACCAAAGTCATTCACCCATCCGGACTATGAAAATGCAAAATTTGAGGCTAATTAAACAGCATAATTGAAACAATTTTAAGTTATAGATTTGCACTAAAGAACTGTTTCTTAACATTGCTAATCACCTATAATGAATATTTATTCTTTGCAAAATTCTTCGATAATCTAATGAATATGCTCCGCCTATTGGATTGCCTCACCTTTCAATTAACATATAAAAATAGATATAAGTGTGACAATAATCTAATTGAAAAGAGAGTGCATTGAGAGCACTCGATAAAATTTTTCATTATTCGTTTGGCATACACAGTTCTTACATTAACAATAAACAATTACAAACCTATACTTAATCGGGAAGGAAAAGGAATCGACAAAGAATCATGAGCCGAATTTAGTACTCTTCATCCACCCATTATAATATTGTTCCTATGAGAAAGCAAAGGCATCTAGTCGAGCCCTCGTGTGACAAAGTAAAGCAACAAAAACAGTGCCTCATTTCTTGAAGACCTTTCAAAGTGTATCCACGACATAACAGGATATGGACCCCCCGAAATTGAACTATTTTCAGTGCGTTTTATTCTTGTCCTATAGCAAGTTGGTATAATTGAAAGAACCTTTTGTACAGATTACGGAAAAGAAAAACTGTAATTATGTGCTTCTAGCTAGCTAGTCAAAGGATTCGGGAAAATGATAAAATCAAGCAACTTGGCATTGGCACACTCTTCTAAACAAGTTTGATATGGCTAACTCTACGAATGCTGCTTGCTTGTGTAGATATATTATATGCATGCCATATTTACGTACATTGCCGAGCAATTAGAGTATATGGAAATACCATTGAATTAAATCAATTTATAGATCAACTTCTTTTCTTGTTTATGTCAATTAATCTCATTGATTCACATCTATCCTGGTGCCTTCTCTTACTTGTTTTCTCATGAACATCAAGTAACAACAATATTAACTACTTAAAATTAATTTGATCATTTTAGTACTACAAGAATATTCTATTATAGCTAGTGGTTGATGATTTTGTTAGCATGGCCACTACCTCACTTCTCTGTAAAACAAAAACAACAATTAAAAGCAAAACCGGCAAAGAAAATGATATATCACTAGAGGCAATATAAGCTGTGCATGGACCCAACCCATATGGCCAATCCATTAATGAACATCAGCATTTAGCTTCACACGTGTGTGTGCGAAATCTCTCTCACATAAATCTCTATAGTTAGAAGGCCAAATTCCATTACCTTGACTCTTGCTTTTTTCACCAATTTGTAAAAGCCTCATCATTGTTTTTTTCAACGTAATGACATCACAACAGTAATCATGATTCGAATTATGTCTGATCATTCATCCAGCGGCCACAAATCATCAACAAGATATTCAATCATAAGGAAATCTATCTTCGACTGGAGAGCTGAAACCGAAAGCCCACTTTGCCGAAACTTTTTTTTTTTTAACCCCCCTTAAAACACTCGCCACTTTGGTGGCTCTTTCCCATTTCCTTATAGAAGAAAGCGGCAACAGAGGTTTAATAAATTACATATAAAGCCGCAAGAAAACAAAAACAAAAGATTACAAAAGAAGACGTTTTCTAAAAATATTTTCTTTTTTTTCTCAAGTTCTTGTAATGGCGACTCTACCTGAACCTGAGAAACCCTCTCTTCCAACAAAGATCAACACGTTCGTAGCCAACAGCCGAGCTGGCAAACGATTCAAACTGGCCGAGCGGAACACGAGTTTCACGACGGAACTCCGGGCCGGAACGGCGACGTTTCTGACTATGGCCTATATATTAGCCGTGAACGCGAGCATCCTCACTGATTCAGGCGGCACCTGCAGCGCATCTGATTGCATCCCGCTTTGTTCAGACCCTAACATCGCTCTTCCAGATTGCACTGGACCGAGTTATCGGATCATTCGACCCGATATATCGTGCAAGTTCCCTCCGGTCAACCCAGGTTACCAAAACTGCCTCCAGAGAACACGTAAGGATCTCATTGTAGCCACCACTGCTTCTGCTCTAATCGGGTGCCTCATTATGGGCATATTCGCAAATTTGCCCTTGGCTTTAGCTCCTGGCATGGGCATGAACGCTTACTTCGCTTACTCCGTCGTAGGGTTTCACGGCTCTGGTAACGTCCCGTACAAAAGTGCCCTCACGGCCATTTTCATCGAAGGTTTGATCTTTCTCTTCATATCAGCCCTCGGGTTACGAACCAAACTCGCGAAATTCGTCCCGAAACCCGTCCGAATTTCTTCATCAGCCGGCATCGGCTTGTTTCTTGCTTTTATCGGTCTACAAAACAATGAAGGTATCGGCCTTGTAAGCTACAGTTCCTCAACTTTGGTCACTATAGGAGCCTGCCCCAGATCCTCCAGGGCATCCCTTGCCCCCGTCATAACGGCAACTAACGGCACCGTCAGCTTGCTACCGGGAGGTTCAGCGTCCGGTGATATCATGTGCTTGAACAATCGCATGGCGAGTCCCACATTTTGGCTTGGCATAGTTGGTTTCGTTATAATTGCTTACTGCTTGGTGAAAAGCATCAAAGGCGCAATGATATACGGCATCGTTTTTGTGACGGCGATCTCATGGTTTCGTAACACGTCCGTAACGGCGTTTCCGAGCACGGAGTCGGGAAATTCCGCTTATGAGTATTTCAAAAAGGTGGTTGATGTTCACGTGATCAAGAGCACAGCTGGGGCCCTCAGCTTTAACGGAATGGGCAAAGGGAGTTTTTGGGAGGCTCTGGTCACGTTTTTGTACGTTGACGTACTCGATACCACTGGCACGCTATACTCAATGGCTAGATTTGCTGGGTTCTCGGATCTCAACGGTGATTTCGAGGGCCAATATTTTGCTTTCATGTCCGACGCTGCATCAATTGTGGTGGGGTCGCTCTTGGGCACGTCACCGGTGACTACTTTTATTGAGTCATCAACGGGTATAAGGGAGGGTGGGAGAACGGGGCTAACGGCTATAACGGTAGCGGGGTATTTTTTCCTGGCGTTTTTCTTCACGCCGTTGCTGGCGTCGATTCCTGCATGGGCTGTTGGGCCACCGTTGATTTTAGTCGGGGTACTGATGATGAGATCTGTGGGGGAGATTGAGTGGGATGATATGAAGCAAGCGATTCCGGCATTTGTGACCTTGATTTTAATGCCGATGACTTACTCAGTGGCTTATGGTTTAATCGGAGGAATTGGGACTTATATTGTGTTGCATCTTTGGGATTGGGCTGAAATTTTGTTGGGCAGAATTGGAATGGGGAAAAGGTCCAAGACAAGTAATAATTCGTTGAAGGAAGAGGTAACAAATGGAAACACAAACAACAAGGGGTTGCAATTAGGGCAAGATAAAGTACTTGATCAAGCTTAATTAGACTAGTTTTTTTAAGTAATTGTATATTGTACCCATTGTATAAACAATACTAATTTAGGATTGTTTCATGTATATTCATATCTTGTTCTCGCAATTTCTTTCATTTTTCAAATGTATATGTTACAAAACGCTAATAATGGTCACATGAAGTTGCACAGGCTAAAGTTTTCATGGAGATCTTGTGAACGGTTGCTTGCTTTATGTAGCTTTTAACGAAAAGGTCTTTTGTAACAGTCCATTTGTCAACGCAGGTTGCTTTGATGAGTTTTTATCACTATCTGTTGGTGTTATCCCCTTTTTTTTCCTTTCCCGGCCTCTCTCTTGTTATTTTGTCATCGCAGTTTTGCCACATTTATTCTCATTATGTCGTTCATTATTTTGCATTTGTTGCTTTTACCTATTTGCTTCTTACGTTTGACCGTCATAGGCATTGAGATGCTTTAATTTTTAACTCACAACTATTATAAAAAAAAATTGTATTGATTTTAATAAAAATATTTTAAAAATTTTCTTCGTACAAAATAAGATCTCAGTTGTTTGAGCCCATAATTTATACAAAATGTAAAACAACTTCTTCTAAATTTCTAAGAATAAATTCTTATGAAAATCAGAAAATGACCTGAAATTTGATGACAAGTGCTAACCCCAGTCAAATATATCACCGTCCTATTGGTGAATCACGATTTCAACTTATAATTTATTTTATTTCTTTGGTAGCTGCATGAAAAGTAAGCGGAAATTTGAGAATATAAGAATTAAGTGCGTATGATTTATTGAATGGTTATAAGTACTTATTTAATCTTATAAGTTCTTTTAAATTTTATGTTTTTCTTTGGTTGTTTTGTTAGTAGCATTTTTTAAGATTAAATAATTTATTTTGGGAGTAGAGGTTAAATTTTTTTAAAAATATTAAAATGCTTAAAATATCCTTTCTTTATTTCATAATCTTATTTCATTTCTTCATAACATAACTTTAAATTACTTGCCTATTAAAGTAATTTTATAATTTTTAATAAAAATTTTTATTGACAACCAAACAATTAAAATTTTTTTAATAATAAAAATTCTACTAACAAAAGTTCTACTTAAATAAGCTCTATTTGAAAAGCTATATCAAACAGAACTTACAAAAAACAAAATAAATAAGCAATCAATGAACCGGATAGTTTGGACATGTGGTCTAAACCGAGATGGCTTTATTATATTTACGTAGAAACGGTATACTCTATCACTAATTGTATGTTGATGGTCATAATGCTTCTTTTTTTTTTCAGTTGAACTGAAGCAATTAGTACATATTTTGTTAAGTAATAAAATTAAACAATTTGTTTGATCAATTCCAAAAAAAAAAAAAAAAGAGAGAGAGAGAGATTTTTCTTATCGATTTATTAAGAAAATCATAAAATATATAAGATATGCTTATTACTATATGGTTATTTTTTTCAGAAATTCAATCATTAATTCCAAAAAATGATAACTTTTGACTAGAAAATGTGACCATTAATAATGATATGGCAATTTAATAGAATTTGTTAATGGACTACGGCATCGATAGTCCTGGAAAACAAATATATCGTGCATCCTTTTTTGTTGATAAATTACTATATATAGACAAATACAAAGCTATGGGTAATAAGGGTCTGTTTGGGATTGCTTTCGAGAGATTTAAAAGTGATTTTAAAAAGTTAAAAATTAATTTTAATGTTTGGTAAATTTTTTTAAAAATCACTTTTAGCAAAGGCATCACATCCTATAGCAAATTTTGAAAAGTAGGGAATGAGCCTTGCTTTTCAAAATTTGATTTTGATAATCACTTTTATACTTAACACAATTTCATATATATCATCATATATATTACAAAAATCTAAAATTATCGTTATTAACTAGGAAATAAAATCATTAACTTTAAAGAGATTATCACCAATTATATTGAGATTACAAAATACAAATAAAATTAATAATATAAAATATTTAATTAGGTTATCAATTATTAGATGTACAAAACAAAAAAAAAATTTATATATACATATATACACTTATACATGTTTAAATAAATTTTATTAATGCCCAATTTAATCATTTATATTCTTACGGTAGTTTAACAGTAAAATTTATCAAATACATATGACTGCTTTTAAAACTCACAACACTTTTTAAAACAAATTTTACCACATAAGTTTGTACAATGATAATATACCACATTAGTTTGTACAATATTATTTATAGAAAACTATTCATGAGTGTATCATTGCTCTTTTTTTTTTTTTTTTTTGTTAATGAGCATAGACTTATGAGTTTTAATATAAATTTATCATATATTGTGGTATTTTAAAAAGAGAGAGAGAGAGAGAGAGAGAGAGAGATATCATTTTAATTTTATTCTTTTAGATAGATTTTTGGCATTGAGATGCTATTGCTGCTGTTAAAAAAAATGCTATACTATACAATAAAAGTTAATAGTGTATCGTAAATATAATTTTTATATAATAATTTTAACAAAAATAATAAAGATATTATAATATTTTTCATCATAAAAGTTGTTGATTAAATTAACTTAATTTCTAAAACAAAATAGTTAATATTTATCAAATACTATCATACTATAATTTGTAAGTTACAGCTGCCAAATCTTAATACCAAATAGGGCCAGCATTGAGTAATAATATAATTTAATAATATTTGTATATATTTTAGAAGAATATATGGCTGCGCGTTTCAGGGAAAATAGAAATTTAATAAATAGATCCTAAAAAAGAATGGAAATGGTTTTTTACGCATTGGGCCCAATGGGCAAATGGACGTTTCTGGACCACCAGTCGATCTAAATGAGGTTTATTAAATACTGAGTAATGCTTTTACACCCCTCAATGGGCCTGATAAAACCCCTTTTGGGAATTTGCCGCTTTAACCTCAGTAAAAATCACTCTCCTCGTCATGAGAAACTGTAATAGCCTGAATTTTTGTTTTAAATAATAAAAGAAGAGTCATTTCATTTCTTTCTTCATTTTTCTCTGATAATTCTAATTTTTGTATTTGAAATGGCCAAAGAAAGAAAGAGAATGTACAATGATAGTGGATTTTTGACCAAAAATTTATGAATAGAAGGAAAGAACTTCGAGACAAAAAAAAAAAAAAAATTGGGTGTCGATTATTATATTTCATAGCAATCACAATAATCAATTTTTTTTTCATTTTCCTTTGGAAAATTTTCATTTAGGCGTAAGAGAAAAAGCTCCATTGTAAATTTCTGGATTTCTATATTGCCAGATTTTTCTTTCTTTAGAGGAGTTTAAAGAGGAGGGTTGATTGAGGTTTAATTTCCGAATTAAGAGGGATGTCAACCCTAAATAAATAAAGGTAATTTTTTCAAAATAGTCCAAAAACAAAAAGAAAAAGGAAGCGTTGGGGGGGTGTTTGTCGAGGAATTTGAAGGCGGGAAGCAGCACCACGCTTGAATACCCTTTGAAGGCTTAAAAGGGTTGAACACACGAAAGAGGAGCCCAGGCGTTTTGAGCAAATTATGAAACAAAAAGCCCGAATCGGCCAGGCCAGGCCCAGAGATGTGTAGGGCCCTAGTGGAAGAGGAGGGAAGTAAAGAGAGAGGCTACATAAACGAACACTAATTGTAAAATACTAATGAATTAATATTAAGTCGTTGACACTAGTCGCGAAACTTGGGAGGGGGAATTTTAACTCAGGTTAAAACTAATAAACTAAAATAATACTTAACAAATACTAAAATATTATTTCATTGAGACTAATATGAATTTTTCAGTTATGCATGTGAATTTTTTGAAGAGACAAATACTAATTTTATTGAGATCATCAGAAATTGTGTTGAGAACCAATATGAACATTACTTAGTTTAGTAAAGTTTATAAGAAATCTTCTAAACACTACTGGGCCTCAAAGAAAATTTCAAGAGCCAGCTCGGGCTTGCTCGAACACATATGTGCCATACATGTGATTCGCGACACTCTCAATAAAATTATTTACAAACTTTAAACTGATTTTGCGCTTCAACATATGGGGTTGTTTATTACATTAAGAATACTTTAATGAGCTTTAACGATCTTTTAAGCAAATATTAAAGGATTCATAGGGCTAAAGCTGAGAGATAGAGAGAGAGAGAGAGTCAATTGCTAAAGCTAACATTGAATTATTAAATACTAGATAACTCAATTTTAACCGTCCATATGTGTATCTGGCACGTACAAACCGTCAAATCTTTAACTAAACGAAGTGAGGACAGGAGTGGGGGGTGAAAAAGAAAGAAAAAGAAGGAACACGATCGTAATCAAAGTTACGTGAATAACCTAGTTGATGCACAAACAAGCTAAGCCAGCAAAAGAGCAAAGGACCACCTAGCCAACATGATACGGCTTCTACAAAGTCTCAAAGCTTCCGTGTGCTTCAAAAGACCAATAAGTAACACGACACATTGCTGAAACTTGCGAACGCGAGGGTCTATTCGAATTGTTCAAGTTGTTTCTACGGGCACAAAGCCACGAACAATCAGTATACAAACCATGGCAATTTGACAATGATTTCCTATAAGTAAGACAACTAGGTGGGGGGTCTTTTTAACACCCTCCTTGTCAAACTTTTCACGCTACGGCTTTGCTGACTCAACAAGCACCTTTTATTTTGCACCGAGGAATTTACTTGGCGGCAAATAAACGTGCGGCGGGCAATCATTTTCTTTTACTCACTCGACACTTGTAAAGCCTTATCCACAATTTCTTTTAATTCTTTGAGTGGAATGATGAATAACCATTGATTGATTGATGCTCCCCGTACCAACTCAGGCGGCTACACACGCCATTAACTTTTCACTAACCTCGAATTAATTCATCAACTATCTTCATACCGCTATTGGTAGACAATTATAAAGAATTTGATGAACCTTTCAGCTGGCAGCTTAATGTTGTATCAAAAGTGTGTTGAAATCTAAGTACATACGAGAACGACATAACTGAAATCAATTTCTCTCCTAATTCATGAGAGTGAGGTTTAAATTTTAGGTACCTTATACTAACTATTCTTATCTTAGAGTGAGTGGAATTTGAGTATCAAATCTGTTAGACTATTTCAAGAGGTTTTTCGAGCATCTTATTAATGGAATTTGATATCATCTCATCCCTAAAATTTACAGTTCACGTCAAAGCTACCATTGAGATTTGCCTTGGCGTGGGACTGCTGTGGGGTTCACCGATAACGTGAGTGAGTATCGTTTTTTTCTTGAGAATTTTGCAAAGAATGCCTTTTACTCAACAAGGACACAAAGCGAACGCATGGTCGCCGTGAGAAATGGTTTGCTTCATTTCAAGTGAACGACAGTCGATGCAATTCTTTTAAGCAAGAAAGACTCAAACTACATTGAAAATTTGGCTGTGTGGTTTTTGGTATCTTTCAAATAGATGATGCGGCAATTGTGTATTATTCTATTATTAAAATTGTTGGTGACCACACCTATGCTCGCCATGCAATTCTTGTAGACCATTGATGATTTTTTTTTTCAATCATTAAAAAGAAAAAAGAAGGAAAAAAAGAGGCCAAGAGGGTTGGATACCTGATAAAGACACGGACTCACCTATCGTCCCTTTTATAACTTGTCGCTGTGATTATTGAACGTGATGTAGAAATTTTGTCCGGTTGTCTATTGACCGTATTATATACATTAATAAATTGGTAATAATATTAAAATTAAAATGCATAATCAATCATGCACATTCATAATTCGTGGAAATTAATCAAATAATCAAAAAACACTCCGACAGATGAAAACAAGCATCAAGACACAGTAGTACCTGGATGTATGTTGGTTTAACTAATTAGTAACCCCTTTTTTGTTTTTTTTTTATATATAAAAGACCGACGCATGATTGCTGCGAATATTAATTCCACTTCCCCACTATCGATGAGGATTTAATTTACATTTATTTAAAATTATTCTGACTGTTCTCAGAGAGTCAAGCAACAGTTTTTTTTTTTTTTTTTTTTTTTGGGGTGGATTAATTTAACATAGAGATAATGGAACATATTACAACTTCGAATAATTCCGGGAAAAAAAAAATAGATACAGAAACCCGGTAATTTGCCTGAGCAATTTTGTTCCTATTTTATGGGACATTAATAAAATGCGGAGCAGCACGAATCACATGTGAATTACACAAGCCGCCAAGCGACTTAAATAGAAATGCGAGCCCAGCTCACTGCGAGACGCCGGCGACCGTCGCTTCCGGCTGATAAATCAAATCACCGAGCAGCGGTCGCAGCTTGTCTTTCCAATTTTCTTCGCCCCTCCCCATCCTCTCCTGTACCTCCACGACAACTAGATCATCCGTTAACCGGTAAATCCCGATGACCATCGTGAAATTCCCATTTTTGCCCTCGAGCTTTGCCCCCCACTCCTTCTTTGTCACCGCCATTCTCTCACCATCGGCCACGAGTTTCGCCACCTCCTCCACTTTCTCTAAGATTTTCTCGGGCGTTTCGCTGGACAAGAATCGCTCGTTACAAAAGGGCGCGTCGTTGTTGCTGAAGTCATTGAACAAACCGGACAGATTGAAACCGGAGGAGAGCGAGATTATATCGAAAGCATTTAAATATTTCTCGCTCCCCACGTTGCATCCCACCAAGTCTTTCAAATCGAGATCTTCGTGACGAAACTTCCTCTCTTTATAATCCTTTTTAAACCACGGATCACGGAGAATCTCAGCAACGGTGATCCTCGTAGCGGGATCCGTATCAAGGAGCCGGCCAATAAACCGTTTCAGATCAGGAGACGTCCATTTCGGGCACCGGTATTCGCCTTTATAAATCTTCCGATACATAGCCATGAGGTTAGGATCATTGAACGGTAAGTAACCTGCGTTGAGAACGAACAAAACGACGCCGCACGACCAAATATCCACCTTAGCTCCATCGTAACCTTTCTTCGCTAATATCTCCGGTGCCACGTAAGCAGGGGTGCCGCACAGAGTGTGTAACATTCCGTCCGGTCGGATCTGCTCCTTCACCGCACTGAGTCCGAAATCGGATATCTTCAGGTCCCAATTTTCGTCGAGCAAGAGATTCTCGAGCTTCAAATCTCGATGGAAGACTCCTCTGGAGTGACAATACTCAACGGCTGAGATTAGCTGCTGAAAGTACCGACGGCTGAGCTCCTCGCTGAACCGTCCTTTCGAGATCTTGGCGAAGAGCTCGCCGCCTTTTGCGAACTCCATCACGAAATAGATCTTGGCCTTGGTGGCCAGGACTTCGTACAGCTTCACGATGTTAAGGTGGCGCAGACGGCTCATGATAGAGATCTCCCGCTTAACGTGCGCCGTCAAACCGCCTCTGACGATTTTCTGCTTACTAACGGCTTTGATTGCCACGCTCTGTCCCGTGCGGACATTCCTGCCGTGGTAGACCTTGGCGAAAGCGCCGCAGCCGATAATTTTCCCCACCTCGTATTTCCCGAACAAGTTGACTTCTCGCGAAATATCGCCAGTATTGTCACCCATGGTTGCCGTTAACCTCATGCATGAAGTCTTTCCGTTCTGGGAGAAACAGCCCTAATCTCTCATGCGCCTCTCCAGAATTCTTGCAACAGAACCATGCCGGTTAGTTTCTATATTTTTTGAAATTTTCCAAAGTTTGTTTAGATTAAAATTTGAACAGAAAAATTGGATTTGGATAAACATTAAAAAAAAAAGAGATAAAATTTAGAGAAACTGATTAGTGTTGATCTGGAAGAGGAGGGTAGGAAGGAAGTGAGTTTTTTTGAGAAACAGCGAAACAGATTACGGGTACAAAAAGATACTACAGCTTGTCTTTGGTTAAGCTCAAGCTATTTAAAAGGAGGAGTCAAAATGGGGTAATTTTGTTATTCTCTTAAAAACGGCTCAATCATTTTTGTTTTCTGGACTTTTTATTTTTCATTTTGTGTGAAAAGTGACGTGGAGATTACATTCCTCTTTATATATAATTAGTTTTATACAACTCCAAAATTAAAAAAAAAAAAAAAAAAAACCTCTGTAACACTGTTGCTTTAGAAGAGCAACAACAAGAAGTCTCGACCGTGAATGTGCTTATGTGCTTTGTGCTAGTAATTTATCATCTCAATTGAGCTGTTCAATACTTTTATTTTTTTTTTAATATATGATAAAAATATGAAAGTTGGGCACAAAATAATTTGGTATTGTATTTTTAGATCATTAATTTTGTTTAAATTAAATGGGTCTTAACTTCATTAACTTTCCAAATTAGCGATGCTTTAGTAGGTATGCGAACAAATTATTCTCCTAACAATATGCACTTGGATTTAAATGTGACTTCTTCATCAGTTGTCATCTTTTATTTTTTATTTTTTAAAAAATCCGAAATGGTCAAATTCCCTGTTAATTTTCGTTTTTTTTTTTTAATTTTCGTATTAGGTTATCAATTGAGCCGTTTTGCTAGAGCTAGAGACGAAGTCCAAATGTAGTAGTTATAGAGTAATTCTGTATTTTGTTTTGTTATCATGCATTGCACATCATCACACAAAACATGTTCTATCAAGAAATTTAACATCTGCTCACTTATTTCCATAACAAAATATACTCAAATAAGATACTCTTTGGGAATGATAGTTACGATACGATATACTTGTATTTTTTTGGTTGTAAATAAATAATATTTTTTAAAAAATATGTAATAAATCGTGATAAATTCATTGGCTCCAAAATGTGATTGTGATCAGATGAATATTCAAATAATATTACATGAGTGCCTTTGTCTAACCTAAGATTTTTTCCTCCGCCGTTTACATGGGAAAAATTCTTGAATTAATTGGTGACATTGTTATGAACACATCATTTGAATAATTCAATAATGTTAGGGATTTTAATATTTGAGTTTCAACTTGAGTTCTAATATTATGTGTCACTTATTTATTAAATTATGAAATTACTTAACCACCATCTAATGGATGAATACCACATTAGTTGAGATTTAAATTAAGATTTAAATATTGAGATACCTAACATTATTCTAAATAATTATATTAACCGGCCTCGATTAATATTGAATGTTATGATGTTTGAGTGGATTTCCACCACATGCACACCGCTTGCTTTCATATTGATTGATCGCACCTTACTTTGCTTCACCAGCACATATCTCATGCGATGTTTGATTTGGATCTCACACACTGTTTGCAATTAAACTGGCGAATATTTTGTATAAATAGATGAGAGTTCTTTGTAATCACTTGCTCTTGAATCACGCAAGCAATGCAAAAGGCTTCCCTTCCCGGTTCTCTGACTTTACTTTGGCATCGTCCTTTTTAATGTTTCAATTTTTCTTATATATAACCATTCCATCAAAGTTAGAATACTTTTCATTTAGATCTCTTAAAAAAATAAACAATTCTTTTAATATGTTTTATAAAATGAAAATGCACAAGCCCAATGGCAACACTCGCTCCCTGGACTTTATTCTCCCTGTATGGAACATATTGTACAAGTAGAAATTTACACTGTGTTATAATAAAAATATTGTCGATTAGTCTCATTAGATCTTTGATTATGTTTCACTGGTATTCTAATTAATTGAAAAAAAAACAACGAAGAAAAAGAATAAGCAAAATTTAATTAATATTTTTCATTTGCATTTCGTCAGGGACCGTCTTGATGTAAGCATCGTAAAAAGGCAGTGACAATTTGACATTATCGAAGTAGGCAAAACCTTAAGTTACAACTGCTGTAACTTACAGCAACTGTAACATAGAGAAGTCCTATTGAAGTATTCTTTGCTTTCACACCCGAACTGGAATCTGAGCGGTCCATACACAGTTCGTTAGTCCCAAATGTTTTTGTATGATTTTATCGCCACAATAGTACATAAATTGCATCTCTAGTTGTACATAACACATAGGTAACATTCGTTTGTGGTTGTGACCCTTTTTTTTTTTTGTTATATGACAAATCAATGTGTTAGAATTTGGTTGAAGTTTGCATAAGTTTGAATATAGATATTTAAATGACATATTTATTTATTTTTCTAATATATGAATATAACTAGTTCTTGTTTGTTTTTATAAATAAAAAACATATTAGATGTTATTATTTGAAGTATGTTAATAGAGAAATTTGTCAACACGCTATCTCAAGGGGTGAGGACCACTAGATGAGAAAAAAGGATCTCTCAAGAGTGTGTGAACGAGGACCACCAAATGGAAAATAAGGATCCCTCGATGGTGGAATAACGACCACCAAATGGACAGTAAAGATCTCTCAAGGGAGGAAACGAGGAATTCTAGATCGAGGTTATGAATTAGTCAAAACCACTAAGCCAACAAGGCAAAAATATAGGGATAAGGCTTAGCAGTAGAAAGAACGGTTAAAATACTATTAAAGTAGTTAAAGAAGTTGACTACAAAAGACTACAAAAACCACCAAGTGCATGAAAGTTGGGGCACGACTCTCACTCCTAAAAACATGCTCCACTCTCTTCTCAAAAGGTATTTAAAAGGGAAAGAGGGGTGAAGAGGTATGAGAGCCTATAACCTCAGTTATCAGATTAGGCCAACTGTGACGCCACCTCACGATCTCCTAAAATAAAGGAGATGGAATTGTAATATCTACACATCACTTCATTTCCGCAAAGAAAGAAATCTACCACAAGTCAATAACTCCCGTTATTCACCAAAATAAGAGGACTCATTCACCAAAAAAATATGGTATACTATAAATACTCAATTACATTCTTAAAGTGAGGTAAGTTCACTAAAACTCTAATATTTTATAATTCAACTTGAATTCTCCGAATTCTCCAATCACTAACTTCTTAAGCATTAGAGTGTGATTGCTGAAAACCCCCTTTTTGAGTCCCATTTCACCGTTTTCTATTTGTTATTGTGCGTGCAGGCATATTTCCATTTGTTGCACTTGGTTCGACCCAATCAGAAAAAAATCAGGTATCAACATTTTTATCACTTCTATTTAAGTAGGAAAAAATGTTTGAATAAAAAGTAAAAATTATGTTAAAAAAATATTTTTATTAAATATATTTATTTTCTAAATTATAAGTCTAATTCTTTTAAGAAGAAGAAGAAGAAGAAGAAGAAGAAGAACTTCTTCTTCTTCTTCTTCTTCTTCTTCTTCATATTTACATTTGAATTAAAAAAATTAAACTTTTATCACTTCTATTTAAGTAGGAAAAAATGTTTGAATAAAAAGTAAAAATTATGTTAAAAAAATATTTTTATTAAATATATTTATTTTCTAAATTATAAGTCTAATTCTTTTAAGAAGAAGAAGAAGAAGAAGAAGAAGAAGAAGAACTTCTTCTTCTTCTTCTTCTTCTTATTCATATTTACATTTGAATTAAAAAAATTAAACTTTTATCACTTCTATTTAAGTAGGAAAAAATGTTTGAATAAAAAGTAAAAATTATGTTAAAAAAATATTTTTATTAAATATATTTATTTTCTAAATTATAAGTCTAATTCTTTTAAGAAGAAGAAGAAGAAGAAGAAGAAGAAGAAGAAGAATAATAATAATAATAACAATAACAATAACAATAATATTAACAATAATAATAACAATAAATACCTACTGACTATTGCCTTTATAGGATCTTTAGTAGTCTCTTAAATTCGCACAGTCGTGAATTTTAATTTGGCTCAACTGGATTTTTTTAAAATGAATAATACGTTTGAAATTTAAATTACATTTACAATTAAATTGAAATGTAAGATTAATTTATGTATGTATCTTTTTTTCAAATCTACTGTTTAGTATACTAAATAAAATTAATTGTTTATATATATATATATATATATATATATATATATATAATTTTTTTAAGTTACAGCTGTAATTTAGTGGTTTTTATATATATATATATAATTTTTTTTTAAATGTCATGGAAGTCTAGTGTCCAATGGAATGTCGCCACGTAATTTTTTCGTATAAAATCTCAAGATTCCTCCTCTATATGAAAAATTCACCAGAATCTTCAGGAGTCAAAACCTTATGATGTCAACAGTGACGTGCTCTGTGCGTTAAATAATATAATATTACTTCTAGCGACTGTAATGATCCTTTTCGCGAGCCAAACCAACCCTCCCTCCAATCCCAAACGCGCTGACGTTTGAATACTAAAACAACCGCTCACATCTTGCGACAGTTATTTTGAGTATTTTTCTATTTTCTAATACAAATGTTGACTCATTTTAAAATAAAGATCTTTTAAAGATTAAATGAAGATTTAAACAACATTAGTTCATTATAATATAATTTTAATTAGAATTCAATAATATAATCTAGCCTCTCATATTTGCGTGTTAAGACATATAACATGTGAAATCAATAATTTTACTCTTTATTAAGACCGATTTATTTGCTTACTTGTTTTGTTTTTTAATTTTTTGGTTTAGTTATTTGTTTACTTCTTGAGTGATGTTATATTTATATAGTTGAGATATTAATAATTTGTATTTTAATTGGCCTAACCTCTAACATGTCACTCGCTGATAACTCGTACAAAATTAACATATTGATAATAAATAATAATAACAATATATGCATGACAATTAATTATTAATGAATAATGATTCATCCCTTAAAATATAAAATAATTATATATCTTAAAGTTAATATAACATTAAAATTTTATTAAATTGTAGCTGTAATTATTATTGTTTACTTCATTATTATCTGGAAGCGGTTTCGTGACAGAGATATGAAAATGAAGTTAAAAGAGTACACGTGGGTGGTCCATAATTTAAAGAAGGTGTGACAAGCAAGCACGGTATAAACATGTAAGTTTTTTTGTAAGCGGCCACATATATACATTCAAAGATGCCAAAATCAGTAATTATTATTTCCAAGAAAGTGACCAGTGTGGATGACATACACGGTACACCGTCCGACTGTCGACGAGGTGGAGCAAATTGCACTGTGGATATTTTTATATTCTTCACAAGTCACAACTACTGATAAAAATAAAAATAAATTTGTTATAAATAAGATTGACAAGAAATCAATGCCAACCACTGAAACATCTAGTATCTTACATGGCACAGCATGCTCCATCCCTGATACACATACTTCCAATATATAAATGCCAGCCATTGTGTGTTTGTGTCTGTATATATATATATATATATATATATAATTATTTTTAGGTGCGGACGTCTGTATTTTTTTAAATATTTTTAAATCATACGATTTTAAAGAGTTATTTTTAAATTAATTATAAAACCATGCATTTTAAGAGAATTAAAAGCTAACTCTCATCTATTTATATAAAATTCTACAATTTTAAAGTATGTCCGCATAAAAAAAAAAAAGAAGACACCCGCACTAAAAAATAACTATATATATATATATATTGGAGATGATTTTTCTGAGTAACAATACTAAATACTGAAATCAAAAGAAATTAGGTCTAACAATTATTTCAGTTGGGGTTCATATTGAAAAAGTCTCATCTCATGATATAAAAGTGGGATTCAAATTCATTATTCATGGATGGCTTAGGTTGCATTGCAAGATTATTCTCTGATACAGCTTAAAGCAGAGTGTTATATAATATTCTCTTTTAAAAATTTGAGACAAGCATGGCGTTTGTGTGGGGCTGCAATTTAATCAGATTTCTAGAAACAAAATAAGAAATTATTATATATTATAAGTAGGCCGGGGCTGAAATTTTTATTATAATTGCATTATTTGAATTTCAAGTTCCAACAATAGGGGAATGCGGCGTCTTGTGGGTTGTGTTATGTCCATTGAATCATCCAAAAGTTGCCCATTTTACTGAATTTGAACTTTTTGAGTCACCCAGAAGACAAAATCATTGTTTTAGAAACTACCAAAAAAAAAAAAATTATGAAATAACCATTTGGAATCGAAATGGGTCACTTGCAAACTTATCAAAATTTTTATTATTTACCTATAGAATTTAGTGAGCTATACTCAATTATTGTAGGTGACGCAGATACAGATTCTGTGAACTTAGTAAAGAGTAAGGCATAAGGTTGTAGTGGCGCTGCTTCATCCATTTTTCTGCTTGCATGTGAAATTATGGACATGAAGTTCGGTGGTGACAGCAACAATCAATGTCGCAATCGCTGCTAACTAATAAACTTTTACTATTACAGTTCTCGAATATTAGAGAGGGTAAAAATCTGAGTTGTGATATATAAAATTTATAAATTAATCTAAATAATTGTCTGATTGTAAATATCAATGTATTAATTTCATGAAATATGAGTTGTAATTTGAGTAATTGTCTCATGTATTTTAAAAAAAAAACTTTTAAGATTTTCAGCAGAACACAAATAAAGATTTTATGAATTATAGAAGAGAAGTGAATGGATCTCATGTATAATAGAGATTTAATTATCTATATTGAGCTAGTTCTCACGTTGGTTAATAAAGAAGAATTATTTGGGTTTATGAGTAGGATAGGCTCCTCTGCTCAATAAATTAGTCTTTTGGATTGGACACTTAAAAATTCTAAGCTCAAAACCATCAATAAATAGTATCAGAGTCAAACCCTAAAAATCAAAATACAGTGTTAGAATAACTCATGTGTATCAGAAGAAAGGATTGGGATTTAACGGTGGTTTCACACAGGGAATTGTTGAGTTGTATTTCATGTCAGGTAATAATTAAAGTAGGGTTATTTGGGTTTATAAGTAGGATAAGTCTCTCTATCAAATAATTTAACTTTTTAGGTTGAATATCTATAAATCCTAAAACCCTCTCTCCAAAGGCTATAAAGAGTATCGTATAACAACAACAACAAATCTCTCTCTTTCTTAGTTTCCTCTCAACATATTCCGTGTCCATGGATTTCAAAAGATCTCTAAATCTATTCCTTTAAAAAAAAAAAATAACCATGATATAGTTAAAATTAGAAGTGTAATGATATATACAATCTAAATTAATTTATTGATTTATTGAAACTTATAAATCAATTTTATTGCGGCTCAACCCACATGTTTTACTCCCGTTGGTTATTGTGGGGGCATATATCAGTTTCATTATATTGAAATCTACTTTACTTCAAAATTAAAGTCAAATGATAATAAATTTACTTATGTGAGAGAGTGAGAATGAAATATCTCTTTTATAAAAGAAAAAAAAAGGTTATAATTAAGTTAGTCATTTAGATTTTTAGGATTTTACAATTACGAATTTATGTGGGTTGGGTTGTGTTAGACGAGTTCATTATAATTAATCAAACCCAACCCAACTCATTTATTAATTAGACTTAACAAAATTGGTCCAATCAACTCGCACTAATCCACTCAATTAGTTAAAATTAGATTAGGGCAAATTGGGCTGGATCGAATTCATTGGGTTTACCCACCCCTTCCTCTACCAAAATTGAGTGGCTAAATTTAATTAAAAACAAGACTTAGAGTTGGGGATAAAGTATGTCGTCTTTCTAAGATGTTCTGATGCTAATATTCTGAAAAAAGACTATGTAATAAAATATTTCATACAAGAAAATTACAAAGTTTATTAATAAATTTAATTTAGTATCAAATTTTTGCTTCTTTTTTACCCTCTTTCTCGAATACAGAATTCGTAATCAAGATGTAAAATTTAGAGTTTTGATTTGAAATGTTTGTAGAGAAAAATGATTAGACGTGTGCGATTTAATTAGATTTGAAATTGTTTTCATATTTTATAAAACCCAAAAAAAAAAAAAAGAAATTGTTTTTATATAAAATTGATACACAGAGCCACAGTATCATTACTCTTATCATTACTCTTGACCAAATTCAAGGTTATTGAGTGTACTTTCACAATCCTGCCTACTTTGGCCCATTTTCATTTGAGTGGAGCTTCAAAACACCCTCTAAAATCCTTTTAACACCCTTTTCAATTTTATTTCCTAAAATACCTCCATTTTAATTTGTAAAATACAAATCCATATATTAAAATTAACCATCCTTTCATAAATTTACCCTAAAAAAAAGGCATTTCTTTTAGTGTTTATTTATAAAATATTTACAAACCTTAAAATCTTAAATTACTTTCTTCTTATTAAATAGTTTCTATCTTGATAACACTAAATTCTTTCAATTTATTTTTAAATTTTCAGTCAAAATTTAAAATATATTCAGATTATGAAATGAGGTGTGTGTAAATAAATTGTTAAAAGTATGCCTGTTTTAAGTGCTCAATTGAATTCCCATATGAAATGAGGAAAAAAAATGAATTTCTTTCGTTATTTAGGTAATTTCCATGGAAAATAGGCTTTACTAGAAAATTTTGGGGTGTCAAAAGACATTTGTTTTCACAATAGATCCCGATCAAAGTCTGCGCCCCACAATTGATTGGGCCTGCGTTTGCTTATTTTATTGCCGCAGCGATTCCCAAGTCCAAATCCTAAAACTGAGTTTACACCACTGCTGAATGGTCCTGCTGTAGTTGTAAAGTTCAGCTTACTGATAAACAAGCTAAACTGCGCAAAAAGTCGACGATCCATTTCCAAAAGCATAAACTTAAAACGAGTGGGAAAAAAAAAAGGTACTGAATCACTCATTAGGTATGTGTTTAGATTTTCAGTAGATTTTATGCAATAATATACGTGAATTGTATTCAGTTAAAAAAAAAAAGATTATATTATAATAGAGTTGACTAAAAGATTGATCTGATAGATTTGTAACTATAAACAGTAACTTTTAGTAACTAAGTGTTCGATATAATGGAGGCCTTGATAAAATAAAAGATGGACCGCATTTTATTAAGTAATGGAGCCCTCACTAGATAGATGAGGCGACCATTTTTTTTTCCCCATTTTGTGCAAGATAAAAGGACGCATTTCAAATATGCATAATATAGCTGCTTTTGAAGGTAGGATTAACATTTTCATTATACTATTGTTGGTTGGTGCTGGTTCTGAAACGTTTTTTATCAATCAACTTGGCAAGTTGCGCAGGTTCGTTGTTTTGGATCCTGAAATGGGCATAAAACAAAACATCGGCGCCGCACAACGCTTACTTTTCGGTATCGTTACTCTGTGTGCGCGTGTCGTGTGCGTGTAATTTCCCTGAAAAAGTCTTGATCTTCTTGCTCAATTGCCTCTCTGTCTCCGGTCAAATATTTCAATTTTGACTTTCACGTACATAAAGATTCAGAAAGACAATCAATCTGCGTACTATCCATTTGCAAAGCTTAAGTCGATGACATGGAATTTACAAGTACTGGTCAAATAATGCAATACAATTATGTGGTTTCTGAGGTCATTACTCATTACTCCTATTACAAATTAAAGAGATAAGGGTTAGCTTATACCTAAAGATTTGACTTATTTGTACGTAAATTTGTTATTTGTTGTTATTTTACCGCCTCTTTATGTTAAACATCTTTAAATGACCGTCTCCATCGAACCAAAATCTGATTCCCCCACTGCACTTGACACTTGAGAGCTTAATTAGTTTGAAAGGAAATTCATAATTTTAAGTGTGGATAGGCACTGCAAGTTACAGAAAATATAACTTAGCTAATTCATTCTACCTATCGGACTGAGGTGGTTTCTTTAAAAATTTTCGTATATACGTGTACCCTTTGTTAGAAGCACGTTCCTTGGGCTGCAGATGCTGACAAGAAGGTACTATATGTTGCTTGGAGGCAAGGGCTAGCTAGCTACACGTATAGTAATATAGCTGTCATAGCTTAACGCCATATACTTTGATAGAACTTAGGAAAAGATATATATGGGCTACGTACCTTCTCATTTTGGTAAGTGCTTGCCCATTATTATTTCAATGCAAGGAGTGGTAGTAAGTGCTTGCCCAGTATTATCCGTCATTCATTTTTTAGGTTCACGGGAAAGTGGTTGAGTTTAACGAGCATGAATTCCTTGGAATTGAATACCTAACATCTTTGAACAAGCCTTCAAAGTTTAAAGTTTCAAAGAGAGCATTGAGGCAGCTTGTTTTAGGTATTAGGCAGCCATCATGCACAAGGTTGGTTAGAGCATCCCTTATTAATTATATGCACAAAACTACAAAAACTTTAATTTTATACTGTCTATATATATATAGTATGGGGATAAGACAAGAGGGGGCATGAGGTTTAAAGACATATACATAGGACTCTAGGAAATAAATAGTTTTAAGTCGTTAAATAAAGATAAATCTTATGTATAGAAAAGTTAATTGACTGTTTTCAGTTTCTCTCAATCTATTTTAGCTTGCTCTTGAGATCTTCATTGCCATCACGGTCATTAGAACGTGTGGATTCACACATGCTCTCTATATATTAATATTAGAAATATTGAAAATTAACTAATTTCATATTTTCTATTGAAATGTTCGGTTAGCTTTTAGTACTATATGATATAAAATTTAATAAATTAGTTTGATTAGAATGACATTATTGAGTAGAACGATATCTTACATTATATTCCATGCGTCATTTATAGCAAATTAAAAATTCATACATTGAGGTGCAAACCATACAAGGGGCATCGAATTTCGATGTAATACGGCCAAAGCCAAACTACTATATATTTTTATCCCCATTTGCGTCAAATATTCCCATGAAGTAGAAGGGCAAGAACAAACATTTAATTATGTTTATAAACATTGTCTAGCAAACCTACAAATAAATATTCCTTATCTACTCTTGGATCGCTTATTAATTGTCTCTATGACAAATAATAATCCCTAAAAGATATAACTAATAAATATTATTAAAAAAAAAAAAACTTGGAGCTAGTAATCATTTGATCAAAATAATGAGCAGAGTGAGTACCTTATCGCTTGAGTCAGTATGAAGCTTTAATTCACTTTTATTTTAGTTGTTGGTTGGTAGAGGAGAGGAGAATACAAGAAATAAATAAGAACAAAATGAACTCTTTTAATGCAATTGCTAGGGCCGGCACGTCCTCCTCAATCATGGAAGCGGTTCTGACTAACCCTAACCAAACAGAGCTTCCATTGCATCACCATCAATCATCATCCTTCTTATCATGATCTGCCAAAAATGCAGTAAAATTTAGTGGCATTTACTTCTCAAGATTGTTGATGAGCATTGAGCACACAGGATAAAGATTTTCAAAGAAGCCAAGTCCATGATATCGCGAACCAGCCGTTGGTTTGTTCGGTCAGTGGTTATCTCATTTTCTGAAAAAAAAAAAAAAAAAACTCATTCGATAACAAATAAAACTTAATCTAGAAGTTAATCAAGACATGCAAGCAATGCCTTAAGAAAATGGAAACCTTACCCATTTTATAAGAAAATGCCTAGTATAGAAAGCGACAATCACACACAATTAATTACCAACCTCCGAGTAATAACGAGAAGATCATCACTAGCTAAGTCTACTTAATGTAACCCAAAATTAAAATAAGGTTTAAGTAAAATTCAATTTGTCTTGCATTTTCTTAAAGCTTTTTTTTTTTTTATGATATGTTTGACCCAAAAATTTGAACAAATTTATAATCTTTAAAAACAAGTGTCCATATACTTAAAAGCCTATTTGGTATTGAGATGTTGTGAGCTTTTGGCTTTCAAGCTACAGCTACTTGACAAAGGAAAAAAAATATAACCATGAAAAAAAATTTATATTTATTATAAAAATGACTTTTAAATAATAATTTTAAAAGAAATAATAAAGATATTATAAATTTTTTATTATACAATTAAAATCAACTCAACTTCTAAATCATAACAACTAGTATTTAACAAATATTGTAACGTTGTATCTTTCAAACTATAGTTGTCCAATCATAATACCAAACAAAACCTTACCATATGGTGAATTGTGAATTCAAGGAAACCTAAAAAGATACATAGATGGACTAAAAAATTAGATCTTAAATATAAAATGTGTGGGATTATTTGCACTAAAAATTCTATTATGCACACTCTTACTTTGTACACTTATTCAACAATTTTTAAAATTTTTATTTTTATTTTCGACACTCTTCTTCAAATGCGCAAATAGTCCTCCGTGAAATTATTTGCATAAAGTTATTTATCACACCTAACAAACTTTGTTCTCCTCCTTTTGAACAAAAACACACAGAAAAGAAAATGTCCACGGCAAATTTTCAATTACCGATAAAAAGAAAAAACTAATTAGAGGTATTCTTGTTTCTAAAATAGGAATATGGACCCAGAACAAAATTATTGTTAAAAAAAAAAGCTGTTTTTGCTTGTTGTTAGTTTTCGATTAGCGTTAACTGAGGAGGATGAAGGAATGAAAGAAAAAAAGATATTGCAGTAGCAGTACTATTTGTGCATGAGTCTTGGATGAAATTGAAACACTTAATTTATGATGCTCTATGAAATTAAGAAAAAATAAAATTGGGGCCACAATCAGTGCTGAAAAAATAAAAAAAAAATCTATAATTTTAAACTTCGATTTACTTCTCTAATCCAATGGATGCTTTAAATGGGCGTCGATCATATATAATTTACATAACGGACATTTAATTAAGAGTGTTTAAAATATATTTTAAAGTGTGATTAGCCTTAACAATATAAAATTAAGCTCAATAACTCAAGCTTATTAAAAAACAAGTCTTTACGTGTGTGTGCGATTGTGCTCTCGTAGTGCACCAGCAATCTCCGATCTAATAATTGGTGTTGGTTATGGAAATATAATATTTTATATTTATTTTGCACACTTTTTATAAAAGAAATAAAAGAAAAAGTGTTCTTTAACACCCTGGCTGGCTGGCTGGATTATACGCACAGCAAAATACAAGAAAGCCACAAATTTTTTAATTGGCATGCAAAACTGGGTGACGATCAATTCATAACCTTCCAGAACAGGTCCACAACAACCCCTTTACCTACTTGTTTCCATATCTCCATTTCTTTAGTGCTTCCCAGTTCATATTATTATTATCTTAATCTTAATTAACTAATTAACTAATTTATCATTTTGTTTTCACTTGCCGTTGCCGGCTGCTTATCTTTTTCATTTCGATCACGGACTGGATCCAACGGTTGATATTTTCCACGCAAAAGCAAAACAGAAATTGAACTCTTCTAATTTTGTCGACCGCCCCCCCGCTGCTTTTTTGTTTTCAGAAACAAAAACAACGGAAAACAGTCAAATACCAACAATCAATCTTGCTGACTCATATTTTCATTTTTAAATACTAATGTTCATCCAAAGCTCTTTATCTTTAAACGAATTCCTTGAACCGACTTCTTCAATCTCCGTTATCTCTTCTTCTTGTTCTTGAATCAGACAAACAGTTTCAAGTTTCGGCTGCTCGCCGGCACAAGATTAGACCATCCATTTTCCTTGATCGCATCATCATTTTCATGGCCGTGTCGCCCCAAATTTTCCCGCCAAGGAAACGGCGGCCATCGGCGGGGGCGTTCATATCGCCGACGCTCTCAGACCTGAAACTCGTCGAGTCGCTTCTCATTTTATCGCAAGAAATCTCATCAATGAAGCCGCTTCAATTTCTTCTCCAGAGAAGCTCTCTTTCGATCATTCGAAAGGTGAAGCTTCTGTCTCTGTTTTTCGAAGAGCTCTTGGCGAATCAAGTTTCGTTTTTTTCTCCGTCGACGGTTCTCTGCTTAGAAGAAATGTACATAGTTTTGCAAAGAATGAAGACGCTGATCGAGGACTGTTATAACGGCAGCAAGATGTGGCTGTTAATGCAAATCGAAACGGCGGCGAACAATTTCCACGAGCTGCCGATTGATTTATCGACGCTGTTGGATATCATGCCTCTGCAGGAGCTCGATTTGAGCCAGGACGTCGAAGACGTCGTCGTTTTGATTAAGAAGCAGTGTTCGACACGAACCAAAGGCGCTTTCGTTGATACAAAGGATGACAAGCTAAGGCACCAGGTTTTAACGATGCTTGATCAGATCAAGAAAGAGATCGTTCCTGATCATTCGATTCTTAAGCACGTGTTTGAAAGCTTGGGATTACGCGATTCTTCTGCTTGTAAAGAAGAAATCGAGAGTCTGGAAGAAGAAATTCAAAATCAAACCGATCAAAAATCGAAACATTTGGCTGTTGCTTTGATCGGACTCGTGCGTTACACAAAATGCGTTCTCTTCGGCGCCTCGGTTCAGAAATCCGATTCGAGACGACGGCGGAAGAAATCTGCGTCGGATGCGAATGTTCCGGCGGATTTCCGGTGTCCCATAAGTTTAGAATTGATGCGGAACCCGGTTGTCGTGGCGACGGGGCAGACGTACGATCGTCAGTCGATAAGTTTGTGGATAGAATCTGGACACAACACGTGTCCCAAGACAGGTCAGACCCTGGCCCACACGAATTTGGTGACGAACACGGCTTTGAAGAATCTGATAGCTTTGTGGTGTCGCGAACAGAGGATACCTTTTGATTACGCGGCAAGTAGCGAAAGAGTTAACGGAGTTGTAACCAACAAAGCGGCGATAGAGGCTACGAAAATGACGGCGTCGTTTTTGATCAATAAGTTGGCTACTTCTCAGTCGATGGAGGCAGCAAACGATGCCGTTTACGAGCTTCGCTCCCTGTCAAAAACAGACTCCGATAGTCGCGCTTGCATAGCCGAAGCTGGAGCCATTCCTTTACTTGCACGTCACTTAGATTCGGATACAGCCTCGCGGCTCCCGAACCTCCAAGTCAACGCAGTTACAACGATCCTCAACCTTTCAATTCTAGAAGCAAACAAAACGAGGATAATGGAAACTGAAGAAGCGTTAAACGGCGTTATCGAGGTGTTAAGATCCGGCGCCACGTGGGAGGCAAAAGGAAACGCGGCAGCAACCATATTCAGTCTATCCGGCGTGCACGCACGCCGGAAGAAACTGGGTAGGAAGACACGTGTCGTGAAGGGGTTGATGGACTTGGTTAAAGAGGGGCCCACGAGTTCAAAGAGGGACGCATTGGTGGCAATTTTGAATTTGGCGGGAGATAGAGAGACTGTTGGGAGGTTGGTTGAGGGAGGAATTGTGGGGATCATAGCTGAGGCAATGGGCGTGTTACCGGAAGAATCGGTAACCATACTCGAAGCCGTGGTGAAGAGAGGCGGGCTGACGGCAATTGTGGCGGCGTTTAATATGATAAAGAAATTATGTGTTTTGTTGAGAGAAGGGTCCGACACGTCTAGAGAAAGTGCGGCGGCGACTCTCGTGACTATTTGTAGAAAAGGAGGGTCGGAGATGGTGGCGCAGACTGCGGCGGTGCCGGGGATTGAGAGGGTAATATGGGAATTAATGGAAGGTGGAACTGCGAGAGCGAGAAGAAAAGCGGTAACACTGTTGAGGATTCTTAGAAGATGGGCTGCTGGGTTAGATGCCTGTAGTTCTTCAACCACCACCACCACCACCACGGCTGTGGCAAATCCAAGAATAGTGTTGCCAAGCTAACACTTCAATTTTACTACTATTATTGTTATTGTTTTAATCACTATTATATATGTTCAATTACAAGTTTAATTGTAAATTATGCTACAAATAAGTTGATATGTTTGTTCTTTGATCCGTAATCTCTGTAAAATAAATATAGCTATTCATTTATTTATCCAAAATCTAGTTTTATTGCTCTCGTACACCACCATCTAATCTTTTCAATAGCAATACAATGTCCAATTAGATCAGTTGTAAATTTTCTATATTATGCTAGCCAATGCCACCATGCTCCAATATATTATTGATTTCTCTATTTACAATTATGGGTAAGGTTAGATATCTTTTTGGATATGAGATTTAATGCTTATCTCCATAAGTCTGTTAATTCATATTTTTAGTAGTCTCATATTTTTAGTAAACTCCAAATTGTAATAATTCTATTAAAAAAAGAAAAGAAAAGAAATCTATAATATGAAAGGTAATTAGAAGTATACTTTGGGGATTGATGTGTGTCAACCGGGCGCTGTTTGGTAAAAGCCTTGGCTGCCCTCCTTCTTAGTCATCCATTCTGCAGTTTCGCCATAGTTTTCTTGTGTGAAAATGGGTTGTTTTTTCACAACTCACAATTGCAGCTAAGCCAGGTAAACGACTCCTCCCAGGTCCATTACTGTTGGGGTTGCACCCACCGGCGCAAAAAAAGTGTTGGATTGTCAACTGAAACAAACGGTGCTTCAAAGTCAAATATTTAAAGTGTCAAAACACGACGGTCTTACCCGAAATGCCTGCTAGCAGGAACCTTCTGCTGCTGACTTTTCAAGTTTCACCATCTAAGAAGAAAGCCAATTTTGTCAAAGTCTCCAGATCGTTTTCTTATAAATTTGCCTGATAGCATCTCACTTTCACTCACTCAGCCCACATCATTCTTTTTTCTTCTGCCATTATTTTATTCTCTGTCAAAACTGAAGCTTCTTCAATCTATAATTCCAATGGTGGGACTAGAAAAGGTTGACTTTGCTATTATTGTAGCTTTCATGTTCGTCATGTTCATATCCCAAGCTTCTTGTGCCAGAGTACTCGAGGATGATTTTCTCCCAAAAGATGTTCCAATTAAGGGACAAGTACTATATCTTCCTCGCCCTCGGCAAAAATTTGAAGTTCCATCGAGATCTGTAGAGATGCCTACGAAGAAGAAAGTTGAGTCTGTATCTCAGATTACTCCAGAGAAAATGGTCGGCAACAGCAAGTATGAGTACTTAATTCTCAATGTCCTTCCTAAAGGAACTCATGTGCCACCTTCTGGTCCCAGCAAAGGAATCAACAACTATCTTGATTGATCTTTAATCATTCTTTCAATTACTTGAAACATTTTTCCGTGCTAGTTACAATCATATTGTAGTTTCACATATAACTCATTATACTTTTTGTCCCAATTTTGTCAACTAAGATCAAAAGATAATGTCACTCACTTCATTAAGTGCATTATTGATTACTGATTCTGACTTCTCACCTATGCTTGAAATCGTGACACAGAGACATTACTGGTCCAATCCACAGAGTCTTGAATAATCCCCAGATCAATTAAAGATACAGCGATATACGTCCCTGTACAAATTACAAAAAGAAGGCATTATGGGACCACATCCAGGAAGAACAGGGTGTAGCTTTGGGTCCATTTGAGAATGGTCCAAGTGAAAATTTCCAGGACCAAATGCACAACCCACTTTTAGTTTCTTATATATCAAAAATTCATGCTTATGGGCCAACTGAAGAACAGTATGGCAACGAAAATTTTGGGCCTAAATTTTCAAACATAATGGACTCATTTGTGAATTCTATGCTTGACAAAACATTCCCTCTTAACTCTCGAACCAAAACAAGCATGTGAATGCCCATCATTAACAGAAGAAAGCTCTAGCCGGCTTAGCTGTGCCCGAGATTAATATTTTGTCCTCTGCTTCAGTGTAAAAACAAAGAATCATTAACGACTGCATCTTATAGGCAAGACGAAGAATTTATTCGGTCCCCCTCACTGGTTGACTGCACAATCAACACGTCAAGCTAACCCAACTCAAGCTGATCCACAGAGAGAGCTGGAGGTAGGGGACCAAATTGACCTAAGGTGGTATTTAGTTTAAAGAAGCGTAAGAAATGAGAGGAGATAAAAACAAAGGAGAGAAGAGTCGATGAAATTCTTTTTTAATGTTTGGTTTGTTACAGAATTATACATAGAAAGGAAATCTCTTATTTTTTACTTGGATAATTTGTGTGAAATTTTCAATATTTATCATAAATTTAGTGCAGAAAATTAACCAATAAATTTATTTAATATACTGTATAAATAACTAATAAAAAATTATTCGAAACAATAAACTTGTATTTATAATTACTTTAACTTTTATTAATACAAAATTAATTATCTACAATATCAAATTGGTAAAATAAAATTGTAAATAATAATTATTTGATAACGTTAGCAAAGATTGAAGGGGTAATTTTAGATGTTTCGACTTCCAATCGAAGAGGAATTTAAATTCATCACTGTTTAGCATGGAATCTAAATTCTACATTATGATGTATATTAAACTCGAATAGAAATTAAATTCTTATAATTTATGATCAACCAAATCCAAAAACAGAAGTGGGAAAGGAATGCAAATTACTTTTCTCTCCCCCGTCCTCTCCTTCCAACCAAACACCACCTAAGGTTGCACCATCAGGAATTCAGGATTGAGGCTGGCCCATTTGGGTTCTAGTTGATAAAAACGTCTCAGCAGCTGCAGATATAATTGCACCAACCAGCAATTAAGATAAGCATTTTTTTCCTCTTTTGGTTGTGCTGTAGCATGGGAAGAGACATGCAAATTGCCCATTGATCACATTGGACAATTTATACTATTGTCCGCTTCAGGACTGGCTCTCGCAGTCGTGTAATTACGGTTTTGCTTTTGAGAAGGGTCTTACTTACACGTAAAACCTAATAACCCTCAGTAATTAGCGACGTCTGGCTTGCGTTGGCAGTCCTGACAAACTATGAGATGACTGTGAATTCATGGCAAAATATGAGTTGAAACTTTGGGGTGTACAAGATTTGTTTGCATATTCTCGTGAACTAGATACATCCACACTCCATATAACATGCTCTTGCTAAAATATTTGTCGTAGAGTTTAAATGTAGAACAGCTGATTGATGGACTGCCAAAATCGCAGGCCACTACGTTCTAAAGATTATGAACATCAACTTCAAAGCCATAAACTTGGCTTTAGCAGGATCCTAGCAAGCACATCTTTGCACTACCTAGTTGATGATGTTCTGAATTCAGAAAAAGATGGGATAAGCATTTGGCATCACACATGAAGTTGGCCATTTTAGGGACCCGTTTGATATTGTGACCCATCATATTTATTCAAAAATTTGCCATATCTTTACTCTTTCTACCAATCTTTCAGCCTTACTTTACAAGCTGTTTCGGCTATATGGGGATTTTTTTTTTCTTTTTTTGGGTCTGATTTTTTCGTTTCTTGTCCTTTTGGCAATGATTCGATATCATAATTAAGATTGCTACTGCAGGGAATTCAACAAAATTTACAAACAGAATCAAAAGTTGAAACATCTTTGATGACGTGGGAAATAGCGTGACAGTATGTTATAAATTCGAAAACCAAAAATCTCAACTTCATATGTGTAGCATTATTCAGTAATCACTCATGTTTAAGTACATTACATACCCTGGTAGGCAAAAAAAAGCTCCACGAAATTCGGTGGGAGTAATTTATATTGATGGGCCATGGAAAATTTTCTAAGTTGGGAGCGATTCTAAAATATATCAAAAGTAATACAACTACCTAATATATATATATATATATAATACGTATAACTGAATTTAATATAATCACCACTTACATGGTGATTTTTTTTAAATAAATACATATAAATTATAGCATGATTTATTTATTGTACGAGATAATTTTGAGGTATTATAAAATTTCTCGCTGAAAGAAATTCTAGAATATATTGTAATACAACCAACTAGTATATGTATGATATATATAATTGAATTTGATATAACCACCATTTACACAATAATTTTTTAAAATAAATTCATACATATCGTGACATTACACAATAATTTTTTAAAATAAATTCATACATATCGTGACATTGTTTGCTTATTATATAACTGACACGTAATTTTTTTGATATATTATAAAATTTTTCTCAGCATTGCGGATTCTCAATTCCAAAAGCTACTCCTTTAATTTCCTGTCCTTAAGTGCTTTTTGACTTTGCTTATCAAGCGACGCTATCTTAAAAGCATGAAACGTATTGGCCAAAAGAGAAGATTGAAAGCATCAATATACAGAAATTTCATCAAGCACTTTCACGGCAACAAAATGTAATTGCATCAGAAACCTGAATTGTAAGATACAACAAGCTGACCACCCACCGGCCCTTTGCTGCAAAAACTCTGCAGTTTAAAAGATGTCTCAGTGGGGGCCTTTTGTATCAGAGGGCCAGCATGCGAGCCACGTCAAAAGAAAACGCTTAATCAACCGTAGTACGAAAGCATAGAAGCTTGGGCCCTGTGAAGCAGTGAAGGTAAGTGCAGGTTATAAATAATTTCATGCTGGTGATAAATTTACAGTTAAGAAATAAACAAAAAGTAAGGATGATGAAGGAACAAATTTCAATTTGGTTAGGTGATTAGGCGTCATTAGCTTTGTAAAAGCCATTTACCACCTGACCTGGTGGCCCATTTCTCTTTTCTTTGTGCCAACTTTTTCTTTCTCTATGTGGACCCAAAATCACATTTCTGTCTATTTATCTTTCTTCCACAGCAAAATCTAGAGTCTCATATTATATATTCAATATTTCATCATTTCTCTTACATTAGCATAAAAATCAAGAAGGGTTTCTTTTTTTCTTTTAGATTTTTTTAGTATTTTTCATCTTCTATTTCCTGATGGGAAATCACAGGTTCAGGTTATCAGATATGATGCCCAATGCCTGGTTTTACAGGCTGAAAGACATGGGCAAAGCAAGAAGCCATAACTTCAACTCCACCAACACACAATCTCTGAAGAAAAAGCAGCAGCCATCAAAATCAGCTTCAACAACAGTAACAACACAGCAGCAGGCGAAAACCCACCAATCTCAATATCCGAGAAAATCATATTACTTCACAAGAGAGCTTAACCCAAGTGACAGGTTCTACAATTCTCCCACAAAAACAAAATCCACAGACACCCATTTTCCTGACCCACCAAGAAAATCATCCAAACAGAAAAGGAACAGAAAAAGAACCAACAGGCCAGCTCCAAACCTTGTTAGCTCCTCTATCTCTGCTGGCTGCAGCTGCCGTGCCACAATCTGGACAAGGGCTGAGTCTCCGCCGGATTATTCCTCTCCTTCAACGCTTGATAGCTTTCCAGAGCCAGAACGTGGTCAAGAAAAGTGCCACAGGTCAGACCATGTTCTTGTTACTGAATCATTTGATAACATGGTCGCTTGGTCAAGTTCTTGTGGTTGCAATAAAATCAGTTCTGATAATGCAAAAGATATCAAAGTGGTTGATGTTGATAAGATATCTTTAGTTGACAAGAAACTTGGTAAGCTTGATGGGTTAGATAGCTTATCAGACCTTGAACTTCCGCCCATTATAACTAAGCCCTCTAAGTTAGATGAAGATAAGAAAGATTCCAATGAGCCAACGAAATATAGAAGAAGCTCAGCCAAATTCGAAGATTCACATGCTCACGGTTCATTATCTGTTAAAGTTGTCGAAGAAGAGAGAATCTTCAACAAAGAGCACAAGCCCAGTCCTCTGAGGAAACACTCTGTTAATTCTCCTGGTGTAAGGCTCAGAACGAAAACGAACTCTCCGAGAATCGCAAACAGGAAGATTCAGGCTCATGGAAGAAGAAGCACTTCATCAAGTAATTCAAGTTCAAGCTCGAGAAGAAGCAATTTGTCTGACAGTTTTGCAATTGTTAAGTCATCATTTGATCCTCAGAGAGACTTCAGAGAATCGATGGTGGAGATGATAGTAGAGAATAACATCAGGGCATCGAAGGATTTGGAAGACTTGCTAGCTTGTTACCTTTCACTGAATTCTGATGAATATCATGAACTCATCATCAAGGTTTTCAAGCAAATCTGGTTTGATTTGACGGATATCAAATTGAAGCCATAATTGCTTCAACAAATTATGTGTACAAAAACCTTCTTTTTTTAATCTCTTTTTTAATAATGTATTATTGTAGTTAAGCATAATTTTCTAATTTTCAGTGCTTCTATTAATCAACAAAGCATGGTATTGCTGAAGAAGCAATCAGAAATTCTGTTTCAATTCCTCACATTGGAAAAAGTGAAGCTCGATTGCCGTTGCAATTTTGTTCTCCAATGAACATTTTGACAAAACTACTAGACCCCACAAAAACTTGTAACCAAGAAGCCCAGTTGGATCAAATTACGTACTGAAATAGCTTTCGTAGACAAATTACAAGGCCAGTGTAGAGCTCTTGTTCAAAGTTTAATGCTGTTCAAAGTTTAATGCTTGATTCAATATCAAATGGGTTGCGAAATAAAGTTAATTTATTGAACTTGAGGTGATATTTGAAGCTGGGTTGTGCTTTTTCATTTTTAAAGAGACCGAAACGACAGAAATTCAGTTTTCTGAGCACCAAGTACCTGCATGCTCAATGCGCATAACTATACAAAATAGAAATATAAAGGGACCCTCACGTACAAATACTGACAGTTGTTATTTTGCATCAACTTACACAAATTTCCTCTAAGGAAGATCCTCTTTCAAGGACAAAGATTCAATTTCTATTTTATTTTATTAATATTTCATCACATTATCTAAAGGTCTCTTCAATCTCTGGGCACTACGTCCAGCTTTCCATTCCACCATTAATGAGAGAGAAGTCATTAAAATAAAAGCTGCAAATTCAAAATCTTCAGGGTGAAAAAAAGCACTTTGATAAAACAGGCATATGAAATTGAAAAGGTAAATTCAAATTTCTTTACACAGTGTGAAACAACAAAGGCTGGAGTGGGCAACCTAAAGACATAGCCTGTTGGAACAAGGCTTTCAAAATTTCATAGCTTTGGCTAAAGTTGAAATTTGATGTCTTAAAAAGCTAAAGTTACTTCGATAGTTTCAAAAGCAGATACGCTTTCAAATTAATGTTAGAGCATGTTTGTGACCAACTCAAAAATAATAACGGTTAAAATATTTAATAAATACTTTATTATTAGTCAATAGTTAATATTTGTCAATAGTTTTGAATTCAAAACAATAGATCCATAATCCGAACCATGCCCACATGGATAAAGAAAAAATTAGATTGCATTTAGCTTAAAAAACAACGACGACAACAACAACAATGATATAACAACAAATGATTTCATCTCAAATCATCTTTAATTAAAAGTCTAATTCATTGGTTTTCATTCATTTATACTTAACAATTTCATTTTAGATAAGCACTAGATTAAAAGCCACGACACCTTGATTTCACAATATCTATTATGAATAACAAATGTTAATATTAACCCTAATGGACGGTTAAGAATTAATACTGAGTTAGAAATCATAATACAAAATCGGCAATAAATTTGTTGTGTCAATATTCTTGATTGAAAGCTACTTTAATGTGTGACAGCAACAGAGTCTTAACCAATTTTGATAAAAGCACCGATACAAAGTTTTGTCCCTTTGTGAGACAAAGAGATTCATGCTTGACGCACCTAAAATATAATAAAACACATTGTCTTAGCGGGATTTATTCTGAATCATCCCTAACTTTCCGGTTTCCGAGCATTATTTTTAAAAAATTTTGAAACATTGCTTTTATGACTTTAATATTATAAGTTATAAAATTATAAAGATTACCAAACGTTGTCATCCTGCTTCTGTTAGATAATTCGATTTCTCAACACGCAACAAATTCGCCCATTATGAATCTCCAACTTGCCAATTGCTTGTAGGCATTATATTATCAAAAAGAAAGGGGGAAATAAAAAACCATTTTGATTCCTATGTCATACACAATCATACATTTTACTAATGCCAAAATTTTTAAGTATATATTGATCTAAAATTTTAAACGAATTTAAAACTAAACACACCAATAATAAGTTATTATAAAAAAAAAAGGCTAGACATCAAGGTTTAAATTTTAATATCAAATGTATATATATATATTTGAAATGTGGAAATATTTGCACCTTTTGAGATTTCTCATTAATTTTGCGCACTTAATATCATATAAGAAAATAGTTGCCATGTTCATTGGCAATGGGTCAACTAAAATCTGCTTTTTCTGAGAGCTATATCTCACCAGTTCATTTATCATTGACAAATTAATGTGGTTGATGAACATTGAAGAACAACTTCCCTAGAGGAAAATGGATATTAATATCGGCACCTATTATCAGGTTGTTGAAACCTCAAGGCATTAAAAATCCTGCAATGACAATAATGTTCTACTTGGACCATTCACTGCCCTAATCAGAACAAAAAAACATGATTTTTTCGGTC
Organism: Murraya paniculata; assembly: GCA_030449075.1. NCBI lineage: Eukaryota > Viridiplantae > Streptophyta > Magnoliopsida > Sapindales > Rutaceae > Murraya > Murraya paniculata. Next base: position 624,345 of record JAEVFN010000014.1, on the reverse strand, counting down.
TTCAATGATTAAATTAAACCCCTGGAGCTAACTGCTGAGGAATCCGGAGCCCCAAAAAAAAAACATGTAATAAAACATTTGTGTAATTTTTGTTTTCAACCCCTCTCCGATTCAATGCAACGCATCTGTGACATATACAATTACCCATATTGCCACGTAGCCAAAACAAATCCATACGTTTTGACAGGTCACCCTGGACTAACAAAACATAATATTTATCTGAGTGGGGATGGGGATAGATGAAGTGAGAATTGATTATAAAATCATTAGTAAGTGAAGAGGTATGTGTCGGCGAGCCGCAAGGAGAGACTTGGTCAAAGAAAATATTTTCAATTTTGGAAGGCTTATTAATCTGTGAAATCAGAATGGATTAGGATAGATATGTAAATATTGAAGACAAGACCAAACGACCAGCAAGAATCCGTAGATTCTGGGTTTTTGCTTTTGGGCAGCTTCCGACGTTTGCCACGCTCATTAATCTAGCTCTCTAGCTAGCTACTCTGCATGTTAGCTAGCTTGTCGTGAGGCCCTTTTCGCTGACAAAGGGATTGCAGTGATTCGCAGAAGCTATAGTTTTTATGATTTGCTAGCTGCCTATAAAACACCAGTTACTCAACTCAACATTCGTTTGCTGAGCGCACCAATCACTGTGCTTGATTTCCAAGTAGATCCCCAAACTGTGTTACGGTTTTATAAATTTAGATTTTCAACTAGTTTGTTGACTGTAATACCAATACATTATCTTATAATAAGCATACGTTCTTGTTTTATTAAGTGTCGACTTAACCCTTTACATAATGTAAAAGCCTTGAGTTATCCTTTACATTGATGTAAATATCCTTTTCGATGCAACAAAAATCCTTCGCATTGATGTAAAAGGGAGAGTCCGTACTTTATAACATCTGAGCAGTTTATGTCGTATGAAATTATAAAAAAAAGAAGAAGAAGAAGAAGAAGAAGACAATCAAGTTGAGTTATGTTTCAAATTGTATGAATTTAGATCTAATAGCTTTGCTTGTAATTATTACATTTTAATATACTACTTCAAAAATAAATTAATTAATGAATCTTTCACGTGTTTTTGTATTTAATTGTCTCAGGAGATTTTGGCATGGCATGTGATTGTCATATGCCTTCTATTATCAACTTAATTATCCATATGCCTTTTATTATCCACATTTTGGTATGTAATTATCAACTTAATTACTTCAGGAGATTATTCTCATGAAATGTCAACATTTGATACCTACGTGACATGACTCAATTTGAAATATTTAGATGTTCTTTTTTTGTTCTTTTAAATCACATTTATTGATGATAGAAGCATAAAATTTTGTGGTCAAGACTTGAAGCTCAACCCCCGGTACCTGTCAAGACCAATTTCAATGTATCGTAGTTGAAGTCTAGCCCGAAAATACGTAAATCACCCAAGTAACGAAGTGCTGCGATAAAAATTTGAAGTTAAATGAAAGAAGAGTTGGGCAGGCCACGGGAGCATGAAAGGAAAGGAAGTAAAAAGGAAGGGGGGAAAAGTGCACGAGGGGGAAAGGGAGACAAAAATCTTGGGGGAATCTTAACATGAAGAGCTAGGGCATTGTCATTGTGTACACGGGTGGCTCTGCCTCCGCCTCTCTCTCCACGTTAATGTAATTGTAGTAGTTTTTGACTTGTGATTTGCTGACTCTTACGTCATGTGCGGTTGTCCCCATTCTAATTTTGTTACTGTTCATTTGCATTATACGCATGTCATATTCATACATGCCTTGTCCCCATCAGATGCCAAAGCTAAAGACGATGCTTTTATTTTATTTATTTTGGACCATAACTTCTATCACTTGCACACAATTATTAAATTATACAAGCAATCCGTGCGTGGGAATTCGTCGGTGTCACTCTTGAGCCTCAATCCCATCCCATTCACTACGTTTGACTCTTTGCATTTCTTGCCCGTCATTTTTTTCCGGCCCCCACTCCCGGTCTATTTATTTATTTATTTATTTCTTTATTTCTTCGTGGGTAATTTATTAGAAATATTAAAGAACAATCATAGGAATACTACAAACATCTAATTAATTAAGGATTTTGCTATCTTGCAGCTGCTGTAAGTTACAGCAACGTGAGTACTGTTCATCACTTTTTTGCAGCTACTGTAACAAGATAGGGGCTCCCATTAATTAGTAGTCCATTTGTGGCGACGCATCTATCCCACGCTTATAAATTATTTTTTTCCTTTTTTATAGACATGAGACAATTGTGTTGTGGCAGTGCAGTTGGCCCAAACAGAATCTAAATTAAATACCTAACAGGACCTAAATTAAATAAAAGTGTCTATACATAATTTCCTCTAAATAGCTTAACTTGTCATTCATCTCGTATCCATTCTTTAACATTAGAATTTGAGATATTAATTATAATTAATACACAGACAATGTTTTAGAGAAAAAAAAAAAACTTATAGGTTAAATCACAATCGGTTTTATCTTGAAATTTGTAAACGTGGAGAGTGGAAAACCGTAACATTTGGAGAATGACCTGCATAAATGCAAAACAAATCAATAATAAATAAAGGTAGTGAGGAACACGTTTGATTGTCTGCTCCTTCTCTTCAAGGTGGGATTTGAAAGAGTGCCATACATTTAAGTTTGGCTACTTAATTGCCAATTAATTATCGTAGACTTTTTCCGTAGTTAGTAGAATCAATTAATTAATTAAATTACAGTTGTTTTGATATGTTAGCAAGTGGGGCTGGCAATGGATGTGATTGTAGTGTGACTAGCAAAATCTTATGGTTGTTTTCAATGAGATTTTTGTTTGCCCCACAGTACAAGGTACTAAGCATAATTTGTGTCTATGCATTGAAGCCAATATTCGATAAATCTTAAGCAGTTTTGTCATTAGATTATGCTGGGCCTTACTTAGTGTGACATCTCAACCAAACACATTTGATTTTCTCTTAAGCAGTAAAAATAGGAACTGTCAATTAAAATTAGATCCCAATCTTGTCAGACACCCAGCAGCTTGTCATTAATGGAATTACCAATTTGAGAATCTTGCGAGGGAAGACAATCAGTTATTGCAGGATGCTGGATTTAAGTGATCCTTCCTGCAGGTTTGAACCCGACTGACTTATAACAATAAAATTGTCACTAATTAAATGATTGATGGTTGTGTTGTTATGGTCCTCAATCGGAATAGAGTAGGCAATTAGTCTCTGCCTTTGCCCTAAAAAGATAATTAAAAAAAAACATCATCTAGAACAAGCCAGTTAGAAGTAGGCCTTTTATTTTCAACCACAGGCTTTTGAATCACAAGGTCTTTATTTCAAGCCATTGACTAGCATGACTTTACAAATATGTAGACTTGTAAATGAATAAATAGACCTTAAAGACTGAGATGTTGAAGTTGGTGAGAGTTTAGTTTGTTCGTTTTAAGAGTTTGATACTACTGGAAGCCCAACCCTTTTCGGGTCTCAAATGGGCTAAGCAGAACAAGCAATTTGGGCCAGTTGCTGGAAGCCCGTACATCTGAATAGCTCCAGGCCACTGCGGCACTGCCTGTAGATTGTTTACTGGACTTTAGTGAAGAAAATCCTCGCATTGTTTAACCAGCGGTTAAGGTTAGTGTTATATTTATTTTTTCATTTTAATTACAAGCAAGTCATTTTTTTTTTTGGCTAGATTATGAGATAAAGGTGAGGATTTCAATCCTTGTTTAGCAAGCAACATGAATGAAAATAACAATCTTATGTTATCCAATTATAATAGTTAGATTCAATTGGTAAAAATCTTTTAAAGTGATATGAGAGATTTACATTTGAATGTCGCGTGTTAAAGAAAAGGAAAGGAATTCTATTTACATTTATGTATTTCTTTTGTTAAATGAACGATACTCAAATAGCTTATGTGAATGCTAATATCTTCACCCGAAGAAATTAGCATATCTAGAGCTGTGTGATTGAGGAAACAACTCAAATGGAATATTTGTAATGTGCAATGAAACACAAATACATGACAATAACGTGATTCAAACCAAAAAGCAATGCAACCGTTTTATTCCAATCAGAGATCGGTACATGATTTCTGTATTTACATTCAATTAATTAAGAAAAAAAAATGTGTATAACCAACCCTTTTCAAAACCAAACACTCTTGAAGCCATTGGTGACCAGCTTTACATCAAATTAGCAGATCTTTGTAGAAGAACAAACAATTGAAAAGATTCAGGATCCCAATCAAGTATACCAAAACGGAAGCATCATCAAATGAGACACTGAGATGGCATTCTGAATGCAAGAATATATGCCTAATTCATTCAATCGTGGATATATATACCTAATTCATTTATTCAATCATGACCATAGAAAATTGAACATATGATACAGGACAGCAATGACGAGCCCAATCAGAATCTGATCGGCTATGGAGATTTTCTTTTGGGTTTTGCTAAAACTGTGTTTTAAATTAAGAGATGAACACTTGAGCTCCAAGGAGTAAGAGGCTTTAAGATCTGGAGGATGGATCATTTCCCCGTAAACACTTTTGAACTCACCCAGACTCCATTCCTGTCATCACAAGTGCGAAAATTTTGTTAATCTGATAGCCTAGCATTCACGGAAAATCCTTTATACAATTGCGAAATTTCAAATGAAATCATTAGTTGTCAAATATAATTTGTCAAATATAATTAGAAGGCTAGTTGGGTAAACATTAATTGCCAATGCCAAGTGAAATTTAGTGTGCTTCCCAACCATGACGATGATCTAAGCAGATTATACACTTTCAAACTTAAGCAGAGGCATGGCGGTACAAATGCTAATACTAATTCTATTGCAGCTAAAAAACTTGGTCCAGAAAGATAAATAAAGCAAGTTACCTCAAGCTGCTTTCCCACTGTGACAACGATCACATCTGGACCTGCACTGAAAGAGAAAGGGGACTGTGTTGATTCCACCCAATATTTGCATTGCCTGAAGGGCAGGTGGAGGCTGAGCACTTGATTACACAAATGGTTGTGATGTCTCTCACTGGGTGAAGGGCTTTGTTCGCTCGTAATATTATTGTGGTTGTATTTGTATATGCTTAGAGCAGACTGCTCCTGGCACAATTTTCCAAGTTGCTTACCCACGTGTTGCACAAAAACCTGACCCAATAGTTGGGCAATGGCATCCAGTTTACTCGCAACATCCTCTACCTTGTCACTGCAAAATGATAATACAAATTGATTAATTCATAATCCAATAATTTTTTTTTGGGGGGGAGGGGGGTGTCATTGGACCAACTGCTGAACTGCATGCCAATTACACTAATTAAGAGTCTTTCTTTGAGTCGAGAAAGGCAGATAGGGAGCATGTTTACATGAATTTCAGCTTAAGAGAATCACTAGTTATTAAGTGTAAATAATGATTTGTAATAAACAATTTCTTAGTAAAAACACATATGTAGTAACCAAACACTTCAATGATCGTGCTTCTAAACTAAAGTAGAAGCATTGCCGTTACAGGCATACCCTAATTTATCAACTTTATTTAAGAATCAAATAAGTAACTAATTTGGCACTCTCCTGTCTTTTGCAAAATCATTTGTGTTTTTAACATTATAATCTCAACTTACCCGAGTACTTACTCTTCCCTGATATAACATCTATAATTAAATAAAGTTTTTTAAACAATGATTGTTCGTAACTCGGCCCATAGTTTTATGCAACGGTTACAGCTAGTAGCATCCGTGAAACTCAGTTTTGGGCGTGCCCCACTGGACCCCGAGTTAAAGTAAGATTTTATTAATTTCATCAAAAGTAAGTTCCGAAATTTACCTAAAACTCCGAAACAATTCGGCTCCGATATATTCCCGAGCCCAGTCCATTCTTTCCTTGCCAGAACGAACCCACACAATCTCCTCCTTATTGTCATTTCGCCTCCCGATATCTCGCCGATATCCCGTGTCTCTCTCCTCCAAAATTCCGAAGACTCGCTCGGTTTCTCTCACCAATGCACGTAACTCCCCCGCCGAAATGCCGTGGCATCTAATCCTAAACGCGCCAAATTCACGAGCCGATCTCATAACCAGATCCAGCCAGTAATCTTCTCTCAACACGAGTGATCGCAGGTTGATTTCGTCGGGCACTCGGTGGTTGTACGGTTCTGGCAATGCTAGCTCCGGAACCAGCAGCGATTTTTCTAGGAACTCGGCTAAGATCCGATTGGCCGCCGAGCGCGATCCTGCGGCTCTCGGAATCGGAGACGGGGGCGCCGACGGGGTGGGAGAAGGAGGCGGCGCCGCGATGTTTAAAGTACTCTCGGAGCGCATCATATTCATGGCCATGGACTGATGATTATGAAACAAGTTGATTAATTGGAAAAGCACTTTTTTGACGGAAGTGCTTTTTATGGATTGGAAGGAAAACGCGAAATGCAAAATGGAAGGGCCCGGTGGTGGGGGGGGGAGGCACGTTTGGCTTAGTAGGCACGTCTTCTTTCTTCTTTCTTCTTTCCTTGTTTATGCAGTAAGTTCATGCATAGCATAATAATCATTCTACCGCTCCCGGAAGTCTGCCACGTGGCGGAGACCAATTCCACTTCAGATTTTGCCACGTAAGATGGGTTCATCCTGGCAAAGTCTTTGGGGCGTGCCCGCCATACATAATACTTATCGCTCGTGTATTAATTTAATTTATCAATGAGTATTTTCCTCTGCAAGTATACACCAAAGCAGATCCACATTATCCATTAAAAGGAAAAAGAAAAGAAAAAGGAGGTCCATGTCTTAAATTTAGAAGAAAGAAAAAAAAAATCATATTATTACTTAGTGAGATCCTTCCTCATTATGATAATTGCAAATCAAGCTCACAAGGTTGATTTTATTTATATCACTTGGGAACAAACCGAAGTTTTCACAGCTCGCAAGGTTCAGTAGTTTTTTTATTTTACACAACAAAAGCATTCATCAAACACACCAGAAAGCAGTAACAATTTTTACAGTATCATCATTTTGGAATCTGATTTAAATTTTCGTCATGATCCGGAAATGGAGCATCTTCCGTAAGTGGCACAATTAGCTGGCTCATGAAACCCAATGTTCTCAACAGCACCAACAGTCTTAAACAATCGCCTCTTGTTGATTTCCTCCACCAGGGACCTGTGCAGCAACTGGCTCCGTACATCAACCAGTGACCGAATCCTGGACAATTTCCTGTGGTTATTGCGGCTTGAACTACAAGCTTTCCAGGAATTTACATCTTCACTATTGCAGTGGTCATTGTTCATGGCAGCTTCAGGGCAGAATCTTGTAGATTTTTGAGTTGCCCTTGCAGTGCAGAGTGGCTCTCCTACTCTGCAGCTGAATTCGTAATCATCTTCATTGCCTGAGTAGTAATCCCAGCTCGAGTACTTAAAAGAATTAACGGAACCATTGGAACTCGCATCATCATTGCCCAACAAGTCTTCTGCATCGACCAAAGATCATTAATTAGTGGGGGTTCCGGTTGGTTCAACAGATGTCTCGGGTTTATAAAACGTACCTTGTTGAAGCCATCTGGGAGAAGAATTCACATTGTTTGTGAAGAAAGCTGGGAGAGAAGCGTGGGAGGAGGAATGGGAAGAGTTAGAGTAGAAAGGGTGGTGGATTCCATCGTCGTCATTGTCGTCATCTTCATCGTCATAGCCAAAGCTGTGTTGATGATGGAATTGAGGACTGCCACATTCCTTCCAATTTGGGACCAAACAAGATATTTCTTGCTCTATCATTTCAGCAATTTCCAGTGGTTCCCAATCAGTAATCTCCAGTTCTTTCACCATCTCCAAGGCAACTTCAGTTGCAGTATCATTGAAAATGTCAAAGGGGAAGTATATGTTTCTAGCATGACCTGTGTCATATAGAAATTAAACAGTGTTGTTTTAACAGTCAGAAATTTTTATTAAACGATTTACTGAAGAAGCTCAAGAATTTACCATCTTTGTCTGTAATCTGTACTTTCAGGAAAATTGTATCATCTTGAGGATTCATTGTGCCTGTTATGGTCATATCAGTACTCTTCCTTTGATCAGAATCAACCACAAACCGTGGCACTAGCTCCATCACTGCTCCATTAGAATCTAAATTTTGAAAACTTGGGACTTTTGGGATAAGCAAGGGCTCCTCTGCATCAGAAGCTAGAAATGTGTCGAGCAAGAGCTCTTTGGCCGGTAACCTCTTTGAAACATTCTCCAAACATTTCCCCACAAAACGCCGTGCCTCTGCATCTTGAATTCTGTGGAATGCTTCTGGCAATTTCCCCTAACAATTACACAATTATTGCCATCAGTCATACAGATTCATCAGATTCCTGTGGTGCCATAATTGTGAATGCTTAAGAATAAAGCTTACCGAAGTCACTTTCTTGTAAATTTGTGCAGGATTGGAGCACTCGCTATATGGGTACTCAGATGTAAGCATCTCTAACACACACATGCCAAAGGAGTAAATATCAACTAGCTCATTATAATCCTCTTCGTACAATTCGGGGGCCATGAATTCAGGGGTGCCTAATGTTCGTACCAAACATGTGTCAGACATATCGTTAAGGTTAGTAGATCAAAATTACATAGCATTGAGAGGGCATGTCGAGAGTTGCCTATAACACTGTGAGCGTGCTGAGAGCCGCGGAGAATTGCTGCTAGGCCTAGATCACCAATTTTGACTTGCCCAAGATGGCCGTTGACGAAAATGTTATCACATTTGAGGTCTCTGTGTATCACTGGGGGGTCATGCCCGTGCAGATAAGCAAGTCCTCGCAGAATTTGGCATGCCCAGTTCTTAACTGCACGAATGTCTACTCGTGTGTACTTTTTCCTGTACCTGTTTTAGGTTCATAACGTTCAGGCGCATTAGCTGCTGTGCTTTTAAAATTAAGCAAAATCATATAACTACAATGAAAGGGTCTTGTATTTACTCTCTAAGGGTGCCAGAGGTGAACATTTCAGTGATGAAATTGAAGGTTCTTCGATCAACATCAATCCAAGAAGCGTAGAATCGAATGATGGAGTCATGATTGAGGTTCTTGAGAAGATGAACTTCACAATAGAGCCTCTGCAATTCCTCCGGTGAACGGAACACCTCGTTGAGCTTCACTTGATTCCACGCCACTTCCATTGCTAAGACCTCATCAAATGCCTTATACACAGTCTTCATAGCTCCTTTGCCAAGAATTTCTCTGAACTGTCATACAATGTAATTATCAAATGAAAAATTGATTAGCAACACGAAGAAAATTAAAAAGTGTCCCTCCAGTATTAGGGAGGGACGGAGCTAATTAGATTGAAGAAATGTTGCCCCAGCCAACTGCCAAGAAAATAATCTAATTAAAATAAACATCTTCTACGTAAAATCATCATCTGAAAAAAAAAAAAAATTGCAGCAATTCAAGGTCAATAAAGTTAAGTTTTCCAATTTGTAACAAAGAGTTGACCTGGGGAAGACACAGAGAAAAAAAGTTAGAGCAATATCAATTTTCACATGGCTAATTTTACAGGAATATGGCAGTTCAATCTTCTTCTACTTGAAAGTGATTCCTTAATCAAACTTTTCAGCTGCATCATGCACAAGTCAAAATGTTGCAGAGAATACAAAGAAAGTGTTTGGCAACGACGTGATCATAATATAATATCTGACTTTGCTACAATTGTTTTTAAAAGAAAAATTTCCAAATAAAATCACCCATGAAATAAGAAAAAAAGAATTGAAAAAAACGAAAAACTTACACGTCCATAGCGACCAGAAGGATCAGTTTCAACGTATCCAGGAGGAGCCTTGGCACCATCAACACATCCTGCTAAACAAGTGCTCTTGTTCTTATACATGGCTGCGAATAATCAAGCACCCTCAAGCCAAATTTTCCAAGCTTAATTATATTTGTTATTTGAATTTATATGTGTATTTATTTATTTCTAATATAGATATATATATGTATATGTGAGATTTAAAAGCAATAACACAAAAGCGGGAGTTAGTGTATGCTAGATGATCCGAGGCTTTCCTTCGTGATTTTCATAAGAAAATACTCCAAATAATAGCCAAAAAAGCCTAGAGTAATCCACACTAAGCATAATCCAAGCCATTTCTACTACTGCACGTGAAAACTCGTAGTTTGGGGAAATCATTTGTGTCTCAAAAATATTACAAAAATTAAATTTTACAAAAAAAAGGATATATCCAAGATCTTTTTTTTAAGAGAAACAGAGTAAAAGCTATTGAAGGAATATTTTGTGTCAGCACACTGAACAACTTTTTTGCGTGTATCTGTTTGTGAGAGAGAATTAATGCTTGAAATATGAGTTGGTGAAATGAAGGGTGCCTATAATTGTCATTCTGAATTTGAAGAACCTATGGCTACGCTTTGAAAGCACCATTTGTGGATATGAGAGCAACCCAGATAAGGAAAAGAACTCTGAGATATTGAGAATCTAAGGAAAATTTTATCTTTTTGATATGGATACCGAGAGAAAGAGAGATAAGACACAGGAGCTTGAAGAGAATGTGCGAAGGGACAACTGAATAGCTCTGGAATAGAGACTTTCTTTGAAAATGAAATTATTTGGTAGTTGGGTGGTCAAGTTTTTTTTTTTGCCCCTTTTAATTTTTTGTTTTATTTGGGGGTCCCCAAGATATGTAGTGACGATGGTAATTGACGCAGTCGATAAATGAAATAATAATTAAATAATAATTATTACAAAGGATTTTAACGTGGGTGAGATTATTCAAACTCATAAAAATATTTTTTAAATTCATGTTGATAATAATTTCATATTTATTAAATTTTTTTAATAAATTACTAATGCATCCTTCTTTAAAAAAATATTGATAAAGATAAATGGTCAGTATTTTTAAATTAAATAATTAGATTTTTTATAATTTATATACATCCAGTTTATCTTTTATAGGAGAAATTTTAGAATAAATGAAAAGTGCCATGTTAGTAATAAAATAAGTAAATGATGCTCTAATATGTGTAATTATTTTTTAAAAAATTTTCATGCACGTGGTGGTTATATTAGATCAATAAATTTAATTACATATGTCATGCATAAATCAATTTCAACAAAAATTTTCAATTTGAAAAAAAAATGATGGCTCTTATTGAGACATATTCAAAGATATCTCAGAGAAAGAAAAAATTTGATTTTAATTTTTCCATAAATCAAAAGTTAGAAGGATTGATTACTGTAATGTATCATCTGTGAAGAATTTCTTTTCTGAAATTTAAGTGATTTTTAGCTGTTTTTTTTATTAATTTTATTTTTAAAGCTCTCATTTATAGAAAGTAGCATAATAATTATGAAGGAAAAAAAATTGATGTTTAGGTGCAGAGGATGACATGTTTGCATTGGAACAAAAAAAAAATGATGGAAAGAGGATAAAGTATTATTGCCGTAAAAGAAAAATTATGAGTGTGGGGAGAAAATATAAAGTAGATTAGGATATTAAGAGAAGTTTATAGAATAAAATCTAAATTTTTTCTGATGGGTATATATCGAAACTTTTTGGATTTAAATAACCTCACTTTTTCATAAATGTGAGTTGTTAATAGAGCAGTGGTATTTAACCTCTCAATTTATTTCATTTACCCCAACCTTTCAATTAATTCAATTTATTTCTAAAATTAATCTAATAAAACCTTTTTTTAAAAAATAAATTTATCTTAATTCCGCAAATGCCTATTCACTAATCATTCTCACCAACTTAATGAAAATCTCTCACATCTCTCTATAAAACTCTTCCAAGTTCGGCTCGAAAGTTATGTTTCATTTTAAGTTAAAATGATTGTGGACTCACCATGTTACAAAACACAAAGAAAAGAAAAATATTGTTTTATTTTTTTTAGTCTTGGAAAACTTGTCCGTTCATGGTTCTGCTTTTCACTTTAATTTTCATATCAATTAAAACCCAGAGCAGGAACGAAACTTGCACCATATGAAGTTTGTTGACTTGACCGTAAAACTGATCCAACAATAAGAATTTAAAGCTGAATTGATACCCCTCTATAGGAAATTTTTTGGGGGCTGTTTTTTTTTTTTTTTGAACTTTTGACATTATTAGTCTTTTCATTTCGTTCAAAATTGATCTGTTGCTAATTCATGAATGTGTTGCCAATTAATCACGGGCTTGGCTGAACACAAGGCTCGGCAGCCTGGACTTTAAATCGAAGCATAATTAGTTCATTATCCCTTAAGGAATTTGCATATTCATTAAGCTTTTTAACCCCTGCATCTTCCCGATTTAAAAATTAATTCAAAGCGGCGAGTTAAACAAAACCGTTTAAAAACTATTTAGTGTCAGAATCTCAAACACCGAATTGTCGATTAAATCAATTAAAAAGAGGATGAAACAATTGGTGGCTAACAGAGCTGCTGAGACGTCAAATTACTGATGGCGCCCAGAATTGTTTACCTCAGTAGTTGGGATATTTTCACTCAAATCCTCAATATTTATGTTTACTTTATTTGAAATAAGGTCTTTGAAGAAATGGGCAGAACCGTCTTCGTCGCGCTTGGTGAATGGTGACAGTCTGACAGAGTGATCAATCAAAGGACTCAAATGATAAGTTTTGAACTATAAGGGATTTCAAGCGTCCGTTTCTTTAAACTACCTATCCTAAATGAAATAAATAGAAACAATGCGGAGCTTAACGAAAATGTCACCCCCACGGTTGACGAAGATGGCAATTTGGCAAATTGTCAAAAGCACTTTCATCGGCGGCCATCTGTCCCATTAATTAATAATAATTATCACCAAATACATTGTTTGATTTTTCGATTTTTCGAAGTCGCACGTCACGCAGAGTAAACAATAATCATTATTGTTTCTACCTTCGTGTTCAATAATTTTGCAAGCAATTGTCTTCAAATTTGTCTTTTCAATTGAATTTGAAAAAGTCGTATTTTTAAAAAGAAATAAAAAGCAATGGTGTCAATTTATTTTTGTTTTTTTTTTTATAATTTTACTATAACTTAAATTTACCTGTCTCACTAAAAATTAAATCTCATTTACACTTTCGTGATCAGTACTTAAACATTAAATCTATTGAATCGCTCCAATAATTTTACTAGTTAAACCTATAAGCATTAAACATTTGAACACGTCCATATATGATAATAATAGTTGTTAAAATAAAAATTACTAATATTTTGTGTTTGAAAAATGCTCATAATAAAAATACCATCGAGTATAAATTGTGATCATATCGAGATAAAGAGGATTTTTATTTATTGTAATTTATTTTAAAAAATTTACTAGAGAAAAAAGAAAACTCTTCTTTCTTTAATGACTCTAATGCAATTTTAGGCTACCAATTCAGTTGCTTTTTTTTTCAAAAAAAAAAAATATATATATATAGTACTAATTCTCACTTACTAAGGTACTTGGTGTCCTGGTGAAGAGTATTTTGCTCACAAAACAACAACCTTTCTCTTTCACTTTTCCCGTTTGATTAGAATTATGGAAGAATCCCCACTTTTTATTTATTCTTACGTAGCTCAGTGACTTTGTAATACATCAATGTCAATTAATTTTTTTTTTTCAGTCACATCCTAATATTTATAAATGACGAGTTGACAATATCTGCCAATCACCCCTTTCAGTTTTTCATATATATATATATATATATATATATATTTCTGGCCATCATATCAATTCCATTAAAAAAAAAAAGAATACAATCAAAGAGTGGTGTTTTAGTTTTATTCTGCATTTAAGCTCCACGAATTGTGTGCGTCTGCCGCCCTCATTGCTGATGGATGCCACATTCATGATTCTTGGCCAAGCATTATATACAAAATTTGTAACGATAATTTAATTTATTTTCCTTGACAATCAATAAATATAGCACAGATGGCCACTTTTCATTTTAACATCTGCATACCTGATGTAACCCGTTCATTCTTTTTTTTTTTTTTTTTTTTTAATTCTGCTCTTTTGGAAACCTTTTTTCTTGGGGCGGTGATTGAAAACATTTTGAAGCCGTTTAATGAATAGTAATTGAAACATTAGATAATAACAAAGTCTCTGATACTTTTTCCCCCCCAAAAAAAAAAATCTCTAATACAATGCATTTTAATTATTAGTTAACATTTACAAACTTGCAAGACGAGTTTTTCAATTACGCTGTTTATATATTCTAAAATGTGAATCTAAATCTGAAAAAAAATTCTGTCCAATTATAATATCTAATCTTAAATAGCTTTTTCAATTGTGGAGACGTTAAAATGATGGCAAAAAGAATTTCCTTACCAGCAGAAAGGCAGCAACCTTAAGCCAGCAACTGAGATTTGACATTTAACAACGTTATCTTCTTCAATGCACTTGATTTTATGTCAAAAGAAATAAAGAGGGATCGTTGACATAGGAAACCAAATTTCCAAAAACGGGTAGCCAAAAATGTAATACTATTACAGTTTACAGCTGCCATAACAACAGGGGAAAAAAAGAGACAGAGAGAGGGAAAAAAAAAAAAAGGATATTTTCTAGTATAAGTTACAGACATTGGCAACAACAATCTTTTCCGTCTATATTTATCCAACAACGGGGGGACGTTGGTTGAAAAACCTGGTTGAAAACCGTAATTCAAGTATCCTATACATGAAAGCAACTCAAACCAATGCACAGCTATCGAAATGTTTTAAGGTGTTAAAAATAATCAGTAGAATGTACAAAATGCCTTCGAACACACAAAATCATGAACTCCAATACTCCACGTATAATGCGCTGGGATTGCCGTACGAAGCCACACAAGCAGAAAGCTCTGGCACAGGCTGGTTTGTTAGCATTTACTGATCTATTAACTTAAACAGTATAAAAACCATTCTTTCCCACTACAATCAGGCGGATAAAGGAGGAAAATCTTCATCTTTCAAATGGTATTGTACATCAGTCCTACATGTGTAAAGGAGAGAGAAAGCTTCAGCAGAATTCCAGAGAAAGAGAAAGCTTCAGCACTATTCCGGACATGTTATAACAGCTGTTCAAAAAAAAAATTCATAATGTTATCATACCTATCTTGATCCGTGCCCAGCACAGGTCTGGACCTTGGAGTCCTCGGTGATGAGAGACTTACACCTGAGTCCTGACCAATGGCAGAACATGTGTTTGGTTGCCTGTTGCTGTCAAGTGAGGGTGGCCTGTAATATAGATGCCCAACTGACCCAAATTCTACAACCCTCTCCAATGGATGCACCAACCCGTTGGCATTAGGTTGTGTCTTTTTCTCAGGAGAACTAGAATGGCAGGGCTCTGAAGGTCCAGCCTTAACACTAACTTGATGAACATGGATGTGTGCTGGTGATGGCTCACGGCTGCTTCTCTCAAGGATATTTGTTTCGGTGGGTGTCATTACACGACCATTGCTACGCGGAGACCTGACTTGTGCTTGATTCCTTCCCCTCAAATTCAAGGGCCTATCCCTGTAATGGTTCTGCAAAAATTTAAGCATAAAACCACTTGAGACAACGAGGCCCTCCACCTGAACAATTTAACAAAAACAGATGCTGCAAATTGACAGCAACATCAACTGAGCTTGCCCCACATAGCAAACATAACATAAAATTCAAATGCCCATAATATCAAAGGCTTAGAATAAGTATACCGTGTTGGGAAAATAGGTCCCAGTTCCACGATGCTTTGGCATCTCTTCCATACCAAAGCTTGCACCAGGTAACATTGGTGGGTTCATTGGATAAAACAACGGTCTTGGGACAGCACCATTGGCATTCATCTGGGGTATAATGTTTCGCCTGAATGGTAGTGACCGTTGTATTAAATCCCACGAATTCTTGCTTTGGAACTGAGAAAGCAACTGTAGAGGCATGGGAGAATAGGATGAACTCAAGGCATGCTCATACCACCACCGGCCATGATTTAGACTAATTAGATGACTCTCATAATCCCCACTGAGATCTGATAATGAGTTTGCAGCTCTGGGACTTCCAACAGTCCTAGGTGATGCATTATAACCAGAATAACTGAAATTAAACTCTTCTGTCGACCAAGCGATCGTACTCATGAGTGAAGGATGATGCTTTGATCCAACAGGCGATGGAGAATCATGACTAACATCCAACTGGTTCTCATCCTGACCGTTAAGTAAAGTTAAGCCAGTTTCCTTGCAATGAGCAGGCAGAATCCCAGAGGATACGTTCTTCTCAGCAGAACCAGAGTTTAACAGCTGTTTCCACTCTGCATTTCCATTTCTTATTTCTCCATCTCCCATCGTTGAAGAAGCGAAATAAAGATGTGGTGCATGATGTGCTTTACCCGAAAGGGAAGTACTCTCTTCACCACTAAGAGAGGAAGATTTAGAGGTTTCATTTGAAACTACAAGATTCAAATTTTTGGAAGTAGCTAGGTCTTTTGCGTCCCCAGAGAGACGGATTTCTGAAACAGCTGTTCCATCTCCAGAATTGTGTGGTTCATTGACGGTTCCGCAATAACTTGATTGCATCCCTGATATCTTTATTTTACCAACACCACCACACAACTCTGCTTCATTATCTATCCTACAATTCTCTGTTATGCCACTTGAATTAGACTGTGATTCATAAATAGTCTGGTCTTCCTGACATAACTCTGTGCCTGAAAAAGTGGATGGGACACCAAAGCCATTGTGTCTAGACAGTGGAACAGGATCCTGAACATCAGGTCTCTGTCCACTTCCATGCCTATCCAAAGTGTTTGAGAAAAATTTATGTAGTTCATCAGCTAAACTTTCTTCTGGCTGGGAAAGGATGCGCCCAAGTTTTCGAGCCCCATAAGTAAAAGCACTCCTTATCCGATAAAAGTTCCCTGTACAGGAAATGGCTGATTAACATTGACAGTTCCATTTTCCTATATTAATTCATGTTGTTATTAAAAAAAAAAAATGTTAGCATTAACTAATCATCAACAGTAACAACTTACATGCCACTTTATTAAACTTATAGGAACTAATTTCCTAATTTTCCAGATTCCAAAAATCTTGAACTTGCATAACAGTACATTGTCAAATCAATATTTTCAAGAAAAGCAATTCCTGATAGAAAAATATACATTTTCGCACCGTTAGTGTTCTTATGTAGCAATGTTGTCTAACTAGTATATTCATTCTTCACTTTGTCACGATATTTCCAAAAATATAATTGGTTTCATCAGAAAAATTTTAGCTGGAAAAAAAAAAAAATTTAAAACAAGAAGAAACTCTTGGCCTCTCCCCCTTCTCTAAAGAAATGATCTCTACCTTTGCTCACACTGCGTCCTAGATTGTTGTTTTCTTTTAGCGGATCCACTATGTTAAGGTGCTTTGGTGGAAATGATCGTGAATTTGTCTCAAATCCCCTCGAAGGAACTGAAAACTGTTCCACACAGTCCTTGAGGAATTCACTACTGAGCAATAGGTCACCTCCACTATTTTCAGGAGTCTCAACTGCAAAAGGAATAGGGGGGTGGGGGGTGTGGAGAAGAAGTTTAGCAATGAAGTTACATATACAAATGCAATGCAGCACAAAATCGCAAATTGGCTACTCACCTACAACTTCTGGCAAGGAGGAAATACGGACAGGCCCATTCAAACTAATGCAGTAGCTGTCCCAATCAAATTTGCTGAAGTAGTCCAGAAATTTATACAGAACCTATAAATCATTACAAAATCAATGAGTTAATTTTATCAGATAAATTTGAGCCGTGTACCAATCCAAATTCCTGCAAGAACTCACCGCCAGAGGACCATTTAATGAGGAGTGGAAGAGATGGAAGATATACAGAACCAAAGTCTCCAAGGCATATGTAGAAATCAAGCCATGATGAGCACCAAGAATTCGACTCTCATAATAGCACCAGGCTTTAATTAGAATAATACTGCGTTTGAAGAGATGATCTTTTCCAATCAGACGGTCAACCTGTGCAACTAGCAGAATTCAATTCAAAAGCTCAAGCATAATCACACCCTACATGACTAAAACATAATGTAGATCTTATGACTAAAGCATAATGTAGATCTTAGTAGAGAGTTCAACTTCTTCAAAAAACTCTATACAACAACAATCTGCACTCTCTTTATGGTAAAATCTAAATATGTTTTCAATATTTGCAAACGAGAGTAGAATAAGAGAATTTCTGCACCAAAAAGCTACCAATCAAAACAAAAGGAAAAATAGATATAAAGACAAGACTGAAGATAAGCCGTGCATTTATGCTTTACTGAATATAATTTGAGTAAGCATGCGAACAAAATAAATCTAAAAAGTTTTAAATCACGATATTAATCATACTATATGTCATTGCATTTACGGTAAAATTCTGAGGTAACATATGTTCCTCACGTCCCACCCTACTGGTCAATAAGTATGCTTATAAAATTACCGAAAGAGACAATGAAAGGTGCCCGTAAAGCATACAGCTTGCACTAGGGATACCCATAGACAGTAACACATAGCAACTCATTCAATTAAACAGTGAAAAAAAAAAAACGCTTCCACTCACATATGTCAAAACATTATGAAAAAGGCTACCTGCTCAAGAAAGCATAGTGTACACAACCCTCCTAACTGATTAAAGGAGATATCTACCACAATGTTCTGTACCAGACATTTTACAAGTTTAACCTGCAGCCAAAAAAAGAGAGAAAAATGTCTAAGATGCAAAATTTGATGAAGCATATAAATAAAAGGACTTCTGAATCATAAATGATGTTTGAAACCCAATGACATATCTAAATCATTCATGTGAAGTCATTTCATCCTAGAAGAATAGCATATTGCATAGCATACAACACACACACTAACAACCATTCGCAGAAGCTAATGAGAATAGTTGTCAGGTGGTTGGATATAGCAGTTTGAACTTCTGATCCAATTCCCAGACAAGCAGTCATTCAAGAAAAATGCATGCGCAGCACCACCACAGATTGAGGCAACGTGGATAGAATGGATAATAAATTCCAAAGGGGAAAAAGATATCGCCCTCACTGCATCTCTAGATGTTTAATTAAGAACAATCCTTTGAAAGGAAAGAAAACGGAGCACGCGAAAAATCCAGTTGCACTAAGGATACTACAAGTTTTCTAAGGAGTGTTATCAATCAATTTATGAGAGGGAGAGTGGAGCCACCTCTAGAACATCAAATACCATTTATCATGTTTGAATGATTTGACTAGTGAACAAATGAAGAACAACAGTAGTGACAGATGACAATATCCATCAGGAGATTTGAAAGTTAAAGGGACCTAAATACGCAAAAGGGTTATCAAGTTAGTTTCAAGCACTATGCATACGTAGCCAGGCATTTACTCTAGGTAAGGCAAGTTCAAAATGTAAGCAAAAGGGTGACTTCCCCAAAGCTTAACTTAAAAAAATTAAAAATCAGAGGGGGCAATTTCAAAATTCTAAGACCAGAAGGGCTTTTTTGACACCATACATCACAAAGTTCTTCCAAACCCAGTTGGGGCATCTGCCCCATCTTGTAATAAAGTGGCTCCACCTATGCTCGTATTTACATAATCAACAATTCATAAAAGATACAAAATATTTCCAACTAGAAAAGCTGGGAAAAGAAGAAATAGAAATGAAGCAGTAACAAAATTTCTCCAAATAACGTAGAAATTTAGTATCAAGAAATTCAAAAAAAAAAGTTATGCTAACAAATATCTCAAGTGAACATATGATTGAGACAAAGAACCTCAGCACGGATTAGTTGTGCATCCTTCACAACAAACTCGGCAGCCTTGTTTTGATCTTCCCTTTCAAGGACAGAACAAACATCGTTGGCCAAAGCTTCCTCAACATTTAGGCCACCGAAAGCTGTCAGATCAATATCTCCGTCAGGGAGATAAGTCTTCAACGGAACTGATCCAAATGGAAATACCTACGATAAATGTAAGTTAGAAAAAAAAAAAAAAACCCCATTTTTATCCTTATTCTCTGCACTCATTTACATCAAGACCTTGTGTGTGTAAAATAAATATACGACAGAACTGGCTATTTACTCATAACTAACGATCACCTTTCACTTAACACAGGATTCCAACTCCTTCAGAAAATCAAAGTAGTGAAACACAAGCCCTAGCTATTTGCTTAATGCACTGTATTAATAATATCACAGCAACCAAATTTCAGCCGTTCATGTGACATTTAGGGTTATCAGTAATTCTTACTAAACTATTAACCTAATTATAAACATAAATTAAATACCCTAATCAATTGAAATGAAAGTACATTAGCATAATTGTAGTTAAAAATTTAAATAACAAGATAATTGTAATTAACATTTAAAATAACAGCATAACTGTAATTAGCCTAAAGATATTCTTACTTCACAACCAAGATAATTTCTAATTAATCTTTGCACGTAATCAATGACGGCTTTTCTTCTCTCTTCGGAGACAACAGTGGGCTGAACCTGGGCAATAATTGCCTGCGTCGCCTCCTCGGCTCGTTGCCAGTACTCGGCACCAATTGCCGTTTGATTTGAAGAAACCGATGACGAGGACGATAACGGCCTCTCTCCCAAAACGGCGCCGTTAGGTTCAGGCGACCAATCTCGGAGATCGCCCATCAACGAAATAATACAAACACCGGGAATATCCACGTACTCAATGAATAAACAGTGCAACCATCCACGTGTCCGGTTAGTAGGTTTATCAGGTAACAAAAATCGAGTTCCCGATCTGAAACGGTGTCAAACTAATCGGCGATCGGGCTTCCACGGCGGTGGGAGTGCAGCGAGCGAAAAATGAATTAAAGAAAAACGACAGATGAATCAGAATAAAACGACAGGTTAAATATGAAAATACTTTTGGCAGAATTTTTTGTGAACAGGTGGCGTTGAAGTCTGGATGGTTTTTAAAGGCAAGCACAGAAAAGTGATCGTAGTGAATTTTGGGATTATGTTTTTTGGATTTTTTTTTCCCCTTTTTCTTTTTAACCTTTCACGTCAGAGTTTTCACTTTTTAACCGTGGGCGGGGAACATGAGTGACGTGCGCTAATCTCTGCTTCGCTTTGCGGAATTTATTATATTGTTGTTAGGCATCACGATCTTTGATTGCACTGCCGTATTTAGCAATTAGAAAGGAATGTAAACCCATTGAAGCCCATAATATGTTACTAAATATTCATGCAAAATCTACATCTACTTGTGAAAAATATAATATCTAAAATCTTAAAAGCTAAAGTATTCTTATTATTAGAGCACGTTTGGTAATCTTATATGCCAAATGTTCTATTAATTATTATGTTATGCGCAAAGTAACATTATTAATCGTTACTATTTTTTTTTTAATGTATGAAGATCCCTTCTTACTCTTAGTCATCAGAAGATTGCGTTATTCACACATAATAATATTTAATAAAAAAATAACAATTTACATTATTGTGAATTAGATTCACAGTTATGCTTATTTTAAATTTAAGAGTGCTTGAATATCGTACAACATTTTATGTTTTATTTTCAATTATTTAATTAAGGTATGATATATTATTCTTGGAACCAACAAAATAATTTAAAAGTATTCTTTACAAACTTTATATCTCAATTTCAACTTAAAATTTTGACACAAAGTTTGAGTCATTGATTTCAATCAATCCACTAATAGATGTTGAAAGTTAAAGAAATATTTAACTTTGTCAATTCATCCAATATTAGGTTATATAAAATTAATTGCTCAAAATATGTGTTAAAATTAAGTGAAAAATT
The DNA here is from genome assembly GCA_030449075.1 of Murraya paniculata. Lineage (NCBI taxonomy): Eukaryota > Viridiplantae > Streptophyta > Magnoliopsida > Sapindales > Rutaceae > Murraya > Murraya paniculata. The sequence goes on along the minus strand of JAEVFN010000014.1, from coordinate 602,661 downwards.
TAAGTTGAAATATCCTCTCCCACCCAGCATATGTAAATGGCATGTGTGCGTGTATCATTTTCGCCTAAAATGTTAGTCTTAAATTTAAACACAAATTTTCCTTAACTTGTTTTATACAAACAATGAAATCTAAAAGTCAAAGATTAATATTTAATGCTGTCAATTCATAAGTTTCGCTATCATTGATTAATTGTATGGATAAAACCATCAATGTAAAATTTGGTAATTATTTTAGCAAAAATTTCTTACTCCGGGTGACCCTAGAATGCTTCGAATTTATTAAAATTTTAGGTGCTGATAGACATTAAATTAGTAAAAAGAAATTCATGCTCAAGATAAAAAGCATTTGTTAAAATTTAAGGTGATATGAAGGACTTATTAAAAAGGAAAAAAGAAAAAAGAAAAAAAAGGGATGCCACGAAGGAACATCTGTATCACTTAACACCATTTTTTATTTACATTCTTATCGGTCCACATTGTTGGGCGACATTCCTTATACTAACTATACCTTCGAATTTTCTAATTACACCCATCAAAAAGTATTCTCTTGAAGAATCCTGTGCCATTTAGCCCCACACGATGTCATACAGATTCTATGTGCACTCATCTGAAAACTGCGTGCGAGAAAAGCTTTCAGCGTTATTCCCCTCCGAAAAAGGGATTTCGGTAATTCAATTGAAGCAAAATCTCGATTCTTAAACGAGAAAGTAGATGATGACAACGAGAAGAAGAACAATTATGACGTCACTTCTGTTACTGCTGCTATCTCTGCCGTCGATTTCCTTCGCTTACCGGCCTGGAGACATCGTTCCGATGAGCAAGATGAGTCAATATCACAATGTCCGTTTACAAAAACGTTAAATTTCAATTTTTTTCATCTGCAAATTTTAACCTAATTAAGATTCGTCGATTTTATTATTCCAGTCGAGAACTGTGTGGCATGATGTGATCGGTAAACACTGTCCGATTTTCTCCGTAAATCGTGAGGTAACCTTAAAAATATTTGATTTTCAATTTTACCTATATCTGTTATAATTTATAATTTTTAGCTTACTTGGTATGTAGGCATTGATTCCTATAGCAAAACCAACTGGTTTCACGGGGGCTGATCCAGTTAAAATGTGAGAAACAAAGTCTCTCTTTCATTTCATATCAGCAGATATAAACAAATGCTAATTGAATTGCGTTATTGTTATTACTGAAATAGCAATTTATATTCATTAAACAAAAATGATGTATTTGCAGATCATTTCAAGTTGGAAGAGAGAAGTTTCGTGTTCCGTGGCTTTTTGTGATAAACCGTAAGAGCTCTCAGGTTCCGATGATCGACGTGCACTTGGTATGGCTCTTGGTTTATACAGAAAATTCGTTGGTAGCTTTTTTGATTATCATGTGATGAGCTTGTGTTGTGGTTTTCTGATGCAGAGGTATTCCGGAAATGATCTGCTTGGTGTCACTGCTAAAATTGTGGATATGCCCCAGCATTGTATGTAGCTTTATCCTAAGTAGTTCTTCTCTATATCAGTTTGCTAGCCAGGGAGAGCTTTATCATGCTCACATCAACTTTAATAATTTTTTTTTTTGTTATTAAAATGGTTTTAGGGCCTCCTTAGTGAGATTATGTTTTTTCCCCTCTTTTCTTGTACTTTGACGTTTTTAAGCCTTGTGCATTTTCTCTCTACCTCAATTGATGCATTTTGGACCTCCAATTGTAGTCTCCACTTTGAAGCAGATGCTTGTTAGTGGTTGGTAGTTTTTAATTTTTATGACGTGTTGCAATCATTTTGATCTGCAATAATTTTACTTCAAAAGTCTATCGTTGCATCTTTCTTATATCCACAGAAAATCATCTAGGTGCTTATTTTAACAGTGCTTCTTGCTGTCCTATCATTTCGAATGGGAAGTTATGAACTTCTACGTTGCACTTATATGTAAATAATCATGTATTGCTTTATACCCATTTTACTCATTTCACAGTGTGCGCATGTCTTCAACTTCTAGCTCTTTGAAGAAAAAAGAAATTGGCTACTCTTGGATATTCATTTCACATCTTCATAGTTAATGTTATTTCGCATCTTCAAAGTTATCTACTTTGCCGTAGGTCCTCTCTGTTTTGTATGACTCATGATTCTTGCCTATCTTAGATGCTTTCTTGAAAGAAAGAGCTTTGCCTTATCTATGACGTAAGGTACGGTCGCTCGCCACTGACAATCACCCTTTTCTTCAGATGCATTTATGTGCCCTAGGTTCAATAGTTTTGTTCATTTACCTTTTCTAAAGAGAAAGGAGAATACCATCAAAGAAATGTTGCCCCTAGTTATTTCAGATTGCTGCACTATTATAATTGCTTTTATTGGATATGCTAATGCTATTTAGGAAATGAGAGTGACTTCAACTAATTTTGAACTTTAAACTGCTTGTCTTTGTTAGATGGCATGATATTCTTATGAATAAATGTCACTCGAATATTTTCCATTTTATAAATTGTAGTACCGAGATGTGAATTTTTTTTTTAAGTGATTTATTGGAGTCAATTTAAATCTGTTTGTACGGGTTTGATACCAGCTTCTATTTTCATTGTTTTGAACAGATGTTGAAATTCATCCCGATGTTCCAAAATACTTTTGGCGACCTGAAAGTTGGCCAAAACATGTGCTTATTAGATACACATGGTCAGTATTGCGGCATTTAGGTTAAATAATTTTACAAGTATCTTTATTGGTTGATTGGTTTGTATTCAGTGTCACTGGATTGGTATTAATTTTTTTGTGGCCTTTTTCTGATTCTTCTGGTGAATTGGTCAAATTTGATTTTCTAAGCATTATATCCGCCAAATTCTTAATATATAATAATTATCATCATCTTCTAAGAGAGAAAAAGCATCTTTCATGCTTCCTAATGGTTTACTGTGTATCAGAAGTCTTGGAAGTTCGTTTCCTTCTTAGGTAAAATTGCAATAAAATGTTTGCCTGACTATAGAACTTCTTGTATACAGGGAAGAGCAATCAGAGATAGACGTGGCTTCTGGATTTTATGTTCTGTTTGGATCAGGTAAAAGTTTGTACTCAAATCAAGGTTCTAAATGGTAGCGGCTACTATACTGGGCTCTAATATTTCATAACTGTTAACTTCTTAGCCAGTAGATTCTGTAGAAACTTTCGTGACAACTATATTTAACTTCCTAAAGCAAAAAGTTTGCTAAAATGATTAGAGTTCAAACAAACTGCTGTTTGCAGTTGGCACTGATTCATGGCCTACTTTCACTTTTGCTTTCTATATCTTTTCTGTGTTTTATTTGTTGGGAAAGAGTTCTGAATGGCTCCATTGTTTTATTTTTGCTGTATATTTCTTCCTGATTTTATCTAAGTTTGGTTCTAGCTTGCTGAACTCTTCAGTTCAACCAAGGACACGATTAAATGCTATATAACAATTGGAGATTAAACATATTACTGAAACATATTTCATTCGTGCAAACAGGGCTTATGTTGTCTTTTATTCTCTCAATCTACATCTTGCAATCATCTCGGGAAAAATTTACAAGGTACTCTTTCTGCCTTATAAGTTTGAGAGGCAAGGTTTTTCACTCTGGAACAAGACCTAAAAGATGTGAAAATCCAAGCAACTAATAACCCAATTCTGATGGTTTGCAACAACTGTTTCCAGATTTTTGCAGGAAACTGTTGCAGAAAGTAGCATGCCTGGTGGTGGAGTGGCGAAGGTTGAATGATGGAACATCAAAAAAAGTTCTGTCGGTTCCAGATTTATTCATCCCCATTGTCGCTTGGAAATCATTGGATAAACTCTTGTCAACATGGATTTTGTCCATTCACAAGTGGGAAACTGAAACTCCCTTAGGTCTTGAAGAGAACCTGCAGTCAAGCACAATACAAGTAATTCTTTAACCTTTTTAATGAATTTGTTTGATTTGGATTTTGTAGAAATTAGACGTATTAGCTGAAGACTGGGAAAATGCTTCTGATATTGTATGTAAATTTTTACTGAAAAAAAATTACCTCAAAGAATGCTTTAGCTGAGTCCAGATCAAGGATTATACTTATAATGATGCTTAATACTTGGTGTTTGATATGGAATAATTGATATGCAACCATGACAAATTCTCTTTAATGATGACCATATACAAAAAGCAGTAAACATGGTTCTGATGTTCCATTTCATTAGTGCCACCCAAAAAAAAAAAAAAGTACCAACGAAACTTATGGTGGGGGCTTAGCTTACTTTATACCACTTGCGAACTTCACTCTCCAAGTTCACTGACTCTTTGTATCTCTCAATTCTCGAAGACTCGCCAATTCTTCTCCTTCATCTTGCTTTTCTGTGTGTTACAGGTTCATGCTCCTTTCCCAAATAAACATGGACACAATCACAGACATTGGTCTGTGTCGTTCATCAAAAGATCCAGTTTCCCATTCTGAAGCCCTTAACACGATCCAAAACCCTTTTATCTTCTTGGCGCTTGTAAAACATTTCAAAACTCAGTACCTTTTCCTCCAAACACATATCTTCATTCTTTTATCTCAAGATTCCCCAATCCACTGGCCTGGATTGTTGTGATCACGGTCAATTTTTTCCAGTGCAGTCTACTTGCTCGATTATCGGGTTAAGGAACCATCTAAAGCTTATGATCTCGAAGCAGGTTGTGTAAAGAGGGGAAAAAAAAAGGTGTCCAAGACACGTAGAAGGATAATATTTGCCAAACACAATACAAGTAACCTGGTGATTCACGAAACAAACGGTCATTTGTCTAAGCAAACTCAAATATTAGATTTGTTTTGTGCAGTGAGTAGACAATGATTTGTTTTAAATTTGTAATATTGGGCAGTGATTGATAAGATGTGTGATTCTGAATGCAATTGCTAATTTGCTACTTGATGAGTTGATTTAAATGATGAATGGAAGAAGGAAGTGCTATTTGTTGGTGAGAGATGGCTCGGTGACTTTGAGATTAACCAAGTGGTCATCTGAAATTCCAATACTTCTTGCAACTGTTTAATACTTTTTGGGTCAGAAGAAGGACGGCTGTATTTACCTTAATTTCTGTTGTTAAGCAGTTAAAAAATTTCAGTTACTTCCAAGTGAGGTGAAGTTTTTTAATGAAGGCTGCGATTCACTGTTATTGCAGCCATAAAAGGCTGGCGACCAGAGGTGAAAGAGCTATCAATTTCTTTGTGATTTCTTTAGTCATTTTCACAGCTCTCCGAAAATTGTAACTACATATTTCTTGTGTAACCTTGAGTGTGGCCTTTTACTCTGTGTCGATACTTGATAGCTAACCGGTAAAAACTCTGAGGTGGCAAAAGAGCGATGAAATTCGGATCGTTAACGGGTTGGGAGATGGTTTAGTTGATAAAAATTTCGAGAAACGTAGTTTCTACTTTAAAAGATGTTGATATCTAATTAATTAGTTGATTTTAATGTTCTGACTCGGGCGTTAAACCTTCTAAAACCCAATTACTTAATGTCATGTTAAATACCTCAACGGTTGAAATTTAGTATTATGAGATCCTTGTATTATTGTATAATAATGCATATGAATAATGATCTAGGAGGTGATAGTGCTCACTTTAAAAGGGAGTGCTGGTTGGTTAATCCAAAGTTTTAATATAATTCACAAGAAGGCAGAAACTTATCATGTGATGTATTGATGCTTACGTCGATCATCTTCTTTATATACAACATGGTCCATATTTGAACAAAACAACAAGAGTAACAGTGCAAATAACATTATTCAGACAATAGGTTGGTTAATCCAAAGTTTTAATATAATTCACAAGAAGGCAGAAACTTATCATGTGATGTATTGATGCTTACGTCGATCATCTTCTTTATATACAACATGGTCCATATTTGAACAAAACAACAAGAGTAACAGTGCAAATAACATTATTCAGACAATAACGTTAACCCTCTCAGAATTTATCTAAGTAAATAAATGTGAACCATTTGGTGACCACACAAACGAGTACGACGTTAACAAAAAGCTGAGCAGACTGTTACTTGATTCTCCGACTCCAGGTGGATTGAATCATTTTTTCTCACTGCCGAAGCGTAATCCTCAGACATCCGCATATCCATTCTTGAAATAACGATCTATACGAAAGGCCAAGTATGGATTACTACTTTAAACTTGTGGGATTATCAAGTTGATGTTGATATTGTGCTGATCACTCGGGTAAAATGTATCTTCTATTCCCTTTTGAAAAATGATTGTTTCTTTCATGATAACTTAAAAATGCAATGCCGTTGCAAGCCTTGTTTGTGTGTGTATATATATATATATTAACAGTGATTATGAATTTAGTAACAAGACGATTGTAGCTATATGAGTTTAAAGTTTTATTCATAAAGCATGTGGAAAGTCCTACCTATCTTGGTGGCATTATACTTTGGAAGACTGTCATGCCCCATCTTTCATTTTTTTTTCCCTCTTTTTTACTTCTTTTAGCCATGCCTCCTGTTAACAATGGTGCTGGCAAGAAGAAAAAGTTATGTAGGTACCCGGTCTTGACAAAATTACTTAGGGACAGGCCACCATATCTAACCACAGAATCATCATCACAGGCAGCTGCAAAAGTCAAGTAGGAGGCGAGGAACATCAGGAATTCTGATCCTCGTGATACCATGTTTTATTTCTTCCGTCAGTTCTGTTTAGCATTTTTTTATCTTGGTGCCATTTTTGGTATGGGAAACCACAGAGTGATAACATTTTTCGGTTTTTTGCTTTTAACCAAACATCAAAGAGGAGAATGAGAACCCTGGAGATGGAGAGAAACACGCTGCTTGAGTCAGCTCAAGCTTCTGAAAGAATGATTGCTGAATTGGAGAGATGCTTGAGTGAGGAGAAAACTCTTGTGACTACGCTGAAAGCGGAATTGGCTAAGATGAGTAAAAAAATCGCTAATGCAAGATCCAAATCCAAAATTGAACAACTCTTTTGAGCATTCGATCCTCCAGATCCCGTCTATGAAGGCTGCAGCTGTTGAAGAGTACAAAGCCTCTGCTGAGGTTGCTGGTATCACTGATGCAAAGTTCTGGAAGGTTGCTGGGGAAGTGAAGGTCGTGGGTCCAGGGTCACTATCCTGAGCTTGATTTTCCTTTCTTGGACGATGATGATTCCTCCGATGACTAATCATAAAGTGGAATTGAAGGGAGCTGCTAGATTTGGTGTTGTTGCTTCTTCATCCAATGGTCATTTCCAGCTACCTCTTTTCTTTTATTAGTGTAATTTCGAAGCTTGTGATGTCTACTCTACGGAGTTGGGCTCTTGTAGTAGTTTCTAACGCAATTAAGTTGTGAGTTTTAATACTTCTGCTTGTTTGGTATTGTGTCTATTCTTTTGTTCCATGAGGGACCATAAAGTAGGAATTCTTTTCCTCTTTCTTTAGACTAGAGAGTTGGAATTCTTTTTCCATATTTTCTGCTATCCTAACTGACTGCTCCTCTCTCTTGGTATTTGTCACCAAGTGAAAGTTCAACAAGGTTAGTAATAAAGGCTGTTATTCACTCTGCTATCGCGGTCATAGAAGGCTGGTTACCATAGGTGAAAGAGCTATCAATTTCTTTGTGATTTCTCAAGTCATTTTCACAGATCTTATATAACCTTGAGTATAGCCTTGTAGATCATTGATTTGTTGCCTTGTAGATCGTTGATTTGTTGCCTTATAGATCGTTGATTTGTTGCTTTTGTGTATGATGCCACTTCTATTGGATACAAACTTAGCATCTCAACTGAATAAGCATAGCATTATTATGAGTTAAGGTTCGGTCTTGAGAACCGGTTAAATCCAAAATTCTTTTTCTTCTTCTTTTTTTTTTCTAAGGAAGGAGTATGTAAAGTTCAAATTAATTTTTTAGCTTCTACTTCTATTATATTTTGAACTTAAATGATAAGTCAAACAAAGTTGATTGAATCCAAAACTTATTTAATTAATGTTGTTATTTGAATATATATTTTAATAATAATGCTTGAGATCCTGATAGTCGAGTCATAATTTAAATTCAACTATTATGTGTTATTTACCTATTGAATATCGAATTTCATAACTAATAAAATTAGTATTTTACTATCCAAAAGGCTCATGGGAAAATGATTATACTTTATGATTCAAATCTTCGCGTAACACTCGAGCGACTGTTATCAAATATATAACTATTGGGGTGACCTTTATACGTACTAGTAATTTTTTCCTGCAGCATAATGACTGCAGAGATGATTTAGTGAAGCAAATAATAAACTAATAATTTTGATGTCAAAAAAACCACCTAATGATAAACTTGAATCCTCTAATTGTAATATTTGAGTGGATCAAAGTAGTCTGTTGAGCGTTTTATATAAATAAAAGTACATTAAAATCATTATTTTGTTTGCAATGGCGAACCGGATAAATATAATGAAAAAGAATTCGGGGAAGAATAAAGAATCTAAAGTCTTTAATTTCGCTGGATATATTCATGAATAATTTAGCTCGAGTATTATTCTGAGAGGTGCTGATCGAATAAATCGACAAATTCATTGAATGGAAGTTCCCTTTAGGTCAAATTATCCATCCAAAAGCTCCTGGCAAATTAACTTAATTGCCTCGACGTACATGCAACTTTGCAAACTTTTTGGAACAATAAAGAATATAAAAGAATATTAACATCTTCGGTTCTTGATTAAAAGAATACAAAGAATTCACATTAACTAATCTCTTCTTTCTAAAAAAATTAATACCATGGGAAAACAATAGCAAGAAAAAAGAAATACAGTAAAGTAGTCGATCGCTCTCCGATTGAGCCGCTGCTCCTGCATGCCCTCTAAAGTTTCTTTGCAAGCTTCAATGTCTCTTCAAAAGCCTTGCGGGTACATGCAAGCTTTATGGGACCATTGATTTTAATGTCATACGCATCATGATCATACGACTGCTTCATTAGTTCCCTCAATGGAGGAAAGTGTACGAACTTCACAGGAACTTGGTATCTCTTCTCTTCTTCACCTACGTAAAACGGCACGTAACCGGCTTTGTAAATTATGTGAACGGATTCATCAGCGTCGTGATCAGCCACCAAGAGCCGCTTGTAATTAGGGTTCTTCAAATGGCTTCCACCGAACGTTTTCTTGAAAACAGAGCCCATCTTCATATTTGGCTTAATAAATTTGATGATGAGAACGGAAGGGTTGTATGAGCTAATCAATGAGACATTTATAATTATAGGTGACAAAACCTTGTCGCTATAGGAATTTGGTTTCCTTTTGGGATGCTAATTCGGTTGCGTGCTAGTTAAAAGAACAAGTGCGCGCATGGAATCCTCCCAAACGTCGGGTGGCTCCAAGCGGTCGCACATTAGCGAGTTTCCAAGCAGCCCCACTTTCCATATTTTTAGATTGGATCAAACTTGGGCCAACAACCAAACGGTCTAAAGAAAGCCCATTCTCATTAGTTGGCATTATTTCATGCTAAAAACTTAAATATTTAAGATCACCGAGAGATATATTTAATTTAAGGCATTTCTCCAAAAAATATATATATATTTAAGGCAGATATTAGTGATTTTTTTTTATTACATGAGACTATTGATCAAATTACAATATATTTTATGATATTATAACTGATATTAACAATCAGATAATAACTAGTCTATCAAATCTTATATATAGAACTGTCTATATTTTAATCCTCTCTAATATTCGAGAAACTTCAACATTTACTCAAATGTTGAAGAACTTCAACAAAATTTAAATTAAATCCCAACAATACATCTGTGGAGGTTCGAACTACTGCCCTCATACTTGTGAGGAAGTGGTTCTAACCACTCAACCAAGGCCAAGTGGTTAGATATTAGTAATATTAATGTGACATTTTCTGAAAAAAAATAAAAAAAGGAAAAAAAAAATTGGCTGAAAGAACCTTTTACTTTACTTATATCCTAATCAAACCCTTTGTGTAAATGAGTCAACTCTTGCATTTGCTTGAAAGTTGGGGTACGGGGAAGCAGGTGGGGTGCATTTAGCAACGTTCACTGTTGTTTTTCCAGACAAGCTTATTAAAACAGATTGAAATCACAATTCTTATTCCCACTTGCCAGTTTCGTTGCTTATTTATTTATTTTTGTTGGAACTTTAATTAGTTCTTACATAAATCACATGGCCGCAACTCTGTAAATTAATTCGTCGGTCGGTGACTTGAGTACGCTGGCTTATAGCAGGCTGCGTACGTAGCACAAAAGAAAAAAGAAAAGAAATAATAATATGTTTTCTTTGTAATTTATATATACATTATCATAAAAAATACGGAGATTTGGAGAGTTTCTTCCGCAGAGCGCTGTGTGTGTGTTCCGCGTGCGCGTGGTGTTATTGTGTTATTGTGTTTCTGCCTCTGATGAATCTTGAGGAACATCGAAATAACTGTTTTTGCTGCTAAATTCATGACATGTGTAGGTGTTGCTGTGGCAACATAAGGCAGCATCTAGGTCTTGACTTTACAACAAAAGTGCCATTTGTCATAATTCGAGTTTGTAGCAAATAGCATCAGCCAGTTTTTGGTGCATCATCATCAACCAGAAAGCAAAAACAGTTTGTTTTTTGTTTTTCGAAAACAGAAAGGCAAAATGGACCCACTTGTTTTGATTAGATGTTTTGCTGATTGAAAAAATAAGAAATCAAAGAAAGTGGGACGACAACGGAGGAAGCATTGTTGGTCCCCACTATATACTGTGAATCATGGGTTTTTACAGTACCCTCAACTTTTTCTCGGCTCACACGGGCCTTTTAAAGTTCGATGGGAAAATGAATGACAGGGCTTTATTAATCAAGGGGATGTCCGGGAAAAGTGTTCTTTTTTTCTCAAAAGTATATCTACGAAAGCTTTTTTTTTTTTTTAATCCGAAAAAGTTGTTAATAACCACTTTTAGGGGCTGCTACCTTACAGCCGGTGTAAGGTAGCCCTCACCCCATTTTTATATCAAGTACTCTAGTTATATGCTTTTATTCTCGTAAATATATTAAAAAAGAAAAAAAAATCAATTTAATATAATAACTGTAAGTTGTGGAATATGACATCCTATTGATTGAGCGGAGGATATTTCTTTATTTTATTATTGAGGTTAAAGATTTAAATCTTCCGATAGTTATGTAGAAGCATATTTCTTTTCTTCTTTGAAAGTTGATTTTCTCAGCGGACCTTCGACTTTAATAGATCATATAGGTTCCCAAAAAACATTGGACTGAACTTTTGTATTATCTTAAAAATAAAAAAAAAGAAAGAACGAAAGTAATTTAAAATAAATTGAATCATACAAATTAAATGTTTGTTTGATATTGTGGTATTGTAACTTAAAAACTACCGTTACTAAAAAAATAGAAGCTACAACTCTAGAATATGAATTATTTTAAGTTATTAATTTTATCAAAATAACGAGGATCATATAGATTTTTCATCAAACAACTTTAGAGTAAAATCACTTTTAACTTTCATACAACAATTGTAAACAAATATTCAGATCCAAAAGCAAACTGCCTTGGAATAAAACATCTAGCTAGGTTATATTTGAACAATAAAAGATTGAACATACAAAGTTTTAGAAACGAACATTAGTTGTTTAAATGTTTTTTAGATGAACTCTTATTCGTATGTTCAGAGTGGCCGCACTTACATTAGAAGATATTTAAATAGTTTAATTAATACATTAATTATCTACTTTAAACTCACTTAATATAAAGTTAAGAATAAGTTAAGCAGGAGGAGCATGTTTTGTCGTGTAATTAAGCTGAGGCAAAAACTTAACCATGTGGAGACCATTTGCCTATAAGGTATCCCTTATTCCCTCCAAATTATATGCATATATAAACTAATTCATAAAGTGTTTGCAATTAATTTTTATTATTGTCTCATGGGATTTGTTAATTACTTTCAAGGAAAAACATTATCCAAATAAAAAATTAATGACCTTGTAATTAGTTTAATATTTTAGTCAAATGAGATAATATAACTTAATGATGTGTAATAATTAATTTTTCCATATGACCCTCACAGTTAAACATTAAAAATACTCAGCAAAGCCAATCAAACATGTTTGTTACTAACCTTTAATTAAAAAAGAAAAGTAATGTCATCATTTCATGTTGTCTCAAAGTTTTTGATTATCAACAAAAGGTGATGAACATGAACCAAGTTGTAGAGACATTCAATTAAAATTCATAAACTAAAAAAAAAAAGTGGGTTAATTAATGTTTTAAAAAAATGCAATACAAGTTATCAAATTAACTGCCTACGTCTTTGCTGCTTGAATGAAATGGACAAGTTGGTGCAACAGTTTCAGAATTTTCGGATTGCATATGCTGAAACTTTGGTTGGCCAATCTGGCATCTTTCGTACAGTTAAGGTTCTGGTCCCGATTGGATGCAAACATGCAAATGCAATTTTTTGATTTAGCACGCATGCAAAAATAAAGTACGGCTCTCTTTAAATTAAATTACTTTGTTAAAATAACTAAAGAAGCATAAAGATCCTTAACAAGCAGCAAGTTTTAGGTTAAGGGACCAGCAGGCAAAGGTTCCTGCTGGGCGATTTTAATGTAATTGGTTATTAGTATTGCTGTCAATTCTCAACGTAATTTAATCCTTTTTGTTGCCAAAGCTATCTACCACACTTGTTTCGATTTGGCTTCATGTTGCCAGTGCCGAACATATTCTGTTTCAAAGAGATTATTATTACTTTGATTAATTATTAAGAAATGGTAATAGAGTCATTATCTAGTGCTGATTTATGTATATTTTAAAATATATATTTGAAACTAAATAAAATTATCCAGATACAATCAGTGTAAAAATTGTCTATATATATATATAGACAATTTTGTGGTTTGAAAATTTTGATTAATGCATTACTTCCAATAATGGCTGATCAGACCGAGCATATAAAATATATTCTTTACATCCCAATCTGCAAGAACAGTTTTGAGTTCGATCAAATCTTATTGGCTTGTATCTTAAATTTTATTCCAAAGTATATATGTGATGTGCGTATAATGAAGCTACAGCTGAAGCACTTGAGTTATCAAACAATTACTTGAAACTTGTCTCTATCAAGACATCCAGAGCCAGAGGTAAATAAAGAAAAAAGAATCGACTAAAATTGAAGTTGAATTAACAATATTAGGTGACTGTGGGGATAAAAGGAGACATGGGCACTATAAGCCATCATTTTGTTAATAAGCCTCAAATAATTGAAGTTATAAGAACCAATCGATGAGAAAAGGGTACTCATGGCTAAACCTACTTTTTATTAGTACCCATACTTCTAGCAGCATTTGTTTTTAGGAAAAAAAAAATCATGTATTCTTTCAATTGAAAAGCCACGCTACCAACATAATGCTGGCTCTTACTCAGAGATCCTAAAAGCAACACAGGTGTAAAGAAGTAAAGTCTGTTATAGAAACTCGGCTTTTAAACTCTAAAATTAACAATGGAAAGGCAAGTAGAATGATTCTGTAAATTTTTTTTAAAAAAATTTACTCTAATAATAATTTAAACCTCTTCCCTACTCATGTGAGGAGAGTTCGAAAGGTTCAATTTATTTGAAAAAATTTGATCCAACCACTTATTCTGTATCAAAACATATTGTTTCTTAAATGGTGTTTCAAAACCCATCAAATTAAACTTTTTTTTTGTTAAAGAAACTGTTAACTATTAATTTTTTTGTTGGGTATTTTAATATTCTATTCTTAAACATTCTTTATCTTGATAAAGTAAAGAATCCATCATTGAAAAATTACTCTATATATATATAAAGAGAGAGTATGAGCTTTTAATTAAGAATTTCTGATTATATTAAAGCCATAGATAACTTAAAAGATTAAAAAAATTATAAATTTTAATACATTAAAAGTTAAAATACACGACATTAAAATTTGTATTTTTTTTATCTTTTAGGTCATCATTATTTTAATATAATCATGGATCCCTGCTTGAAAAATTATTTTCTCTCTCCCCCTATCTATCTATATTTACATGTATACATATACATACTTACATGCATATATTTATACATACATACGCACACAAAACAGCGGTGACATAAGAGGGGAAATATGATATATATTTATTAAAATAATATGGAGTTTTAACAATTTTCCTTTTTTTAATTGAAAGGAGTCCTTTAAAAAAATTTCCAAAGGCTGAAAAGAGCTTAAGCTTGATCTTTATTATGTAATATTATAAAGATACTAATAAAGAGTGCTCCACCCACCATTTTATTTTCTTTTCAAGATAGAAATGTGTGAAAGTAGAAATATTCTTTTCCACTTATGGTGAGCTTAGCGAGTTTAAGCCCCATGAAAGAAAAGCAAATCGTACTTAGCACAGCTAGACCTTACAGCAGTTTGCAAGGACCAACTTGAAAGAAAGTGACCATATTGAGAGACAAAGAAGCTAAATCTCACCTTAAATCTTGTAATCTGTCAGAAATGAGCTGATTTAAACCGAAAAGTTAAATTAAATAAGCTGTAATTATATTTCTTTAATTTGGATTCTTAATTGCATTAATGCGCATGCCTGATCAGCTGAATTTTTTTGATTTCGAAAGGCAGCAATTTCATGTGGGGACAAAGATCATTTCCCACTTACTATCACTGTCATCTTCCTTTTGGTTAAGTTAGGTATGCATCACAAGAGGAATCTATGATTAATTTTGACTCTTAAGTTCAATTATATATACTACATATTCTATATAGGAAATAAGTTAAAGATAACAGAGATGATAGAGCTTTGTTTGCATAATATGAGTTCTTCTGGTAGAGAAGGCTTTAGACCTTTGTGCTAAGTTTAGCTATGCGTAGGAAACTTCAAAATCCACCCACATATTATTGCCATGTCTCAAAATTAATTAAGTTTTAGTGTGATTTGATGTCTTTAACCTTTTTGCTTTATTGCATAATGCATATTGTTGGGCACAATGCAAAAGTAGATTTTAGTACAGAAGACTTTTTTTCCTATTTTATTTCTTAATCAACCCTCTAATTTCACTTTAATTATTGTTTCAATTTTGAATTCTTACCTACTAGTTTAAGTTTTTGGCATTAAAACAAATATCTTGTGTTCAAACTCTGACGTAATCACTTCATTTCAACAATTCATCTATTTCAATTTCTTCGGATCTTCAATAAATCCATGTTCCACATACGACTTACATTGCCTCTTCATGCAAAAACAGACCCAAAAAAAATGGTTCGGTAAAGGATTTTGGCTAAATAACTGAAAGTCGGCCTCTTGGCTGGAGGATGTCCTATTATTCGAATCGATTGTATGGGTGTCCTAACACTTGTCTACTTTTAGAGATGCAATGCTGGTACATGCTAGCTTTTTTTTTTTTTTTTCTCCTCTTCTCCCTTCTTCTTTCTAATTATTAATTACCATTTCGTGTTTTGGCACTGCCCACGAAGATGAAATTATTCGCGGAAAAATTAGTACTGAAATTTGATTCCTCCCAATGAACAATATAACCAGCAAAAGTTCTGTGGCATCAGATGATTTCTGGGGGAAAAAAGACCAATTGGCTTCAGTTGTAATATAACTTTTAAATTGTTGGGACCAAATTTTGTGATCATCTCAACTGAATTTGTACTAGGCGACATTAATGCAGTCTATGAAACTTATAATATAAAAGATAAAATTTGGTAAACTTGATAAATCGTTTACTATCAAATAACTGATGAAATGAGAAAACAACCAAGCAATAGAATCCAGAAATATTGCAGACAGCATCATTCTTTGCTTTAGGGAAACCATGTGAAAGATCTTTTTATTCCTCTTTTTGGTTTGTCCACGTACAGTTCTAAGTGTGTTTTATTATAAACCCATAACGTGAATAAAAATGTGATAAGAAGATATTGATTCCCCATTTGTAGCAACTGCATTAAAATGCAGCAAGTGACAGGTCTAAATTAAACCAAATCTACTGGTCCGGACCCGATATGAAGAGGTCGAAATTAAGCTTATTTTTATGTGAAAACTAACTAGTTAATGCAACCATTCGTCGCCTGTAAGAGTAATAATATGTATAATGAAAATTAATTAGTTAATTCATGGATGAAGTTAATGATTTTTACTTTATTTTTTAGAGGGTTAATTTCGAATTACTTCCTCATAAATTGGCTATTCTTAAATCACTCTCCGTACTTTTGAAAATCTCAATTTAAACTCCATCGTGATAAAAAAATTGGGAAAAAAAACAACTAAATCCTATTTTTTTTCTTTATATTTTGAACAAAAATAAATGAATGATTTAAAGACGATCAATTTACGAGGGAATGGATAATCAAAAATTTACCATTTCTTTAAAACTTCATAGATATATAAGCCCTCGCCACATGCTGGTGATCTATTGAGAAGTTATGTATACAAAGTCTTCATCCTACAACCACAACAATAAAGACGTAATCGCAATTAAAATGCCCTCAGTTGATAATTACGCAACTCATACCACTATCTAAAAGCATTTTCAATCATAATAAAAAAAAATATATATATATATATATATATAATACTTAAGTCATACCAAATGCTTCCACCATTTAGGACCGAGACCCTAGTTTTATTGGCTAGTGGGCAATTTTTTTAAAGCTTAGGTCTTAGGTTTTGAGTAGTTTGTTTTTGAGTTTAATTAATAAAAATTTGAAAAAAAAAATTATCCATAATTTGTGGCCTATTAGAGTGTGGCCAAATTGTATAGTATATATTTCAGTGTAGAAATGCCCTATTTTATTGGCTAGAGAAAAAAAAAAAAAAAGGAAAAGAGATCAAAACGAAAAATAAAAAAATAAAAATGCACTGTACTGTACTATTTGCTTTGTCCGCTAATTTATCAATTCTTTTTTAAATAAACAGACACTGTATAAGACAATAAAGATTCCTGGATGCAGCAAAAAGATAAGTGGCCATATCGCAATCAAATTGAGTATATATTTCAAGTTCAAGGTCTAGGATTTGTAAGTTCAAGCTTTTTAGGTCCTTCTATTGTCATGTCCCAATGCACATATTTCTCTGTTCGTTCCTCATAATTACTTCCAATGCCATTGCGTTGAAAGCTTAAGCACTCTCACAACTTCACAATATTTCTCTTTTGGGCTTCTTTTTTTATTTATAAAAATTTCGTCCCTTCACATAAATATACATATACACACACATTTATGCTAAGATTTTGTTATTAATAATTTTTAACATGTTGTTAATGACAAACCAGATATTTATTCTTTGAAAAATTGGCCGTGGTTCTATTCTCTCTGGGTTTATTGATTTCATTGTTTCGTTGGTCAACTTTTTCGAAAAAACATAATGTGTCCCGGAAGTGGAACGGCGTCGCCAGAAATCGTGAGTGGTGATCAAATTATTGTCGCAAAAGAAGGAGATTACAATGAAGAAAGAATGAGAGCAAGAAGAACAGAAAGCAGATTCATTCAAGAGCTTTGTAGAAAACTTCCGGTGAATGGTCTCCGTGGACTGCCATTGAATGAGGCAAGTCTCTCTTTCTTCTTCTTCTTCTTCTTCTTCATATTTACAGTCCATTTTTCACATGTCTAAATCCAATTAGTTTATGCTTATTTTGGAAACAAGTTATGAATATAAGGAGAGTGATTTTCTTACCAAGTAAGCGCTTTCACCAAACCTACACTCTGTAATATTCCTTTTTCTCTTTAACCCCATATAATACATAATGTAAACACTTAATAACCCTACACGACGACCCCTCTGACTGTAAATAAGTGATTTTTTTTTCCCATTAAGAGCTTGTTTTCTGAATGGGATGGTGAGTTTTGGAAATGGATAGATACCCCTTTCGAGGGAGACGAGTTACAGTTTCAATCTTGATTTTTGGGCCAGAAAGCTTGCCAGCAGTCAGTGTACTTACTGTTTGGTTGATTCTTTGAGCTTAGTTGTTATGATTGGGAATTCGTGATGCTCTGTTTCTTAAACAAAACCAAGTACGTGCTACTTTCAAATATTGACCAATATGCTTTGTCCATACAAAGAATTATGTAATTCAGGTGGGTAGTGGATTCCACTTTTAGGCTATCACTCTGTACTAAGTTACATTTTTTGTTGTTAAACTCCATAAAATTTGAAAAAAAAAAAATTTATTGAGAAAGCAATATGGTTCTGTGTATTTTGACTCGAAGTGAAGGTGGCCATAACAACTTAGACGGCATTCATTTGTTTTTACATTCAAATCAATCCCATATATTGAGTGAATCATACTGACTTTGTTTTTTAATTTCATTTGGGTATTAAAGGACCCATTAGCCTCTGAATCCCATACCCAATCCCATTTTTTTTCTGGCAATTAAAATATGAAATGCTTCTCAAAAGTTTTCACCTTGCCCGATAAAAATAATAACGACAAATGGCTAGACCCTTATTTAAATCTATTGACGTGACAGAATTATGTTTTTAAAAATATTTTTATTCATGGGCATGGTACAATAATTTCTAGTACACACTTTTGAGGATATAACCATGCTCTTTTTCACTTCACTTTTGGATGCATGGAATTTAATAAAACCGAAAAAGCTCTTAAGCCCCAATTCTTTTTTATTTTATTTTTTATTTTTAAAGTGTCCGAATATTTGTCGTTTCACAAACTGTAGTGTGATTCGGACATTGGCCAAAAGGAAAGCGACAATAAAAGTCCAATTCTTAAGCTATTGTGTGACTTTGCTCCGGACGTACTTGATTTTAGAAGCGCTTAATTTTAAAAGCATAACCGTTAAAATATTTTATGATCAATGATTTTATTTTACAGCAGTGGTAAACACCTCAATCCGAAATATACTCTAAATCTTTCTGTAGGCTCAGTTTGTATGCTATTAACTCTTTAACTGTATGAATTTGATGCAGGTTGGAGAAGAGGTATTGGTGCTGGGAAAAATTGCAGGCCCAATAGTGTTAACAACACTGCTTATATATTCAAGATCAGTGATTTCCATGCTATTTTTGAGTCATTTAGGCAAAACAGGGTTAGCTGGAGGCGCCCTGGCGCTTGGGTGCGCAAATATCACAGGCAATTCAGTCATCAAGGGCCTGGCCATGGGAATGGATCCAATTTGTGGCCAAGCCTATGGAGCCAAACGATTCTCAGTTCTCAGCCAAATCTATCAGAAAACTTTGTGCCTCCTGTTGCTTATCTGCATACCCATTGCACTCCTGTGGCTAAATGCTGAACCGATCTTCCTACGCTTAGGACAAGATCCTGATATCTCCAGAGTTGCCAAAGTTTACATGGTGTTCTCCATTCCAGAATTGTTAGCTCAAGCTGTCCTCCATCCGATGAGGGCTTTTTTACGAACACAAGGCCTCACGGCTCCCCTTACGATTGCTGCCGTGTGTTCTGTCGTCCTCCACGTGCCCATTAACTACATTCTGGCAATACATCTAAATTTAGGGATCAAAGGTGTTGCGTTGGCTCTGGCTTGTAATACATTTAATTTGAACCTGGGATTGATAATCTATGTGATCACGTCGAAAAATTCACTCAAACCTTGGCACGGGTTTACAATTCTCTCATTCTTTCAAGGCTGGGGACCATTGCTGGGACTAGCAGTTCCTAGCTGCATTTCTGTATGCTTGGAATGGTGGTGGTATGAAATAATGCTGTTTCTTTGTGGCTTACTCAGCAACCCAGAGGCCTGTGTTGCAGCTATGGGCATCCTTATTCAAACAACAGCATTGTTGTATGTGTTCCCATTTGCATTAAGCTGCAGTTTAACAACACGGGTTGGCCATGCCCTGGGTGCTGGCCAACCTTCTCGTGCACAGTGGACAGCCATAATTGGCATCACCATGGCATTTGGTTTAGGACTCTCCGCCTTTGTTTTCACGACCGTCCTGAAATCAATGTGGGGGAAGTTGTTCACCGACGAGAAACAGATTCTTGATTTGGTTTCAGTTGCACTTCCAGTCGTAGGTCTATGTGAAATGGGAAACTCGCCACAAACAGCTGCCTGCGGGGTCTTAACAGGGACTGCACGTCCTAAAGATGGCGCACGCATAAATTTATGTTCGTTTTACCTCGTTGGATTGCCAATTGCAGTTCTCTTGACTTTCAAATTCAAAGTCGGCTTCCAAGGTCTCTGGTTTGGGCTACTGTCAGCGCAGATCTCCTGCGTGTGTTTGATGGTATACACATTGATCCGTACGGATTGGAAACTTCAGGCTAAGAGGGCCGATGAGCTGACTCTTGCTGCAGGAGACGGGGAAGATTTAGAGAGCGGATTAATTAGCAGCGAAAACTAAAAATTAAGATGCCTCAAAGTCGACAATTTGACAGGTTCAGAGGTAGACTAAAACTTATAAACCAGTACAAAACATCCCTTCTGACAAGAAATTGCTGGGTCATTGATGTTCTTGACTATTGGGGAAAAAAAAAAAAGAAATGCTGAATCACTCTGTTACAGATCCCTTAATGATTTTTTGATTGGTGATCAACAAAGCAGAAGCATTCTTTCATTAGAAAATTGCAAAAGAATATTATTTATCATTTCCTGAATGTATGCAGAATTGATGACCATCGGCCATCAAAATTGTCAGTGCACTCAGTGGATTAGTTTTACAAAAGAGAAGATGTCCATGTTATATTAACACACCACACCACCAAAGAATTAATGGAGAAGATCAGTGCACTGCAAATTTGTAGGACCAGACCATAATCCTCGATGCAAGAAGATCTCATTCTCATTGTTCTGCCAATAACTTATTCAGAAGAGCATACAAAACTGCATTGGATTGATTCACGCGAGATTCTTTCTTTCTTTTTTTTTTTTTGAACGGAACTTTAACATAATTCTAAATAATCAAATCACACCATTGACAGACACCATGTAAATACCGAATCCATTCCATTTCTTAACATACGAAACTAAATTGACATTGAAAGCGAATTAGATGAAGAAATTTGGATTACCTCAGATCTCTCCCGGCCTCCAACCTCGAACAGACATTATTTTTTTTCCCTTTTTCGTTTTGGGGTCTGAATATAAACGTTCTACTTCGAGCATTTGCCTGTTTGGTTCCCGGCTTGCTCCCCATCTCCCTCTCCAGTCTCCACTTCCCGCAGCAAGCTTTATTATTTTGTTAAATTACAAAAGGACCCCTGAGTTGGTTTGGATGAGGAATTTCTGGCAAAATTTAAGGTTGCGTATCTTATAGTCTCGGCATCATCAAATGATTCGATTTTATTTGATGGTGTATAGGTTGTGGGTAAGATATTATAGATGGATCTATTATTTATATAATTAAGGTACCATACCTCACAATTTAAGCACCGTCAAATGATCTGATTTTACTAATTTTTCAATCATCTGATGATGTTCAAGTTTTAGGTGAGGACATGATAATTAAACCTATTACTTATATAAATATCCTTTTTAAAAGTTAATCCAACTTGATCCAAGCTCATTATTTGAGCTGCAGGCATCAATCCAAAAAGGAAAAAGAAATATTGACTTGTTAAAATCATCCATATCATATCTTAAAACCTGTAATTTCCAGTCTTAAAAGTTAAGAAAACCAACCACAATACTTAACACTAAAAAAGAATATTTTCAATTAGCCATTTTGATGAATTGTTTGGGTGATCAAATTCTAAGCATCTAAAAATATATATTATTTAGTACATATGATGGATAATAATTTAATAAGCCACGTTGCTCATATTATGGTATGCAACATTATCACATAATATTATCCAATTAGTTCACAATTTTCGCATTATTAGTGAAGCATTACAAAATCATAGTATATGTGTAATGGCTCATCATACAATGAGCGAAATTGTTAGCCAAATCAGTTTTATGCATATGATTATGATTTTGATGTGCTAATTTTGTCTACAACAGTACAACCGAAACCACGGGACTCGAGACCCAGTATAAAGTAGGATTGGCAAAATAAATAATCGAATCGTATTCGAATCGAATTATAAATGAATTTGGTTAAAATTTGACTGATTCAAATTCGATTCGTTTATTAAACGAATTGAAATCTCAAGATTCGGATTCGATTTATTTATTAAACAAATATTCAGTTTGATTCGTTAATTGGTTTAGTTGAATTAATAAATAAATCGAATCGAATTTTGATTCGTTTACTATTTGTTTATCCTATAATGAATCGAATTTAATATGAATTCATTTACAAAAATATAATTAATAAACAAAAATTAAGTAAAATAAAATATAAAAAAACTACAAATTTAACATCCTACAAAATACAAATTTATTACCATTTATAATTATTATATTAGCCTTCAAACTTTAAAATTTTTTCATATATATTTATGAATAAATAAATAATCTAATTAAACAAATAATAAACGAATTTTAAACGAATGAATTGTATTTAATTCGTTTATGACACATTTATTAAATGAATTATAAACAAATAAATGAATTAATGTCCTCAAATCCGGATTCAATTCATTTAATAAGTGAATTAAATTAAATTTACTTATTTATTAAATAAATTATTTTTTTCAAAAATAAACTTATTTAATTCGTTTAGAATCAAATTAAATAAATAAATCTCGACTCAAATTGTTACCTATGGTCCAAAGCCACAATTAATTGTTTATTTATTTTTCGTATCACGTTACTTGCAAGTGAGATGGTCACATCAAAGAGTCGGTAGGCCGTATGCATAGAAATGAAAAAGAATATTTTGTTGGGTTGCCGACATGTCATCCACTTGCATCAGATTGTTTTGTGAATCTCCGTTTGTGTTGGGGTCCATCTGGAATTTGGAAGCAACCAGATTTTCTTTCTCTAGGGTACCTTATCCCCATCCCACCACTATTGGAGCTATACAAATTGTCTTATGCCACGTCGTCATCCATTATTTTGCCACGTGGTAGCTCTCATGATTGGGTTTCCATCATTTTCATTTTGGGCCCTTAGCATTGCGGATAAAAGCTCTTTTTATCCTTATAATTTGATTAAAATATCTATTTAATTTTCGTAATTTTAAAAAATATCTTAAAACATCCTTATTAGGATTAAAAGTTATTTTTATATTACTATAATCTTTTTACTCTTTAAATGTTGATTGATGCAATAAATGGATCTACTAACGGCTACTTAAATGCTTTAAAATAAGTCATTATTAAAAATTAATATTTACATATACAAATAAATCTAAAGAAAAAATCATCTTAGCTATGCAAAAATTTTCATTATTATGCACACAAATAAAAATATTAATAAAATAGATTTCATTGATATTTGTTGGAAACAAACAAACTAAAGTTTATAATATAATTTTCAAGTAAGCAATTTCAACCCCACCAACAAAATTCAATGAGATAAAGGATTTCTTTTAGTTACGGGCTTGGTCCGTCAATCACCCACATAAAACTTCTTTCAATTTTTCCCTCACGACCACTCTTTTCAAAAGGACTCTTCTACCCTCAAAGAGTAATTTTTAACTTTTAACTTTAGGATATACTTCAAATTGTGAGGATCAAATAGGCACTTTGATCAAACTATGGGAATTAAAAAAAATTTGAGTAATAATAAACATCTCAAATGTTTTATCTCAAATTTAATCTCAAATGATGTGTCATTATTAATTGAGTGGTTGGTAAAAAAAAAATTAAAGTAATTTTTTGAGGTAAAAAATTTAAGATATAAAGCCTATTCTAAAAGCTTTTACCTTGATTATGGTTATCACTGTTTGTTTGATTTTTATTTTTTTTTCTAGAAAGAAAATTCTGCTTTATGTTACCACTGCTTTACAAAAGAACTTATTAATTAAAAGCAGCTTCTTTTTAGATTGTGTAGTATGTAATTCAAATTTTACTAAATTCTTATTTTTTTAATGCTAAGATGGCAATTGGACTATTGTACGTAGACGTTTCACATAAAAAATTTAAATTCCTCAAGATGTTATATATAAGTTGACTTTTTTAACAAAACGTCTTTGAAAAATTAATAAACAATCAAAAAAAAAAAATTTTTTTAATTTTTTTTTGTATATTCGTACTATTTGTTTAGATTATCAATCATCGAAGAAGTATTCGAAAATTGTTTGCCATGTAAGTACTTATCATCTACCAATAGAAAAATGAAAAAATAAATATTTGAATTAATTAATAAGTCACAATCAACGTTCCCTTCGGTTGACACTTTGTTACCATTGACTTGCTATTCAAACCACGCCTTGTGCGTTGTAAATTTATAAGTTCACGTTTGCCTTTGATTTTGCATTATTATTATTTTTTAATGATGTAAGGTAACTTAATTCTACAGAGCAGCCGCCCTCGTCATCAGTAAACCTCAAGCAAACTCTACGTCGTTTGTTTCCCCTTTTTTTTTCCCCGTAAACGACAGCAACACTACGTCGTTTCATCCGTTCAAATAGCACTTCAGAATTTGAGCTTACCATTATTGAACTGTAACCGGTTCCATAGGAATTTGCTTAGTTAAGCCATTTGAGCCACCAAGCCGAATTTGGGACGCCGGGCACGCCTACCGATGTGATAATAACCATTTAAACCCATCAAAAGTGCTTTTTTCTCCGGACCTTCGGGTCGCAGCAGAAGCACTTCCTAATTGGAGCTTTCAGCTTTCAAAATTCAAAGCGCAAAGAAGAAGGCGCATGGCCTGTTAAAAAAAAAAAATTGTATTATTGCGAGTGTATAAGGCTGCGAATTCAAAGTTGTTCTTTGTTTTGGAGACCTAAGCAACGCCAATCAAGACCCATCAACTTAAAAACTGCAGGCCTACCCGCCTTTTTACTTCAATAATGTGTCACTTTAATGAATCAACTTCGGCTTTTTCTTTCCTTTCAGTTTTTATGTATTGAGCCAGTGAAAGAAAGAGCAGTCCCTATTGATGGGTTCCTATTGATCCAGTCTCATTAGAAATGTATGGATTGATCGAGCTTGAAAAAATTTTACGTGGGACAGATACATCACATTATTTGTAAGCATATTGTAAAGTCTAAAATTATTACTCTTAACACATAAAATGACAACAATATGATACATAATTCTCTCAATAACGTTATGATCAAAATACATGTAACACGTAACGTCCTGTATTAAACTTTATGAGTAAGCAAATTAAATCAAGCCTAAGTCTAGTGTGAGCTGGATTCAAACCTGCTAATCTCTTGTGTAGGAATTTATATATCCTAAATTATAAATGAAGAAGCTTAAGGTAAGAGGAATATAGCAAATCCCATTGATGATGAATTAGGCAGGAGCCAGCCGTCCAGTCAGGCTCGTGTTTTGTAAGTTGCGTACCAGGATTCAACACTTGAACTAATAAAACTATTCAATTTTCGAGCAGCCTAATAAATAGTGCAATGGACCCGCAGATTTTGCTTTTCCACCTAGTTTTCATGATTCGTTACGAATGTTGTTGGTCCACACTTGTCCATTTTTCTCAATTTTGTCCGAAGGTCGGTCCCTAATCTTTCTTTTTTGTTCGGTAAAAAAATTATAAAGTGGAAAAAACTACAACCCCGTGTTTAAAACATTAGACTAAATCTTTTCTTAATGTAATCTAATATCACGGATGTTAGAAAATGACTAAACTTACGTAGTTTATTGAAATAAGTAAACTTATGTTCGGTAACTCCACACAGTATGCACCCACCCGTTCTTACGGTCTTGCGAAAAGGACGGCCTATAAACTTGAGTCTAAGTACTGACCTATACTAGGGAGTTAGGCTATACTTTCGAAGTTGAAATATAGATTGTACTAAAAGAATAAACACTTTTAGTACAATCTAGAGGTCTGCTTTATATAACTTCATAAATCAATTAATTTTTTCGTATATAATTAATTTTGTACTTTTTTAATTTAGAGGGTTAAATTACACCAAAATTTATAATTTTGGTTAAAAATTCTATTAACTTTAATAGTATGGTAGTAAAACGATAAAAATTAGAACATTAAATAAGTAAAAATAATTGTATGAGAACCTAAATGATAAAGTGATATGTCAAAAAATCATTGGATGGTAAAATGATAATATCCGTATTACGTACAATATTAGGCTCTCTCTACGGCTCTCACTTGCAACTACACCAATGGCAATTTTTTCATTGTAATTATTAACAACGAAAATGTTGTAATTGATTAGAGAAAAAAAAAACTTATTACTGTTTAAACAAATAAGGATTGTAAAGCAGTGGGTTCCTAAACCAAAGTAGTTCAATATTATTCAACTTAATTTTACACTTGATTCGGTAAAATCTTTTTGTTGAAATTTCGTTACCGACTAATTTCTCATGTGCTTTTCGTGCGCAAACAATTTGAAATATTTTGACAAGCATGCGGACGTTGATCTCATCTCGTGACGGTCAAACAATCACCCGCCGGTCTGAATCGAAGGGCGACAGGTGAGAGCGGGGACCACGTATCAATTAATATTTTGACAAGCGATCAATAAAACAGACGATAAAATCCGAGGAGGACGTCGGTCCCCGCATTGTACATACAGCCACGTGGCAGAAGGGCATGCTCTTTGCAGAAAAGTCATGGGTTTTTTTATTTATTAATTATTGATTTTCTAAAGCGTAAATATACTTTTACAATTTTACTAGTCGGTAAAGATTAAATTTAAAAAGAAATAAATAAAGCAACACACTCAACAATTACTTTTGGCAAAAAAAATTAGTAAATTGCATTAAAAAGGTTAGAAAAAGTCAATAATATTTCGTCTCGAGGGTGTGAATATAATAAGGCCACAATGGCTCAAATTTAGTGAATTACGTTACCAACCTAGTCGACTCACCTAACAATCACTCGAGACAATAAAAGTTTTGTAAATACATTTTGCTTTATAGTTAGCTTGTTAAATTACTTAATAGCATTATTCTTATGGGATTAGAATTTTCTCTTAGCCATTTTCTCTCTTAGTCTCTTAGATTTAGTTAAAAAAAAACTGTCTTAATTGTAAATAAAGCGAAAAAACTAACTTGATTGTCAATGTTAAAATTGAATCTAACCACTTATTTCACTTAGAGAGACAACGAGAGAAAAATATTAAGAAAGCATCATTATTGTATTCTTATGTTAATTAAAGAGATGAGCAAGAGTTTTATGAACAATTTATAAGATCAAATGTTAATTTTTTTAAAACCATTATCACCATCAATATTCATAGGGATATCAAATATCACCATAAATATATACTCATAAACATTCTTACGCATTAATGTTTTGTTGTTTATGTTATTATTATTTATAAAAGCCATATATTTCTTTTCTAGTTAGTACTGACACAGAAAGAAAATGTTCTAACCAATCCTTTCTCATAATTTTTTTTTTTCTTACAATCCTCCTCAAATGAGGTATTGCATTAAAAAAAATGAAAAAAAAATGCAAGCAACGCGTAATTAGGAGAAACATAACAATAAACTCGAGATCAATTGAATAATAAAAAGTATGAGAATGCGGGAGAATTCTAAGCATCAAGATTCAGATCATCTCAATTTTGGGGATGATTCTACCCTGTAAGTGAGTCACATGCTGTCCTCAAGATTCACAAAATAGTCGATGATTGCGTTGGCTCCGCAACATGACCAAAACAAAAGTGCTTACACAATAACTGATATTGGAACATACAATTAAACCATCGATTACAGGTTTTATAGAAGGGGTTGGCCAAAAGATAAACAACAATAGTGTGAATTTATGGCCAAAATTTTTTTAGTGTGCTCAATAAAAATATTCCTCGGAAGTTGGGTACAAGTGGACATTGGAAACATTATTTATTAGAAAATATTCCTTTTCCGCGCACGAGGGAAACGAATGGAAACTTTAGCCGAGCCGAGAGCCGAGCCGAGCCGAGAAAGGGAGATTAATTTGTATGAGAGCCCCATCTTAAACGTCCTGGACCAAGAACGTCCAAATCGCTGATGCTTCGAAAGCAGAAACCTGATTCTTGTGCTATCCACGTGTCGTGGCCCAATTGGCAATATTAGTTTCTTCTAACATCAACTCCTCTCTTTGCATTTCCCAATCTCTGTTTTGTTTTCGTTCATCCTCCATTTTTCAAAAAAACACTCTTTTATATCTTTTCTTCACCGGAAAAACAGAAAAGGAACGGAGTTATTTCTCCGTCAAGTACGAAATTAGATTCATCCAAAAAATCTTAAACTACGACGTCGTGTTGTACCTCGCGTTGTAGATGATGTTGATGTTGATTACGTGAAGAAAATTTTCAAAATTTAGCGTGGAGTGTAAGTTGTTTTTTTTCTTGTCTTTTCTTGTTTCATTCAAGCTTAAAAAATCTGTTTAAGTTCAGAGCAGAAGTTATTCTACTGAAAGTATTTTTTTCCCGAAATTAATCGAGGAAAATTTTGTAAATTTTTGTTTTTTGGGGGAATTGTTGGTGTTTCTGGATGGTTAATTTGGACTGTGAAGTGACTGTGAATAGAAAAATTGGATTTTGGTTCGGTGGAATGAGGATCTTGATGAAATTTAGAATTAAAAATGTTACCTTCAAGCTGATTTAGTGATTAATTTTGTGTAATTAAAAAAGAGAGGAAAAAAAAAGAGAAAAAATAATGAGGAATTCGGGGATAGTGTGAGTGGTAAGCATGAGTTGCAGCAACAGTGAAAAGAACAGAGTAGGAAGAGAAGGGGGGGAGCAAGAGCAAAACCAGCACGTTTTGCGGGGTTCTGTCGAGAAAGAATCGAGTGCCGTCGTGAAAAATGGATCGATAACGGCCCCGCAATTGACCATGGATCAAAGTCTGCTTGTTGACCCGAAATTATTGTTTATTGGCTCTAAAATTGGTGAAGGAGCTCATGGGAAAGTTTATGAAGGAAGGTCAGTGTCAACTCCGCTTCTTTGGTTTAATAATAGTTTGTTTTAAATCACTATATTTTGCATTTAATATGTATCGCATTGAATTTTAAGACTCTTTTCAAAATGGGTGTGTATTTGTTTAGATATGATAAAGTTGCTGCTACAAACAATGTTATGACTTATGAACGAATTTTACTGTCCGTCCTGTACAATGGGTGTAAAAAATACATTGAATGGGAGCTAGTGTCTTA
This sequence comes from Murraya paniculata, assembly GCA_030449075.1. Taxonomy (NCBI): domain Eukaryota; kingdom Viridiplantae; phylum Streptophyta; class Magnoliopsida; order Sapindales; family Rutaceae; genus Murraya; species Murraya paniculata. The sequence goes on along the minus strand of JAEVFN010000014.1, from coordinate 573,603 downwards.
GTTACATAGGTGTAGTCTAATACTTTTCCAGGTATGGCGATCGGATTGTTGCTATCAAAGTTCTTAATCGTGGGAGCACTTCAGATGAAAGAGCTCTGCTTGAGAGCCGTTTTATTCGTGAAGTGAATATGATGTCTAAAGTAAAACATGAGAATCTTGTCAAGGTGAGTGTCAAGATCGAGAATGTGTCATATTTGTTTGGCTTTGATAGTTGCATCCAACCCTTTAGTTCCTCTATTATATCTATTTTGCTGAACTTGGTCTTTTTTTCCTTGTTTTTTTTGCCTTTGCAGTTTCTTGGAGCTTGTAAGGATCCACTAATGGTGATAGTGACAGAGCTATTACCAGGGATGTCGCTTCGAAAGTATTTAGTTAGCCTTCGTCCAAACGAATTAGATCTTCATGTGGCTTTAAATTTTGCTCTTGACATAGCTCGAGCCATGGATTGTCTGCATGCCAATGGGATTATACATAGAGATTTAAAACCTGGTATGTCTTGAGCATACTTTGTCTGGGTAATGTTCATTATGTTCCTATAGGCTTCATTGTATTGATCCTGGGTTCATTTAAGGGGTCATCTAGTTTTTAATTTTTTTTTTATTTTTTTAAATCTTTTTATGGGCATTTGGAGCATATAAGGACATCCAGTTTTAATCTTGTTTCTCTTCTTCTTTTTTAATCTTGTTTCTCTTCTTCTTACATTCCGCTGCTTTGTTTTATGTGTATGATAAGAACAAATGTGGCAGTCAAGGCCTTCTTGTGCTAAATATGGTTTTTGCATATCTCTAGATGCTTTAACTGATTGTTTTTTAGATGGGATGATTTGCACTTATAATTTTAATGCAAATCCCAGTTACTCAATGCAGAATGTCAACTGTTGTTTAGCATGTTGTATTTATCGTAGTTCAAGGTCAATGTCTGATTCTTAATTGAAATTTATGCAGACAATTTGTTGCTTACAGCAGATCAGAAGTCTTTGAAGCTTGCAGATTTTGGTCTCGCGAGAGAAGAAACTGTGACAGAGATGATGACTGCAGAAACGGGTACTTATCGCTGGATGGCTCCTGAGGTTTGTGCCCTCTTTGTATGAGCAGTTTTTAGATTTTGTTTGCTCGAATGGTTCCCTTGTTTCATTCACTTGGTTGGGCCTTGTTTCATTCACTTGGTTGGGAACGTAGTATAAGAATCTTCTAAAATTTTTTATGCTCTAAGTCACATCAAGAAAGTGGTGCATTTCTAGGGTTCCACACTACCCTTCTCCTGCTGTGGCTACAGTATTCCCCTTTCTATAATTTGGAGGGGTTGCATGTACTGTTTGTGATGGTTTATCTTATATTTAAAAGTTCTGTTATATATATATATTTTTTATTTTATTTTTCCTGTTATTAGCATTTCCTTCCCCTTTTTCTGCATTTGAACCATACGTTATTAGATTTCTGATTGCTCAAGACACTGAAGTACAAACTCAGGGACAATCTTAAAACACTAGGACTTAATTATTTTAGTTGAGTTGTTGAATGACTGGTGTTAGACTTGCTGGCTTTCTTTGTTTCTATCTACTGCATCAGAGAAACTAAGGATTTACCTGCACTCTATGCAAACTTTTCCTGCCCAATGGTAACTCTTTTAGTCTTTTACCTGTAATTTGTACATCTCTTTGCAGTTGTACAGCACAGTGACATTGCGTCAGGGAGAGAAGAAGCATTACAATAACAAGGTTGATGTTTACAGCTTCGGAATTGTCTTATGGGAACTGTTAACCAACCGTTTGCCATTCGAAGGCATGTCAAACTTGCAGGCTGCTTATGCTGCTGCTTTTAAGGTTCAAGAATCAATATATACACCATAAATCTCTATTGCATTTGTTCATTACAGATTATGAATATTGAAAAGAATATATTTCGAACCAGATAATCATTGTTGTTTGTGATGTAGCACGCGAGGCCAAGTCTGCCAGAGGATATATCCCCGGATCTTGCATTTATTGTTCAGTCGTGTTGGGTTGAGGACCCTAACTTGAGACCAAGCTTCAGTCAGATCATTCGCATGCTCAATGCCTTTCTCTTCACGCTCAGACCACCTTCACCATCTGTTCCAGAATCTGATACCAATGAGGCAGCTGGCACAAGTAATGGGACCATGACTGAGTTCTCTGCTCGTGCAAGAGGAAAGTTTGCTTTCCTTCGCCAACTTTTCACTGCTAAGAGGACCAAGAACTTGCAATGAGTGGGGTAAATTTTGGATAATTTCTTTTGTTCCAATTCAAAGAAAGTTGGCATGCAATAGTAGGTATATATTTTTGGCGAATCTCTGGTTTATTACCCTAACGATGACGATTAGCTGAGGATGAAAAATGTTGAAACGAAATGATGTTAGTGAGTAAACTCAACTGCAAAATAAGAAAAGAGACAAAAATATAATTATTTACATGACTACTTGTAAAGGAGATACATGGTTTGAACTCTTTCGTGTTCATATCAATTTTACTTCATTTCAAAATTGTGGTTATATTGCAATTGAGCAATTATTTTCAGTTTTTGTCTAGCTGGTAAAAATTTTTCGTGGCAAGTTGTCCGAACTTGCATGCAATAGTTAGTGAGCCGCATTGCCATGTTATGCTGTCGAGTTAATCCACAATTTCAACACTATTCATAACATAGTTAGTGAATCGCGCTACCACATGATGTTGTCTGGTCAATCGATAGTCACCATTTACATGCTAGAATACGTGCATATGGGGGTTGTATTTTTTTCTAAGAAAATTGTATTTAAATTCGTTATGTTCTTTGATGGTTGTCGCTTGCGGTGAAAACGATCACCTTATTATCCCTTTACTAAGTTACCGACGCATGAAAGTCAAGACTTACAAGGTTTTTAATGCGTAAAATAGTGATTTGATAGGATATTAAACTCAGAATAGTACATCGTTAAGGTAATATAATCTATGACCTGGTCATGATGCCCCATTTTGAAAAAAATTAAATTATTTTATTGGACAGCTTAAAAATGTGACTAAAGTAGAAAATCTGGCGGTTTGACCAGGGAAAGAGAAAAATCAAAAGTTTTGGTCATCGATTTTGAATGGAGTAAACGACCCCGTTTGGAAGTCGCTGGGTAAAGATGTAGAGTTTCTCAAATCCCCGGCTGTGTCTTTAACCAAGGGTGCTTCCTAGTTATAACTTTCTTCAATTACGCACTTAAATATTAAGAAAGTTCAACAGTTTGAATTTTGGTCAAATCTAGACATTTAAATGGTTCTTAAAATTCGCCTAAGGCTGACAGTAGATCTTGTTTCAAAATAAAATTTAAAGCTCTATGGCAAAATGAAGTAATTATCTTCTTCTTTTTCTTTTTAATGATGATACAACCACAAATTCTTTTACAAATTTAGTTTGTACAAACTGATTTGATATTAATTCATTGGTTGAAAGAAAATATAAAATAATAAAAATAAATCATGTGAATCAAAAGATATTTAATTCAACTAATTCAATCATACCACATCAGTTTGTATAAAATAAATTTATACAAGAGTTTGGGGTTATATTATTACTATTTTTTTTAATATACTCAAAAATTCTTGAGACTTTTCTAGGTTCACTAAATTCTAAATTGGGTACTAATCTTATTTTTAATAGGGATGACAAAATCATCAACGGGTTAGCCATCCTTATTAAAAATTCTTGAGACTTTTTTAATTCACTAAATTTTAAATTAGATATTAGTCTCATTTTTAATATGGAAGGCAAAATCCTCCACGTGATTTGGACACCCACGGGCCCTACCCCAAATGATGTAAGTTTTGAATAATTTTTTAAGAATGAGGTGAGGAATGAGAGAAAAATAATCATAAAATTCTTAATAGGATAGAGTTTGATTTTATACTTCCCACCCCATCCCCACCCCTACCCTAACCCTCATTATATATAAGTATTCTTTAATTTTTATTCAATAGTTTTTTTATCAATTATAATATTAGTTAATAAATTTTCTTTTTATTTTTACTAATATAAATAGGATATAACTAAAAGAAACCCTATAATATAATTCTTATTCCACCATAAAATATTATTATATTTTCTTTTCTATCTTAAAGTGTTGCTATCTTTAAATATTTTTCAGTTTTGATTATATTTCAGGATATTGTTTCAAATTTTTGAAGATTTTTTTAAATAATTTAAATACTTTATAATATAGTAATGATTGTATTTAAGTATCTAATTTTTAATTTACTGAAATCAAGTATTTATACTTAGTATAAAATAAGTAAATAAAAAATTAGATGGGGATGAGGAAATCATTCCCCACATGAGAATTTCTCATCCACATTCCACTCAATTAATTAAAGAATAGAGAAGAAAATAGAGACGAAATTTTAAATGTAATGAAGAATAAAATATGTCGCTTTACTCCCACTCCACCCTATTGCCATCCCTAATTTTGAAGGTGAAAGTTGAAAGAGTTAAATTCTGTGTAAAATGAAAATTAAATTCTATCAATTGGTAGAATTAGAAATGTCGATCGAAATAAGGGTTTTTCTAAGTTACAGCTGCTGTAACTTACAGCCGCAACTTTTTCGAGTGAACAGTAACTCCACATGGTTACTGTTCACTCGAAAAAGTTGCGGCTGTAAGTTACATAAGTTGTAACTTAGCAGCTCCCTCGAAATAAAGGTGAGTTACGTAACTCTTGCGCTGGTCAAAATTTTTTCTGGGGGCCAAATTTATCCTTCTTTTACAGTTAAGTCAAGATTTGCAAATTTTTAAAATTTTACTTTTGACCCAGTTTATCTTAATCTTACAGTTAGGTCCAGAGAAACAATTTGGACGCGGGTTTTCAATTTCATACCCGGATTATGCAGATTGCAGCCCTTGAACCCGGACTGAGTACTCAAAGTGAATTACCTTAGATTTGTTTTGACGTGCATTATGGGTAATATATGTTTGGCGTTATATGGAATGTGTTGAATAAAATTTTTTGTCTGTTTTTTTTTATAAAAAAAAAACGTTAAAAATTGAGAAATTCGGCTCAAAGAAGTTGATGTATTGCACAACAAAACTTATTGAATTTAATAATACTGATCACTGACATAAAATTCAGGACTCCGGTTTTCTAGAGTAAAGCCAAAACCATGATTCTTCTTCGGTTTATGGAATCCAATTATAAATTATTTTCTCACAAATATTCACCACCAATTCGAAGAAAAAAAAAATCTTTTTAGAATTTCTTGAAAATTGTTTGAAGAAAGAAAACCAATATACAGTAGTCCAATTTAGTTTTTTTTTTTTTTTTTTCCCATAAAGAAACCTATCTCTGACTCACTGTCACCGTAGACTAAGCAAGCGAAAGTAAATTAATGCGTATTTTTCTTCCTTACATCATCGCCGTTGGATCACATCTAACGCTCACTTCATCCAAAATCTTGCGCAATTCAAAGGTCAACATTTTGGACAAAACTTACACGCTAAAGAGCAGAACATGTCATTTTACTCTGTAAAATTTTTAATGACTCGAGAGTCAATGCCTTAAGTTACCGAAAGTAGAAGAAGAAAGAGGGAATCATACACATACAGACACAGTAGATATAGCTATTGCTGAGATTATATAGGTAATCTATCATTCGATTCAAGATCTGGATGAGATTCAAATTCCGTAGCTTTGTTCAAAGGTTTCATTAGTCAACAATTTGTTGCCTGTTTTTGATCAAGAATTTAACTTAAACCGAGAACTGGGTTTTTGATTTTGGGGTGTTCAAGGAACTGGGTCTGTTTTTGATTTGCCTCGAGTTTCAAAATTTCAAAGCTTTGCTGATGATAATCAGTTGCCCGACCTGATTTGGTGTGTCTTGGGAACTGGGTCGGATTTTGGTTCCCCTAAGGTTTGATGAAAGATGGGTGAAAATGCAGCAGCTTTGCACACAGCTGCAAACTCAGTGCAGGCTTTGGGGAGAGGTTTTGATGTGAATTTTGACACGAGGTTCTTGTACTGTAAAGGTGTTGCAGGCTCTAGAGTAGTTGAGGTTGATGAAGAACATAAGAAGGATCTGTTTTTGTATGATGACATAGTTGTGCCTAATGTTTCTAGGGACATTAAGAACTCTCAAGAGTCTATTGGAAGGCAGAGCTCTGGTGTTTGTACTTTTCCTGAGGTAAGTTTGTTATTCTTTTCGCTTTCTTTTGTCTAATTAAAGCAATAAGTGTTGGTTTTTGTTGTTTCATGATCTAAGTTTAGAGTTAGGTGTTTGAGAATTGTGTTTAGGCTGGTGTTGAAATGATGCCGGCTTTCTCTAAAATTTTAATTATTTGTTTTCTCGGAGAAAGAGATGTTGATTCGAAGGCAAATTGGTGATTGGACATTCATATTGAGAAAAAATAATTTACAACTGAGTAATTTGAAACTTTTTCAGTTATGTATAGTTATAATCATTTTCTCCTTCGTCATCACTCTAGTTTACTGCCCTATATACGCTGTTTCTCCCATGTTGATCAGAATTTTAATATCTGTTGGGGATTCATATTTGGAATGTGTTGAATTGGTCCAAGAGCTAGTAACTCTTTAGCAACAAGGGAGTAGTTTTCTGGTTATTCATGGAAACTACCTCAGAAGTTGAGCTCAAGCTCATATTTCTAGGTCTGTGAGGCTACGAGAAGGAAAAAATAAGTTAGATGCTTGACGAATTAAGATTGAACCAGTCCACTCTGTGGCAAGCATTTTGCAGTATAGCTTCATGGCCGTAAGAAGCACTCTTATTTTATTTGACATCTGATGAAATTCAACGATGGGTGACAAGTAGTTTGTTGAGAGTACTGATGGGCATTCGGTGCCACTAGTTTCAGAGTTTGACATGGAAACAAAACCATATTTGTCAGGTAGCTTGGGAGCAGACAAATCAAAATATACATGAATAGACATTGGTTGGAGAAACCGCGTATTTTTTTTTTTTTTTCCTTTTTTTCATGAGAATTGGCTTAGGAATGATTCAGTTTTGACCAAGCATAGTTTATGAACCTAGAAACTTGGCTTGGCTGTTTTGTGGGGAGGGTGGTGGGAGAAGGAAGGGAGAGAGGACTTTGCCTAATTCTGTTGGCATCAGGATGGAAATGCAAATCAGAGAGGAGTTGTTTTTTTTATAAATTTAAGAGTGTTGGGTGTAGTATACTTCAATATTTACTTTGTTTTGTTTCGTTCTAATATGTTTCTTGCAATCAATAACTGCAGATGGTAGAGTATTTTAATGAGAAGGCTAATCTCTCTGGAGGTTTTCCTCTTGGTAGTTTCAATGCTGCATTTAGCTTCACTGGTTCAAAGCATATTGATGCTGCAGCCACAAAGACATTGTCAATGGATGGGTTTTATATTCCACTTGCCAAAGTTGGGCTTAAATCTCCATTAGTCTTGCAAGAAAATGTAAAACGGGCTATCCCAGCATCTTGGGACCCTCCTTCATTGGCAAGGTATGGATGCTTGAATCATTAAGAGGAAAATATTGTTAATGTAGCTTGGAACAATACGTAAATATTTTTTTTTTTGTTGACAGCTTTATTGAAAATTTTGGGACTCATGTCATAACATCAGTGACTATTGGTGGTAAAGATGTGATATATGTTAAACAACATCAGTCATCACCTTTGTCAACCATGGAGATTAAAACCTATGTTCAGGATGTTGGAAATCAGAGGTTCTCTGACAAGGACAGTCTTACGAGTTCAGGTCAATTGAAATTGAAGGATAAGGCTAGTTCCCGAATATTTCTTTGTATTTGGTCTTCCTTCCATATAATACTGTGACTTCTTGATCCTCAGGGACTTACTATTTGTAACTTTTGAGTTTGCAGGGTCTTGATCCTGGCTTGTTCAACAGCCAAGGAATATACCCTCAACCAACAAGTGCACCATATCTTACTGGGAAAGAAGTATGTAGACTTCCTATGATTATTATTCTCAGAATCTCCATTTTACTTCATATGCTAATGGTCCATTTTCTCTTTAAAGTATTGTCTATTAATTCTTCTATATTTTGTTATTAAATTACCGTGAAGTCTTGAACTCAGAACTTTCTGGAAATCTCATTGATGCAGGATGTTACAGTCATTTTCCGGAGGAGGGGAGGTGATGATCTGGAACAGAACCACAGACAATGGGCAAGAACTGTCCGTTCCTCTCCGGATGTCATTGAGATGACTTTCATTCCTATCACTGCTCTCCTTGATGGGATAACTGGAAAGGAGCACCTGACTCGTGCTATTGGTCTCTATCTTGAATGTAAGACAGTTGAAACAGTGTAATAGAGGCTCATGCGCTTTGTTAATAGTAGTACAAATAGTTCTAACCATCAGCTTCAAAATTTTTCTGCACAGACAAGCCTCAGATTGAAGAGCTGAGATATTTTCTAGAGTTTCAGATCCCTCGGGTGTGGGCTCCTGTACAGAACAAGATTCCTGGCCAACAGAGGAAGGAACCTGTTTGCCCATCTTTGCAATTTAGCATGATGGGGCAAAAGCTTTACATCAGCCAAGAGCAGGTAAAGGTTTTATTAGCTCAGTCTATATGATGTTAGGTAGTATTTGGTTGTTTCAAGAAAATTGAATTATGTCATGCATTTGATATAGCAACCAGAGTTTGTATCTGGTGTTTAACCATCTTCTGTATGACCTAATAGTTTTTCCGCTCTGACCTTTCAAGAACTTGAATGAATGAAATTATGTCCATAACACTAGTAGTTTAAACTACCAAGATTATCATTTATGCGCTGAACAGCAGATCAGTTGATCGCTTTTAACTCTGGATTCATGAAAATGCAGATATCAGTTGGTCGAAAGCCTGTTACAGGCTTGCGATTATGTCTGGAAGGAACCAAGCAGAATCGATTAAGTATTCATCTTCAGCACTTGGCATCTCTTCCAAAGATTTTGTTTCACTACTGGGACACCCATGTGGCAATTGGTGCTCCAAAGTGGCAGGGTCCTGAAGAGCAAGACAGTCGATGGTTTGAGCCAGTAAAGTGGAAGAATTTTTCTCATGTGAGCACTGCACCAATTGAGAACCCTGAAACTTTTAATGACCTCTCTGGGGTCTACATAGTCACTGGAGCTCAACTTGGAGTATGGGATTTTGGTTCAAAAAATGTCTTGTACATGAAGCTTTTGTATTCTCGGCTACCAGGATGCACCATACGAAGATCTCTATGGGACCATTCTCCAAATGACAAGTCTAAAAAGGTTGCTTCCACAGGAACGGCCAACTCTGCTGACTCTAGTACAGGTTCAAGAGAAAACATTGCAGGCAACAAGTTGGTGAAATTGATTGACATGTCTGAGATGAGCAAAGGTCCACAAGATCCTCCAGGTCATTGGTTGGTGACAGGCGGAAAACTTGGGGTTGAGAAAGGCAAAATTGTTTTGAGAGTCAAATACTCCTTGCTCAATTATTGAGTGTATAAACTATTAAGTTAGTTTTTGAATGATAGTGTGCAGGAAAAAGGTGGTGTTTAGATCCATAAGGTTTTGTGTTCGTCGTGCCTGTAAACAGATCCAATTTTGATGAACTAAGTTGAATGGTTGAGGTCCTTGAGGATGTGTTATGTAGGTGGCTTTGAACACGCACTCTTCCATTATTGGTGGCAAATTCCTTTTTCTTCAGAAATTCCGTGAATTTGAAGAAATGCCAGTTTCTTCTCAAGTATGAAGGGATTCAGAGATCAACCCCATGATGATTTGCTTGCAAATTGACCCAAAAAAAGGCGGATAACGTATCAAAAGACGGACAATGTGAGCCAGTGATAATCAGTTGAAGTTACTCAATAAAAGTGGCATTTATTAATCAACCCAAACTCTGTTTTTAAACAGAGTTGGTGTTATACAAAACACACATAATTTAACACAATTGCTGGTCGTAAATGCTAAAATAAAGTCATTTTCACACATAAGCCTAGCGGGTGCCCATTCGTCACCTCTGCATAAACCCTTCTCTTACTGCTTTACAATAAAAAAACATATTTGGGAAACATGCAAAATTTCTATAATTCACCTCCTTCAAAAATCTGGCCAAACTTCCAATTAGCAGGCACAACATTGTAGCTGGTAATAGTTCTTCCGTCACTTGTGGTAACTTTAAAGGAGAGGCTTTGGCCATCCAAGTAAGAATTACTCTGCCAATTTTGGCCCCAATTTCTTGACATTGCTTGCCACCCTGTTTTTGACCCCTTGATGAACACAGCCTTCACATCACCAGCGCCCCCCACATTTGTTATCAGAACCAGGTTAAAGTATGAATGGCCATTGATGGTGAATCTTATGCCCCCTTTCTTCACGCATGGTACCCTGCATCACAAACCAAAAATTTAAAGAACAACAATAATGATGATGATGATGATGACAACACTGATTTTTAGCAATTTTCAGGAAATTGGGGTGCTTGCTTGGATTGCAAGCATTAGTTTCAAATCATAATAGAACGACTTGAACAATATCAAGTCTAGTTTTACGTAAAAGACTCATTCTGATAGCTAAAGTTTTCGGAGCAAGCAATTACAGAAAGACCTTCTGAAGAGGACGGGGACGATTCCAGCTCGATATTGTGCAATGTGCAAGAAAGCAGGCTGGGCCAAATCAAAATGTTGAAGAGGGGGATTGCACCAGCCGCCATTGTCATTAGACAAAGCATAATTAGGAGGGCAAAAGTTGGTGGCAGTCACAGTGATGGTGCCAGGGAGGCACCATTGCGGATCATTGACGCAGCGTATCTCATAGCATGCACCGCAGCTCACTCCATTGTTGAACAGAGTCGTGCTTAGAGCTGCTGTGTTTGTGCCATAACCCTGGCTGTACAAGTTTCCATACCCACAAGCTCCCCCTAGAAATTTAATTATAAAGTAAATAATCATTAATATATACATGTAATTAAGTGCACACACATATATACATATTAGCTAGAGAAAAGAAATGGAAAATGCGAATAAGAACTCACCCATTGTGCCAGCGGCGTCACTGCCACCATAAAACGTGGCATGTGCAATTTGCCAGCCACCGTAGTCCCCATTTATAACGTGAACGAAAATGCTGCTGAAAATGAACAAAACAAGAAATGGAAAATTTTTCATGGCATTAGCTTTAGTGGCCATTGTGATTATATGCTTCTGCTTCTGTTGATCGATTATATTTTGCTGCTTAGACCAAGGCTTGACAGAAAATAGAACGAAGCAGACGCTATTTATCCGCGATCATGATGAGAGGCCGAGAGGGGAATTGAATTATTATTATTATTTTTATGAGAGAAAACGTTATCACGTTTGTGCCGACCTAACTGCCCAAGTAAATAATTTTTTTCAAATCTTTTTTTTTTTTAATTTTAATTTTGATATTAAAATGAATTAAAGATGTACATCATGAAAGCTTAAAAAGTACATGCCTGCGTTACCAAATACGGCCAAATAATTTATAATTCTCTCTTTTCTCATGTCCTTGGCCGGACTATTCTTATCACAAGCATTTTCCCTACGCCATTGTTTATTATTTTTTGTTATTAATCTTATCATTATATTGACTTCTTAATGAGGAATATGATAATGATAAACGGAAGACGGTGACCGATTAATTTAATTAGTTAAATTTTTTTTTAAAAAAGTCAACGATAATAGTATATGAATGAGCCCTCTGCTTTTAGCTCTGTTATTGTTAAAAAAAATGTTTACTAATAATGTCACTAAGTATTACAAGAATAGATCATAGATCATGATACATTTGTGATTAAGGTTTTTCGGTGTTATGAAATAGAATCGCTATATATTTTTTTTCAATCATATGTGGATGTCTAGTTAGTTGATGAGCATTAATGGTAAATAGAAGTGATCGTTTATAAAAATCTTTTTGCAAATATTCTTTGAAAATGAAGCAATCAAGCCAATATACGAGGATCACAAGCATGCCCTAAACAAGTTTAAAATTAATCAATAATATTGATAAAATTCGATAGTTCTTTGACTACGGTAGAAAGACCAGGAAAGAAAAATCCTATTGGTTGTTTGAAAGTTCACGGGAGGTAGCTCATATGAACGTGGCAGAGAGCAGAGAGTGACACGTCAGCTAATTTTTGGACTTTTTTAGTGACATGTGACTCATATTGATTGGGTGGTCGCTGACATGCTGGCGGACCAAAATAAGAGAGTTGATGACGTGTCGTTGCTGAGCTGTGTACACGTAGCCGGGTTTCGTGCCGTTTTCTGATATTGAAAATCTTCTGATGTTCAATGTTTGGTGCATCTTCTTTTGCTTTCATTCATTATAATCACAACCCGAAACGAAAACAAAAAGTCTTTAATATGATTTCATTTAATATGAGCTACTACGTGGGGGTTTATCTGTAAACAGAAAATAATGCAGCCTCCTATCAAATTTTGAACGAAATTCACCTTCTTTTCGCAAAGATGTTGCTGCCATTAATGTCCACTCACAACAAATACAGTTTCACTGGCCACTTGTTTCTGGAGGGAGGGAGAAAATATTTAACCTAAAGAGCAAACAACATGAAGAAAATTCGAGAGCGTGGAATATGCATGTTTTGATAGAAATATAGAATTTTGCCGACTAGGCTTTTGATCTGAATGGTGACCAATGTTCTCATCAAAGGTGTGAGCTCTGATTCGAGTCTTTATTTGGAGATTGAAAGTTATTTCTCCCTCATATTTTTTGGGTGGAGATAGATATATCTCCATGTATTGGTATAAATATTTCGAAGCATAGATTTTCGAGCTATATTTAGTAGACCTTTAAAGTGAATTATATCTTTATGTATTGAAATTTAAGACACGAGATTTTCAAACTATATTTAGTGGCATAAAAATTTCGTTTCTTAATAACTATAGATTTTCAAGCTATATTTAGTAAATCTTTAAGGTGAATTATAAAGTGCAGACTTGCAATAGATTTGATATTGTAACTATTTATAGACTTTAACTCATTTAAGAAAAAGAAAAAAGAGTAAGCATTTAAGAAAAAGAAAAAACAGTAAGCACTTAAGAAAAAGAAAAAACAGTAAGCTTTAGAAATAGGGTATTTTAAGAGGAGCCATTCAGCACAGCTCATTTTATATATAACTAAATGTACGCTACTATAATTATTCAAATGTTACATAACTTCTAAATACACTCAGTTTTAATTCCACAACTAACCCTTCATTTGTATATTTCATTAGAATTTATCAATGAGACTGTCTTTCTACAAATTTAACAGTGTAACTACAAATGGTTCTCACAAATTTGATTAACAAACTCCCAACGCTAATGGAATTATATAACTAGTTGGTTTTCTTTTAAGTTTATGTCCTCTTTGTTTCATCATTAATAAACTTTCCAATTTCCATAAATCTCTTTCTTTATAAGATCAAAACTTTTCATTCTTGAAAGAAACTTAAAGTTAGTTCAAATAATTATTAACAATTTAAATAATTAATAACAACTCTTAAAAATATGCAACTTAATATTAAACAACTCTTAAAAATATGCAACTTAATATTAAACAACTCAAGGTTTCTGTTAATAAAATCTCTCTTTGCACAGCTCACTTCTCTCTCTAACTTGTTGTTTTGTATTTTTTTTTATAATATTTACTTTCTACTCTATACTAAACTGGGAATTTCGGCCTTCTGACTTCCGTGGCGGTGGCTGGACTTTTTTTTTTTTTTTTGGTTCTTCACAGCTTATGGAATTTTGTTTTATTTATTTCTATATCACTAAAGAAAAAAAAAACGTGATAAAAGGCAATGCTTAAAGGTTGTAATTGAGCGGCAAGGCTTTCTTTTTTGCAAAGGAAGTAATTGAATGCAAGGTTATTACTGTAATTGTACACGGGGGAGTTTTATCAAGAATGTAGAGGGATGCTAATAGCTACCCTCTACAACAAATCCGAAACCGAAATGCAATCACTCTTGCCCACACTGTATACTTGCACATGATTTGCCACATCCAACGTGGCCTGGACCAAAACCCTGTACTTTAAACTTAACTGGGCCAGCGCCCTTTTTTTTTTTTTTATTAACTGGGGGCATAACTGGGCTACGTTACAGTCCCAAGTACACAATGGGTCGTGACGATCTGACACGACTTCACATAACGCTGCTTTGTTGTGCAAATTTTAATCTTAATTATCTTTTAGAGTTTATGTTGAATGATAATATGAAATGATAATTGTTATTATTATATACTAATTTGTAGTTTTTTTTATGGATTTGTGTATTTTATATTTAAATTTGAGGGTTTGTGTTAGATCGATATTGAAATTTTAATTTTTTATTTATATTAATTAAATTTAAAATTGAGTATGTTATGTGAAAGTAGGTTATTATTATAAATTTATATATTGAACATATATGATTTTAAATATAAAAACCCTCAAAAAATCTGCGGACACTACTACAAAATTGATAATGCGTTTAATAATTTAAATTTTATATAGATTTAGATTTGACAATGACAAATCCGCTACTGCAAGCGGTGCCTATTTTAACCCCTAGATGTGCTACTCGTCTTCTTCTTGAACCATTTTGTCATTTTGTAGGGTTGCATATTCGACAAAAGCTGGAGATATTTGACCTTCAGAAACCTTCAATAATTCACCTTTGAAAATTGAAAACGATAACAAAGAGAGTTTCCATCATAGTGAATGCTTCAATAACAAATTAAATCACTTTCAATAATAAAGGGTGAGCGAGATTTTTTTAATTTGATATATATCCTTTCATTCTTTTTTCTTGCTTTGTTGATTCATACACAACAATATCAAATTGATTCATTTTCATAGTTAATATTAATCCCTTTTATCTACTAAAAAGATTTCAACCTTTTTTACTTTTTTATCAACATACTTGCATATTTAGAAATTAATAATCTACTAGACTGAGAGACGGAGACAGGGCAGGAGAAAGATTTGGATAAAAAAAAAAAAAAAGCTCTACATTATTTTTTATTTTGTCAAATAAGAGCAATTTTTGAAAATGGATGGAAAAAATTAAAAAGCCAAGACCGACCGTTAAAGGAATTTAAATACCATTACTGCCATAAAGATGCGGCACCGATAATGGCCCACTTGACTGTCACGCCACGGTGTCTGCGACTTACGGGACGGACGGCAAACATGGACCACCTCCATTCCTTCCCATTGGACATGAAGCGATATTGCCACAATTAATTTCAAGTGACCTTCACGTACGAAATCTGACCAACTCCATCCGATTGCTGCCACGTAGCAATAATTTTTTTTAGATGATTCCAATTTTTATACTCCCACTAATTATTTGAGAAAAATATATTTGAAATGCTGATGAGCACTCAAACTTGTGCCCCCACAAAATTGAAGACACAAGCTACAACATTGAACCAAAATCCTAGCAGCGAAGAGATTCATTGGAGTAAAAGGATGAAAATATTTGGAAGGTCGACATTGCATTTATTATTATTGGTAAGCAGGTGGGAGAGAATGACATTGACACGACAATCAATATGGTACACACATGCATTTCCGTCCTAATAAGAAGATGCACCATACTGTCCTAGACAGTAAATACAACAAGATATAAAATATAATGCCCCTTTTTTTTTTTTGGCTTTTATTGCTGAAATGAAAGAATGATTTGTTTTTCTATTTTAAATATTTTTCTTTGCTTTTTACCTGAAATAGATTAAAGAGGCAATTATTGAAGAATTGCCTCTGCCCAACGCCGCTCTATTGATGACCTCGCTACCTAAAAAAGGCACGGCCCATGTGCAGCAATCTCAGTTTATGTCAAATTTGTCGCGTGGCATTTAATTTCCATGCAATGGCATGCAAATTCTGATGCCGAAAATTTCGACTGGCCATTTCCCGTTACTTCTTCTATGCAAATTCTCATCCAGTTCACTCGTGGTTAGAAATGTAGCCTGACGGAACGTGCTTGATTCTAGCTGATTAAATAACATGTTCATCAATTCAGACCTCAAATATGAGTTCAAAGTAATAGACCCACCAAAGGATAAGCGCTTGGTCCAAAAATTTCAGATGACGTATTCAATCTAGCTAGTTAGATTATATTATAAATTTGCTCCCATTGGAATTAACTAGATACATCCAAGTCAAGTTAAAAATTTATTTTAAAATCAGAACCCATTCTCATTCATTAATAATTTATTAGTCTAGTTTGCATAATTAGTAGCTGGTAACTAGATGGCAAAAACCCAATTGAATCTATTAAATCAAGGCCTACAATCTAATTTCAAATTTGATCGGATTTAGTTCGAACGTGCAACCTAATATCAAATACTAACCAAAATTAAATCTATTATTGAAAAACAGAACAAAATCTAAAACTATGTATCTGTCCTTTAATCTTTACGATTTGACTACTTTCTCTTAAAGCTCTAATTTCTCTAAGGCATGTAAATTAATTTAAGTGAAATACTAATAAAAATATAAAAGCAATGAAATAAGGCTGTAAAATTCTTCCTTCCGTCGGTCACAAATCTTGCTCCCACCGATATCATTTTCTGGCTACACCACTGTGAGTTTAGGTTTTTGACGGTTTATATCAAAAGGCCAACCTGTTGAAATTTTGATGAATGCTAATATAGATGGTTTATTCTCCACAACTATTTATTAGAGAAACAATAATTTGTAAAAATATAAATAAGAGCAAGGATATATATATATATATATATAAAAGAAAAGAAGAATTCTGGTAGAAACAACGTTAAATCGATGCAACCAACGCAGTAACTATAAAATCGGTAATAATTCATCATTATTTTTATCAACTCTTTATCTCTTTAACATTTTTAATAATTTTTACTTGAGAACTAGTGATGTTTACCGAGTACCTATCGCATTTTCCTCGACATCTAAGACTTGACACTTCCATTCCACATGCCACGATCCCACAGCAGTACTGTAATAGCAAATGGAGCCAAAATCTCGGTCCGAGCACTGTTCCATCGGCTAGTCTCTCTATTCGGTCCTCAAATTCCTACTTTTGCATGTGCATGCCTACAAATATTTAACAATAATCGGTGTCGTGTAGCAGACGTAAACCCGTCAACATCCCATCATATTTTTAGAGTCTTTTTTTTTAAAAAAAAATTTTGCCGCTTATTATTTTTCCTTTTCCCTCGAATTGCAGGCTCATCCAAACGTATGTCGAATTCCTTTATTATTAATTAATAATAGCTTTCAACTTCGGCGATGTGAGGATCAACTTGTAGTCCAATAAAACAATCGAAACATCGAGGACGTATAACATCGGATCACTAATTAAATTTTCTCAACTAACAACCAACCCCAAACTCACTTTCTCCTTCCCTCTTTCTTGTTCGCGTTGTTCAAAAATTCTATATAAACCCTAACCCTGCTCACAGTTTCACTCACTCAGGCTTCTAAGCAGAATCTAATAACTAGCTATAACCAAGCGAAAACCATCCTCATGGCTGCTCTCAAGCTTGTTTGTGCTTTGCTTTTGTTCATCCTGGTGACTGCCCCAGTTACTAATGCCATAACATGCGGGCAGGTGACAGCCTCCTTGGCTCCATGCATCCCTTACTTGAGAGCTGGAGGGCGTGGTCCTCCACCGCCATGCTGCAACGGCGTCAGGTCTCTCAACGCCGCCGCCAGAACCACCCCTGACCGCCAAGCTGCATGCAACTGCTTGAAACAAGCTTATCGAACAATCCGTGGCATCAACCCTAATGTTGCCGCTGGCCTTCCTGGTCGGTGTGGAGTCAGAATTCCTTACAGGATCAGCCCCAACACTGACTGCCGTAGGTATGTTAATCAATTACTCAACCCTCTTTAATTTTTTTTGTTTTTATTTTTTTCAATTTTCTGATTGTTAATTATGCAATTTTTAATTAGAATGTTGTTTTTCGTGTTTTTGTGATGCAGGGTCAGGTGAACTTGAGTTTGACCTTGTGACTTTCCAAGTATAATTGACTGAGAAGAATAAATAAAAAAAATAAATAATTATGTAATTTCTTTGTCCGAATGAGTCTCCACTTGTGTGAGTCTCACTCTCATGTCATGTTTGTATCTTTGCTTTTTATATCATATTAAATATGTAAACGTGATCTGTGTTTTGAGTAAATTATAGTTATTTTGTGGTATTACCTTAAAATTCTCTCTTATTTTATGTCCCTCTATATCATTTTAAATCAAGAGAGAACCTCGATCTATTGTTCGTCATGTTCTAAAGTCATGGAGAGAGTGCCACTAATTCCTAATCATACTACAAAGACAATTCCAATTCCATATCTAATTATTACAGAAACAATTCCCAATCCTCTAATTCAAGCTAACACAATATCTAATTCCTAAATATATATAGACAAAAAATAGAAATTAACAAAAGGGTTCTAACAGTTTTTAATCCTATACAGTTGATCAGTAAAATGTACTTTTCTCAAAATACTTAGCTGAAGAATTGTTGGTAGTTGAGGCTAGATTATCTCATTGACAAATGTAATATTACACAATTAATAATAAAGAAAAAAATTGAAAACCTCCAAAGTAGTTTCAGACACTATAATTAATTCACGACAAACCAATTGGTATAGCTTCATTGGATTGCGTTGGCCGATAGGGTGGAGCAGTGGAGGGCCCTCGGGATCGGGACTTTAGTCTGTATTTTGTAATGGGGAAAAAAATCATGAAACAGCAAACTAAAATTATACTCAAGCCCCCCGATAATTTTCAGTTAATCCCCAGTAAATTGCACTCAAGTCCCAATTCCAATTGCTTATAGTTATAAATTAAAACAAGTTAGCCCATAAATATTAAACTAGATTATGATTTTTTTTTTAAAAGACCCATAAATCTACGATACAACAGAGCATGCCTTTAACAATAATTAATTAGTTTTTTTATTTTTTCATCTTCGACTGTTTCGAGCTGGTCAGCTGGGTTGTGAGTGCGGCCCGGCCTGGAGCCTGGACATATAAATTTAAAAAAATACTTTTTTTTTTTTTTGGGTACATACCTAAAAGTGAATTACTAGATACACCGTACACGCACAAAAAAGATAGATAACTCGTTTAGACCCAGCCCAACTGCCGATTCATTGTGAAATTATATGCATTTGTAATATCACTAGTCCATTTAAAAATTTCTTTTTAATAGGATGACCGTAGTTACTAGTTAGTATCTTAATTTCTATAAATTACTTTTTTCTTTTTTATTTTTCTGCTTAAGTGTCATAATTAGGTACATTCCCTACTTAATTACATCTTGAAAAAGCTTCAATCAGCAAGAGTTTGCAAAATGGGTCACTAGGTCATGTTCCTATCATATCAAATTTAGGTCGATTTAAATATAACTAATTTAATAATTACATCAAAATATTGAGATCCTAACTCGATACAAAAAATAAACAGCTTACCAATTACCAGATAATCTGATTAATATCTATATATTTACCAAAATTTATACATATATGTCTACCTAAATATTACACATTTACACCATTAAAATTTTAATTATATATATGTAAATAATATTATATACCGATATTATAAGGTATACATTTCTACTAATATTCATGTCTTATATATTGAGTTTTAATGACAAGAACCTACAAATTAATTTAGAATAAAAAATATAATCGTGTCATTAATCTGGTAAATGGATCAAAAATTTTAACTAAAGATGGAAATGGACATCACCCGCAGCGGATTTGCCATTATCAAACCCAAACCCGCATAAAATTTTAATTATCAAACCCACCAGCAACCTCCTGCGGGTTTTAAAAAACCCACATGCTACGGCTTTTGACAATTACCAAACCCGCAATGGTATCATACATTTTTTTTTTCGGATTTTCACATTTAAAATCATAAATATCAATATGTAAATTTATAATAATAACCTAAAATTTCACATAACATACTCAATTCTGAATTTAATCAATGTAAATGGAAAATTAAAATTTCAACATCAATCCAATACAAATCCTCATATTTAAGTATAAAATACAAAAATCTATAGAAAACGCTACAAACTAATATTTAAAAATAACAATTATAATTTCATATTATCATTCAACACAAGCTCCAAGAGAAGATTTTAATTTTATTCACCATCATTACCACTCATCCAACACTATTCCTACAATAATAATTAAGATTACTATTTTTTAAAGAAATAATGTGTTTTAAATACTAATTCGAAGAACAAAATTATAATAATGAAATAATCCATGCATTACGTTAAAGAATAATAGTTTATACAAACTTATAATAAGTATATAATAATCTATGCATTAAATTAAAGCATGTTAGGACTTAGGCACGTTGTGACTTGCACACACATTTGCATTTTATATTATTTACTTTATATATTTTTAGATTTAAATATTTTTCAATTAAAATTAAATTAAAAATATTTTTTAAAAAAGATGTGGGTTAGCGAATATCCATGCTGGTATTTATTGAATGTTTGGCTAATACTAAACACATCCATAACTTAGTGCGGGTTTCAATTTATAATACCAAACTCCCCCCCCCCTCCCCACAACTTACAAAATTACCTACAACAGGCAAGTTTTGGCGAGTGGGTTCAGGAATACCGTTGCCATCCCTAACTTTAAACCTAGCCATTCACAAAAGAAAAAAAAAATTATGTTGACATGGACCTGACCTCATTTAATAATCGTATCAAATTTGATGATCATATCCATTTATTTATATTGTATTCGTGTCGGATAAGCGGATCGTATCAAATTTTATCAGTTCTATTTGTAACATTAAAATATGTTATAAAATGGAAAAATAATAATTTTAATAACATAGCTATGCGGCCCTGGGCCAGGCCGCGAGCCGAAGCCTCTTTGCACACCCGACCCGAACTTGTACTGTCTCTAATTAAATCACAAGTGACAAAACTACTACATTTTCAATTTTCTTTTGCTTGTATTTTGTTCACTAATATTTGGTTTTACATATACACATTTAATGAGTGAAAATTTATTTGATTGTACCAAAGCGATTAATTATATTTTATTTTATTATTTTTTTTAATTTCCAAAACTATTTACTTTTACCATTGAATTATGAATTGAAATGCCTGATTTTCGATATCGTAACCGACACAAATACATGAATGGTTGAGATTACAAGGCAATTCTTCAGAGAAATGTTTTGATTTAAATGTGTATATTTAATATTTTGCTGAGACAATTTGTTTTATTTTATTTTAATAAAAGAAGGCAATCAAAAGGCCATCCCAACCCTTGTTCTTCAGCCTCGGCCGAGGCCCTGTTAGGCACCAAATATTGACGAAGTCCCTTTCTGTTCCCAATTTCCCATGCTCGGGCACAGTTATGCCAATTAATTTGACAAGACTTTAGCGCAGGAGATCTGACAAACTCCATCAGATTGCTGCCAAGTGTCTACATGCATGCACTGGTTAAAACATTGCACCGAAAGTCGGTGGCTGCCTCGGTTACTGTGCCTCATATTTCGAAGACTTCTTAGATATGCTTATTCAGAACATTGAACCGAAAGTTGATTGAAGTTACAGCTAGTGCGGTAAGAAATGAACCAGATTGTTTTTTTTTTTCCAATTATTAAATAAATAATTTGCGAGAGATTCAATTTTATTTTGGTTAATATATAATGGTCGAAAATAAAACATACAAATTAAATAAAAGTAAAGGTACTACAAAATTATAATTAATTTTCCTCTCTCTCCCGTTTTTGTCTGAGAGGAAGAGGCAATTATTAATATTATTTATCTCCTTTTCTGATTTTTTCCAAAGCGGGAATAGTACAAATTACGAATTAATTTTTATCGAATTAACACAACTATGCTATAACATTATAAGACACGTGTACGCCCCTCGTAAAATTTTATTCAAGTCATAAATTTGTGAGGTGGCGCATTTATGCTCCAGTAATTACGTGCAATCTGCCGAAACTTTAGCTGTGCATGTTACGTCCCTTCCTTCTACAATTTCTCCTCGCAATTATGAAAGCAAGTTTATACAGAGAATCAACTCATGGTCAAGAATTCAAAAGGAGCATGTATGGTTACTGGACTAACAATAAAATTTTAAAATTTCAATTTTAATTTTTTAGCTAATTTTATAGAACAAATTTAGTTCGCGAGTTATTTTTACATATTCTTTTACCTAACAAGAACCAGACAAAAGAAATATTCAACACCAATTGAGATAAATTATTAGGCTAAAAATATAAATTTGAAACTCTCGAATAATTAGTTTAATTATGAGTTGAGCTCATGAATACCTACTAAAATGGCACTCTCAATTAAGCCGAGGAGTTGGATCACTTAATTTTCGTCTATGTCCTAGTCAATTACCTAATCTTTACTTGATAGTGAGACTCAAGTGGAATGATCTTAATGAACATAACGCAATAAATAATCATATCGTGTATTCGAAGTTTATTTTTCATTCTTACCATTGTGATGGTTGATTATTATGTCAAAACGAATGTATATGTACGACGAGATATTACCGACTGAATATACGAAAAATGTGATTTATTTGTCTCCTTTGCAAATATTTCTAACTCTGCATGCTGCCCAGTGATTTTGAATTTTTGATTGAATATTTTAGGAGGACAGAAAAATTACCTTAGGGTTAATATTGTAATTTCAATTGTTGAAGGGCAATAAACTTCTTAATAATATTGCGAACAAAAGACATTCTTTGCTTTCGGTGTAGTGTGTACGTAAACCAGTCAGCTCCGACTCCCCATCAAACCTAGCTACTAGATGAATTTTCATCAGCCTTCTTTTTTAACATGTATTTTCTTAGAAAAGAATAATACAAACTGTAGAGACATTCATGCATGTCTAATTCCCATTTTAATTAATGGCTTTCAACGTCCAGGATGTGGCGATCAAAAAGCCCAAGAATGTAGTTGAAACTCGCATCGGTCGACAAGGAAAGAGAAAGGCATCAAATGCAATATTGAATTATTTCAACAACCAACTAACCACTGCAGTAGTCTCTCTTTAAAGCTTCTATATAAACCCTAACCCTCAACACACTTTCACTCACTCAACTCAAGCTTCTAAACACGGCTCAACTCAACTAGCCGGCAATAAACAAAGGCAAAAGAAAAAAACGAAAATTCTCTCAGGAAGAACCTCAATGGCTGCCCTCAAGCTCGTTTCAGCTTTGGTTCTGTGCATGTTGGTGACTGGTCCTCTGAGTGTTCAGGCTTTAACATGTGGGCAGGTGTCTAGCTCAGTGGCACCATGCATCGGTTACTTGCGTGCAGGCGGCAAACCACCTGAGCCGTGCTGCAACGGAGTCAGGAGTCTCAACGCCGCTGCCAGAACCACACCTGACCGCCAAACTGCCTGCAACTGCTTGAAACAAGCTGCCAGAGCGGTCCCTAACCTCAACATTAATAATGCTGCCAGCCTTCCGGGAGCTTGTGGAGTCATCATTCCTTACAAGATCAGCCCCTCCACTGACTGCTCTAAGTATGCCTTCGACTTCAATTAAATCTCCACATCATTATTTTTTTCCTTATTCAATTTTTAATTTTTCTTTTTTACTCACTTTTGTTTTATTGTGTTTCAGGGTCAGGTGAAGAGGAATCTCGGCCGTCCATGCTCAGATTTAAGTTGACGGAGTAGAATAAACGTATAATAATAAGGACAATTTTGTGTCCGAATTATGAGTCTCTCTTACAGCTTTGTACTGCGACTCTCGTTCGCGCCCTCGTTTCATGTTGTATCTTATTGTCTTTGCTTTTCATGTCATCGTCTGTTTGTGTCTATTCTGTTAATTAAATGGAATCTTGCCTTGTGTTCATTTTAACGACTTATCCACAGTTTAAGGTATCTCATTCACATGAACTTTTGAGCTCTTGCTTCCACTGCAATTCGGAGATGAATAACATATATTTTATGTGGAATAAAAGACAATATTATCGGATAATATTTGACCGAAAAATAAATTAATTGATATCTTCGTATCCGAGTATCAACAAATTCAACCCCACATTGTTCATAAAATTGCGAGTTTTTTTTTTTTTCATCTCCTGATTATTTGATAATTTCCACAAGCATAAATTTCATTATTTTTAATAGGCCCAAAAATTCTTTCACAAAATAATCCTATCTTTTTCCGGTTTAATAGGTTCAAAATGTATTACAACTAGCGTCCAAATCGAACAAGAAATTATGTATTACTTTGCGATAAGAAACAGCATAGTAGCCATCGGCATCATTTAATAACTATAGATCAGGACCACACAATTTGGACTGATGTTATATAGCCTGCGGTTGGGTAGTTACAATTGGGGTCTGGTAGCTCCAGTACTGCAGATAAAGATCACACAATTTTAACTTATGGTAAGTTATGTTGGAGATTGAAGTTAGAACTGATGTTAAGTCTGTTTGAGATTTGAAGTTGAATAAAAATAACTACAGTATTAAAGTTTTTTTTGTAAATAATAGTTATTATATTTGATAAATAGTAGTTGTTATATCATTAATTTTAGCATTGTAGTATTTATGTTTACATAATAAAAAATTTATTATATTTTATTAATTTTTATATTATACTTATAATATTTTTTTTTTCTATAATAACTGTAACTTCAAATCTACCGTACCTGGATATCAAAAAAGATCTTAATAATGAAATTCAGACCGTTCAGAATTGGAATAGACGTTACTGTAAAATTGTGATATTATACGGCAAGCGAGGGGTGGTCCATTGCTGCATTAATGCACACCGGCCATGTCCGTTTTAGAACAATAATGAATGTCTCCTCCGGGCTGAGTACGTATCGTCCCAATGCCTGCGTTATTGCACGGCCAGCATTTCAACTGAGAGGTGAATGTCACAGAACGTTTTTAATTAAAAACGGGAACTGTTTTCGAGATCTAGGGAAGATGAACAGATAATGGAGATGCAGTAATCCTTTTCTTTCTTCTTTTGTCTTTTGATGAGAGAAGGTTCTATTATTTCCATAGATATAGTTTAGGATGGTTTAAAAATTATCCAACAGATGATGGTAAAGCTATAACATTGTATAGTGTATTAGTGTAATGTTAGTATACCATTACACCATCTAATATACATTAATAACCTTTTCTGACTTTAGTACAGTCTAAAATCTTAGGCAAAATCAGTATTCCAGGATGATTAATCTGTTTTCTTTACATATATAAATTATGAATCAAATTTTCAGGAGATAAAATATAACCGTTGAATTAAAAATAAAGATACTCCAACCCAACAGTCCATAAATAAATTAGATCACAAAGCAAAGTAATTTGTAAAAGGAGTCTCTATCCTCTATAATCTTATAACTCTAGACAATGATTCGTTTTGTAATGGTGGCTGGAGTAACTAGATAAGAGAGAATTACAGAAAGTACATCAAAAAATGCTTGATTCCAACTTCAACGAATTATGTTTATTAGTATGCTCAATTTAATTTCGAGTTCTCTAGAGCTTGCTCAATTAGTTATTTTCAGAATAATTCTAAAAATTGGTTGTAATCTCTAGATCAGTCAATACCTAATTTAATGTGTCTAGGGATATTATTATTGTTCACAAAACTCTTTTCAAAATTACAACATACTTAACTTATATTACCTTAGGGCGTCTTTAAATATAGGCGAACATTAAGGTAGTCGCCTAAGACTCTATATTTTGGAAAGGCTTTGATTTTTTAATTTTTTTAATAATTATCTAATTAATAAAGATCTTTTTTAAATTACTTTTTATAGGATAACCTATTAAACATATCTCCAATTAATAATTATTCTACAATTAAGAATTATTTTTATAAAAAATCTATTTTTGGTAACTTTAGTGTTAGACTGATATAATTATTAATATTATCGTATCATTAATTCATTCATTACTAGTCTTTCCCAAAAAAAAAAATTATTTTTACCTTTTCAATTTCCTAAAAAACTTAATTACTTAACTTTAAAATCTTTCACTTTTAGTATTCCTTTTAATTTCCATTAAAAACCTTATGATCTCAAAAAATTAAAAGATAAAAAAATTTCTTGCGCTCCTCTCAAAAGAAAATTATTATATTCATTAGTCTATTCTACAAGAAGAAATTAGTTTCTTGAAACACAAAGTTCATTTATATTATTTGATTATCAATTTATCAATTAGTTTCTTGAAACACAAAGTTTATATCTATTATTTGATTATCATATCTATTATTTGATTATCATATCTATTATTTGATTATCAATTTATCGTCTCAACTTTTTATGTGCTACCATTCTAACGGTCAACTTTGAAATGCTGTAACTTTTAAAATAATTGTTATTAACTATATTGTAAAAATAATCAAATGTAAAGAAAATCAATTAAGTGTTTAGTAAATTGTGTTTTCACAAGTATTGTGAATTTTGAAAGCAGTTATAGAAATCTTATTGTTAAATTGCTGAGAGAAAAAAAATGACTGAAATGTACATAATGTAGGATAACATTTACTTATACACATAAAAACATGTACATACAATATTTTTAATTAGTATTATAATAATTTTAACTAAAAATAAAATTTATAATATATTGATTTTATTTTTTTATCTTAAAACAATTGATAATTAAATTTATAATATAGTGAAACAAAATTAATAATAATTCGACCAACAAATTGATATTAATAAATTTATATTGATGAATTAAAATAAACATTTATTAAAATATTGATTTTGTTTCTAATTTGAATATGGATAATTTTAGGTTTAGGTAATAATTTTAAGGATATTTATGGAATTGTATCAGATGATAAAATTGATTTTCAAAATTAGAATCTAAAAGTTATTCCTTCCATGCTTTTTAAAATCAACTATAGAAAGGGTTGATTTTGACAAATGTGATTTTTTTTTTACTAAATACTAAAATTAGCTTTTTGAATTTTAAAATTATTTTGAAGCCTCCCAAAAATAATCCCAAACATACCCTATATATTCTATTTAAAAAATAGTATTTTTCTTATTTATTTGTTTACTTCTGTAATAGTTTTAATAAAAGTAAAAAAAGAATATCTTCTTGACTATTTTCTTTTTAGGTTTTGTTCTTGCAATTTGTAGCTTCTTCTTGATTATTATTAAAATTAAAGAATTAAAGATAAAATAAATTTTGAACTCTTTTATATTATTATTTTTTTAATACTGAAATCACAAAGAATAAAAGGTCTCTTAAAAAAAAAAATCGTCTAAGATCTCAACTTCTCTAAAGCTAACCTTAATATCAACTCATAAATAATTTTTTATATGACTTAATGGTTATCAGCCAAACAAATAAGAGGTCATAAGAAACTATTTATGAATTGATTAAGTTACATTGTTATAATTTAGCTGCTGCCCTATTTTCTTCTTGGCTTTGTCCCCTCCTTATCGAAAAAAAAAAAAAAATATCTTTGTCGATCTCTCTCTTCTAACTTATTTTTAATTGTAGGATTGGAACATTCCATTTCGAGATTCTAACTTTTAAATTGAAATATTTTATTTTTCTTTTGAAAAAATTATTTAAATTTGTAAAGATTTCCAACAAATCTTTCATTTCGGGAAACGTCGAACTCTCAAACCGAACTTATGCTTATTCGCCGACACCGTAGAGCACGTGGCGTTCTGCTGCTGGCTGATAAACGTCGAACCCCTGATGGGCCATATGCCATTGCTTGCTTGAAGCCCAAGCCCATTGTGCTCCGAGATTTGTACTTTGAATTTGTATAATTATATTCTAGCTCCCTCTCTCCTTCGGCTTTCTCTTTCTTCAAACCCAATTTGATTCGAAGTGTGGCCTGATGCCCTATTTGACCCACAAATTACATATTTACTAACTAAATTTATGTTAAGTAAATCTAAACATAGATTTAAACTCATTTACTTACTAAATCCACGAACTAAAATTTTTAAAATTTAAATTTTACGATATAGGTCTACCTAAATGTAAATATAACCTTACTAAATTAAATTATCATGATAACTCTGTTTTTATTGAAGAAACTCTTGATAACAATGTTTTTATTGAATAAACGCATTAAAATAATATACATAAACGTCAGTAATTTTTTTTTTAAAACATGTTTAGTTATATTTACCAATTATATAAACAATCTGTAGTGATTATAACCGAAGTAAATGTAATTTGCTGTGCGGTGTCAATTTTAAAAGAAATATTTGTACAATTATTCTTTTTATACATTAAATATTTATATAGATTTTTTTTTAATGGAGCAACTTTCAAACAAATAAAAGATTTTGAATAAAAATTGAATGTGCTATTAATTGTTTTGATTCATTCTTTTGATGGAAACTAGTGTAAATGGTATATCAAAAATCTCAAAAGATTATAAGTAAAGACGTATGAAAAGTCTTCCATCCATACACCAAAATGACTTAAGCCTGCTGCTTAATTATATTTTTTTAAGGGTATGGCTACTTCCACTCTAAAACTTACACTGAACACTCGTTTACAAATTTTTAAAAGGTGGGGCCACCGGTTTCTGTTCTATATCCTTTTTTAGTTAAGAATTTTATTATTTAAATAATTTTTAATAAAATCACTTAATTAATCCTTTCTTATATTTCTCATTTTAATTTTACAAATTCTTATCAAATCATTTAAATGTATTCTTTTAACTGTAAATAATTGATATCACAAACTAAGAGGAACAAAATCCACTATTTAAAATTGAATATCAAAAAAATTTTATCAGCCATGAAAGTTAATAAATATTAACAAATTAATTTTCACTAAGCATGAAAGTTAATAAATGCCAAGATGAAAATTCTTATATGTAGCAAGCATGATATAGAGATCATAATCTACTAAAAAGAAAAAAAAAACCAAAAAAATAAATTCAAACGAAAATGAAATTGACTGTTTGGTTTGGTTAGTGTGAGAATAGAGAGAGAATATGCAGTTATAAAATAGAGAGAGAAAGAGATTAGTGAATAATAATTTTGAGGTCTTCAAATTTTAAATTTTTAATAACGAATTTGTTTTTTAAAATGGGTGTAAAGAGAAATTTGTGGGTTCAAATAGCCTCACCCATTTTTAAAAAATAGTTTTTACTTCGTACATTTTGTTGAATGCCAAAACAGTCCTTGCTTAAACCTTTTACTATTGTCTTTTATTTACAATCACCAATAAAAATATTCAATTCACCAACAGGGGTTGAAAAAGCAAAAAAAGAAGATATCTTCAATTCCTTTTGTAGAAAATTTTTCAAATTCTTTTCGTAGAAAATTTTTTAAATACTTATTCAAATCCATAAAATTCATTTAAAAAAAACTCATTTTTCTTAAACAAATAAAGAAGAAATAAATAAATTAATTCCAAATTTTATTATTTATCTAACCCCGACTCAGCTTAAACCTTAAAAATTGAGTAAAAACTTTATGAGGAAGTGCCAACTTAACATAGATGCATGGGATGAAACTAATTTTAGGAAGAAATCAATAAAGTTAAAGATGAAAGCGAACCATCACCAAATTTTGCCAACTTCACAGCGGTTTGTTAGATCTTACGAAGCTGAAAATCGATCGGAGCAATTAAAAGTTTATTTACTGAAAAATCAAAAGGCTACGTAGTAGCTTCTTTGTAAACAGGAAGAAGAATTGTTTATATGTGGAAAGATTTTGCTAATTACATGATATCTAAAGTAATTATGTTTTATTTACTCATAATAGATTGTCCATTCATAATAAATCACATCATCATGGGTATTTTTTTAATAAATTATTTTATTAAAATAAGAGTGCTCAGATAATTTTTAGAGTATAAATAGTCATACTTTTTATTCAATTAAGTAAGAAATTTATACAAACACAATTTAAACTATATAAAAAAAATCTTTATTTGGCTACATTTATTTTTCTAATTAAACAACGTTGGAAAAAAAAACAGAAAAAGACCTCATATGTTCGGCTATTTCTTTTTAAACATTTAACATTTGTATTGACTTAATTAACCGATCAGATTTTGTTTATTCTCAAAATTTATATAGTTAATCATGGATAAAAATCCGGTTGCAATTGCAAATTAGGTTGAAGGCATTTCATAATTACTGCAAGGTGTCCACTATCTAGGACATTTGTCTCCAAACATAATAAATTAAATTTTTTTTCTTATTTTCTTGCGTTTGTTTTTTTATCTTAAATTTGAGTAAGTATGAAATTGATTGAAGTATAAATGGATGTGAGTACAAATTTTTGAATTATATTTTTTTAATATATGAATATAAGTTTATGTCTTATTTATTTTTACAAATAAAAGTATCTAAAACATATTATTTGATATTTATGTTCTTATAAGTTAAAATGTATAAAGGGATTAGGTCTTATAGTTGAGAAAATAAATATATTTAATATAGATATATTTGAGATATAGTGTTTACTTCCCATTCAAATCTTTACCCATTCAGATAGAAGTAAAAAAAAATCATTTTTCTATTCAAATGCAAATGTCTGAAAATTCTAGATAAGTTACAAAAAGACAAACAAAGAAATTTAAAAAAAATTGAAGTTAATAAAATTTCAGACTTCAATTGTTTAATAAACAAGCCTTACTTCTATTGTGAGTGACCTCACTTTCAAATTAACTTCATTATAATATGTCTTTTCAAAAAAAGAAAAAAAAAAACCCTAACCTCTACATTCCTAAAATGTTCACTTTCTCCAAATATAGGTAATTGGTAGGTCTCTTCATCATTAGAATAATTTCATGGGGAGAACTTTATTTAATCAACTATAATCACAATTTGAAAATGAAAGCATTAAATCAAATTCAACCATTCAAACGAAAATCCTACTTCGTAGACATATATAAAGCCTTAGATGCTCTTAGAGCATGCGTCACAAAAATTATACAATGTTATCATCCAATCAATAGATGACATGACAAAATTCTTACGACATTGCCCATTTTCCAGTATAAAGACCAGACGCCGGTTACCGTAATCCGTACACATCTGCCTTATCAAACAATCATTGCTAGTAATATGGCTCTTAAGCTGGCTTATGTTGTGCTGCTGATAATGTGCACGGTGATGAGCGCGCCCATTGCACAAGGTGGCATCACACGTTGCCAAGTGCAAGCTCTCGTTCATCATGCACACCATATCTGTGGGCCGGTGGCTCTGTGCCACCGGCTGGCTGCACTGGAGTCAAGAGTCTTAATGCGGCGGCCAACGCAGCTGGGCTCCCTAGCAAGAGCGGTGTGAAGGTTCCTTGCCCGATTAGCCCAAACTCTGGCTGTGCCAATTACTAGTTCTCTAATATTATCTCATTTATATACATGTAACATAACACATATAGGAACACAACTGATATTAGATTGTGCATGATTCGTTCATTATTTTATTATTTAAAAAGTGGATTATTTATTTACGATTTGCCGTTGTATTGCAGTGCGAAATGAGATTCTTGGAGGAGTTACAATCCGCAACCAGATACACTACATAGAACGGAATAAAATGGGTGTTAACTTATTAGGGACTCTCCTTGATTAAGAAATTAATAACTCATGGTATTTATTATTGTACTAGAATTTCGTCCACTTGGCGGTTGTATCTTGTATCGGCAACAAATAATATAATAGCTCTCTTAATTTTATTTATATTTCCATGGCTATCTTTTTCACTAATAATTATCCTCACTAATAACTTCATTGATTCGGCTTCTACCAATTAGCAATTATGCTTTGAAAAAAGCCCATTAATTATACCTTGAGGGGGATGAAAATAAGTAATGAGAAATTAATAATAGCTAGCTAGCGTGGTTGTAAGTAATTAGATAACCTTAAACGTGGGTTCATTAACTTAATCCATGGCATGTTTCTTTTCCCATTTTTTTCTTCTTTTTGGTTGATAACTTCAGGCCAATTAATTGAATATTAATTAATACGTAACGATCGAACACTACTTGAAAATGACATAAAAATCCATGCTCCGATTGAACTACTTTTAGGATCCCGATTCATAAATCTCTCAATTTCAGAAATTAAAATAAAAAGAGAAAATCATCTCTTCTGACTTTTTTCAAATTAGATAAATATTGGTTGATTGTATATTTCAGTATAGTTATATAATTCAGAGTATTATTTCTATTTAATTCTTGTGAATTCTATATTCGAAACTGCGATCGGAGTAATCCATGATAGGGTGAATCATCAAAGTGAAAATTCCACCATTAAAAGTAGGAAATTAACTGCAAATTCATATTTGACTTAAAGTAAATTCCAGTGGATTGCACTCTTTAATTAAAAATAAGAAGTGAATATAAAAGTTCTCACCTTGTCCCTACCTTAACAATTAGACTACCGATGCATCCTCTAATTAAAAAATATGAAATACATATAAAATTTATCTTTTAACAACCTTAAACAACTAGGCCTCGGTGAGTGTTCGTTAATTAGGTAGTTTTGTTCGATTTTGAAATCCAAAATTATACATATCTAATTAGTCAAGAGAACCCAAGTTTTTACTTCCTAGTTAAAAGTTTCTATCACAAGTGAATTGGGATATTAAAACACACCCATAATTTAACATAAAATGTCAAATGGTGACAGGATTAACAGTAGAAAGTGTTATTTAATAAACGTTAAAATTATTATTTTTCACAAATGGTGTTAATAACACTAAAAATTTCATTACATTTACAAACTCTAACCTGATTTATGAATTGTCTATTTTTATTTATTTTTAAGTACGATGTTTGGGTTTTGTAGGTAAATCTCTAAATTCATGATATTTGGATCGAAAAAATTAAACATTCTAATACTTAGGAGTGATCAACAACTTCTTATTCATGTCATGATCGAAACACATTGTACTATACCCGATAAAGTTACAAAATGATGTTGATTTGGATTACTTCATTCTCGAGAAACCGAGTATATCCAAGGTGCGGCGTCATTCATTTCATAAGCCAAATGCATTCATTTATATGCAAATTTATTAAGTTAAAAATTTGACAAACAAGTGGATAATGTAATTATTTTAAAATAATATTCACGTATTATATTCGCATGAGGTAATTGTATTACATTGGATGTATTCAAGATTTTCTCTTTCATCCCATTTTCTCTTATAAGAAAAATGTACTAACTTAGCTAAAATTCTTAAATCATCTCTAAACAGAGAACAAGCAGAGTGCTGAGGACCCAATACTTCATTATCTACTCCTTCGAAACTTTAACCTCTAAAATTTTATCTCATTGTTGATTCCCTAAATTTTATTTTCTGGCATCGCTTGTGTGTGCAGTAAATCAAGATTGCTTATTTTATTTGGAAGTATTAATGGCATTGGCCAGAGGTCGGAATCACGCCCTTTTATATTATAACTGACGAATATAGCTGATAAGCAACTGTATTATGATTTCCCAACATTTTCTATGAGAACCAATTAATTAGTCTGCTTCTGTAGCAAAATGATTATTGTGCAAAAAGATTAATTAACTGACAATAGATTCTCTTGGTTTAATTTCATTACCATTGCAAATCGGAAATTAATTTCTATCATAATAAGGCTTACCTGCTCTATGTTTGTCGATAACGACTTTCACGCGGAGCATACGCAAGATGTTCGTATTGTATTTAGTTTTCATATATAGGGGACGCTATAAATCGTTTTAATTGTTTTATAATTTATTAGATTAATACAAAGCTAGATAATGTAAAATATTAAGAAATAAATTTAATAGGCTTATTTGTTAAATGATCAAATATGGTGTTAATGAGCTTAATTTTGCATACACTCTCTATGTATTAAGTAGTATATTATGAACAAATATAACTTTATATTGTGATATTGCGGCTTACAATGGGATGAACAATTTTATAACTAACAGACGAGGATCCTCACATTAGTATATATGTGATTTTAGCCCCTTAGAATTCACTTTTTTCCATTGTCTACATTTGGGCAACACTGTTTATGGCTCCCACCTCTCTCTCCCTCTCATTTGCTTTTGCTTTTGTGTGTTTATGATGATGAAACTGTAATTTGCTCTTGATTTGGAGTGAGAAAAGGCTTTTGATTCAGCAACATTTCAAGTGATCACAACAACTCACCAATGGCAAATCAAGATAACAAATGTTCCCTCTCTCTCAAAGACGCGTTTGATTGTGAATACACATGAGAATTGTGGTGAAAAAAGTTTAGCAGTTCGTTATAGTTTAAAATTTAATTAATGCTGTTGATGGTTCTAGACTTCTAGTAATTATTGTACAAATTATAACAGACATAAATCAACTTTTAATAAGAGAATTTGACATGTATTTTACCGAAATACAGAACAAACCTATAAGGTAAATTTAAATTATCATTTTTAACGTTATAAATTAATTTATAATATTATAAACTTACGCCGCACTTTAATAATGTAACGGATCCTGCTGTTGACAAATAGACGAATCATTTTTTTGACCATAACTAATAACTATGTGTTGGTCAGGTTGCCCTTTTCTTTCTCTTAACACTTGTCCATGGCATATAATTGATTGGAATGATGATGCAATTGTCAAATAATTACGTGAGACTCATAAATTGGAAGAGTGTTAATACTTGTACACGTTACATATTACACTGCAGAGTTGTACACTTGTACCCTCTGGCCTCAGCATTGTTTAAATTGCGCAACCATAACCGTATTTGAAAATGAAAGCATTAAATCAAAACTCAACTACCAACAAAATTAACCATACACTTCGTGTTCCTAATCGTATATAAATACGAGGCCTCAGCTACCATAATCCTCACACAACATACAACGATCTGAAGACAAGTTCTAAGTTAAGCAACATTGTCATTTCTCAAAGCTAAGTTAGAACATTTTACATGGCTCTTAAGCTTGCTTGTGTTGTGCTGCTAATGTGGATGGTGATGGGTGCACCCATTGCCCGCGCTGCCGTCACATGTGGCCAAGTGACGGGCTCTCTTAGAGCGTGCATACCATATGTGACGGGCCCCGGTGCAGGCGCTGTGCCGCCAGCCTGCTGCAGCGGGATTAAGAGTCTTAACGCCGCAGCCACCACCACACCCGACCGCCAGGGCGTTTGCAGCTGCTTGAAAACCGCTGCTGGCTCCATCAAAAATCTCAACCTCAACCTCGCTTCTGGCCTCCCCCGCAAGTGCGGCGTCAGCATTCCTTACCAAATCAGCCCATCCGTTGACTGCAGCAGGTAATTATATATTCACCCTTAAATCATATTTTATTGTACATATTGTACGTGCATGATTCATCATTTTCTCTTTCACAAAATTATTTAATGATTTTTTTTTTTTTTTGGGTTGTGTTGCAGAGTGAGATGAAGATCTTGGAGAAGAGAATTTATGCTGAAGGATTATTATATATAATATTAATATACAATGGAATAATAAAGTGGGTGATGGGACTCTCCTAGGTCAAGGGAGTATTAGTACTATACATATATATCATACTAAATGTACTAGAATGTCATCCACCGAGTGGTTGTGTCTTGTCCCTTATCACGATTATCATGTGTAATAATTAATAATAATATACTGCTTTATTATTTAATAGCTTCTGTTTCTTACGCTTCTTATTTGATTAATTTCTTGGTTTATATTTAAAAATTATGCAAGTATTACTGATGACAAAATTCAGTAAAAGAAATTAAATTAATAATTAACTACGTCCACATTAACTGTGAAATCAGTTGGCACATATATCGTCAGACAAAAACTATCTGAATTGTATATTCGAGGTTCATCAGGATAATCAGCCAACATTTCAATTGTATTAACTACTATTCATTATTCTCTGAAAAAGAGTGAGCAAACAAAAAGTTTAGACAAGAAATGTAATAACGGCAATTCAGCCATCCAGCTAGATCGCAACTGCCAAGTGGGAGCTATCAATGAGAGCTGGTCTTACTTGTTAAGTAAATCAATAGCACATAAAAAAAAATAGCACATAAATCAATTGACAAGAAATGCAATAACTTTTTTTTAAAAAAAAATAGCACATAAAGTTTTTTTTTTTAATGACCAAATAAAGTTGGAAAAAAAAAGTTGTGATAAGAACAAAATTTTAATTGTAGCATAGGTTAAAGTTGAAAAATGGAATTAACTTAAATACAGAGAGAGCACCGATAAACGCCCTTTTTTTTTTTTTTACATATTTCCTCCTAAATGTATTATAAATTTTCTCATTTGATATATAAATTAAAGAAGCCCATGCAACTGCAAGATGTTCACCATTGATGAATGATTAATCTGGAATCCAATTTTCATAATTAATTGAAATGAAGTATAATAAAAATTAAATCTTTTATAGAAGTGTTAGAGGTAGAATTTGGGTTATCCAATCAGAGCATGACACGTGTACAACAACCCCATGATCAATTGAACTTTGCAAAATGTTAAAGAGGAAATTCAAAGGATAAAGTAAAATGGAAAGATTTCAAGAAAATGACATAAACCACCTATTAATCTAAAAAGCGAAGGAAATGTTTCCTAAAATGACTTAAGGTTTTCACATAATAATGGAGGACCACTATGATAATAATAGCTCATTCACCGAAACAATTACACCTACGTGAGAAAAATATGGTCCCTATATGGATCTCCTCAACAGTCACATGCACCAAAAGTAAGAAATAAAATCAACCCAGTTGTAATTTGACCTACTAATTAATAAAAGAGTTAGCTATCCCAAAAGTATAATTAACTCATTTGAAATGAGCCAATAAGATATTAAGACATGCTGTTATCAAAGACAGCCTTTCAGCTAACAGGTGCCTAGCCCTAAGGAGGCTAAAAGATTCAAATTGAATAGTTAAATTACAAAAACCCCCACATGAGGAGGGGGATGATTTATTATACCCTGCCACGCGTTTAAAAAGACACTAAGATGTTTTCAGGGATACTTCCTATATAATGTCAGGTCAATTTCAACAAAATAGGTTCAATTTCTTCTTCACAACTCTTATTTTTTCTAATTGATATTAGGGTTTCTCAAAAACCCATCATTCTCTCCAATACTTACCTGATTTGACCATAAAGTGCCCTCGTTGGCCACTACCGACATTGCCTTTAATGATTGTTTTCTCTTGCTTTTAAGTCCATCCCATTTTTATTCACCTTTAAAAGACAAATCAGCGTAAACCATTATCAAAACTCTCTCTCAAAATTAAATTGTCATAATATTTTAGGCTGAATCAAAATCATATTAAATCAGGACGCACTTTGTTAATATTAACTAATCAATGATGATTTTCATTTTTTCTAAGGTTTGATTATTTATTACGTCTTTTCTCTATGATATACCTAATATCTCACGGTGTAGGTCTAAGGAGGGTTTTTTTTTTTTTTTTAACGGAATTTAAGTTCAAGCTCTTTTTGCTACTTAGGAGAAATCCAATCTTCTAGATTTTTTTTAGAATCGAATTTAAGGCGTTTCAAGCTCGTTTTGCTATTTTGAAAAAATCCAATCTTCTATATATACATAAAATTCGAATTTAAGGCGTTTGAAGCTCTTTTCGCTATTTAGGAGAATTCAAATCTTCTAGTCTCTAGACTTATTATTGTCTATGCATCTAAGAGTCATGAGCTTCTTCATCGTAACCTCAGTGCTATAAAATATGTATAATAATGTAATTCCTGTTAAATTCTAATATAATTTTCTTTTTACTTAAAAATAATATTTTTTTTTTCATGATTTGAGGTTTTCCGTGATATGATACAGAAAAACAATAAAAATTGTAATCTCAATAATACATTATTAATGGAGAGAATGACACGAGTTCCTTCAATTTTCTCACCTTTATTGCATTCATTTCTAATTGGCTAATAATTTTTATTACCTATTACATCTTGGTGTAAAACGGTCGAAAAAAAAAAAGTGATGTGCTTTCAAAAGGTATTAAAAATTTTGTATGTTAAAAGGGAGATCACTAATTTCCACTTATTATAATCAATATATGTCATTTAGTCCCCCGCTATTTTTATAATAGTTAATAACCCTTTGACAGTATGAGTTTATAATATTATCCCTATTTTCATATACACTTTTATTTATATTTATCATAAATACAAAATAAATCATATGAATAGAAATTAAATAAAAAAATTAAGCATTAAAAACAAGAAATATATGTTTTTATGTGAACAAAAAAATTAATAATATAATTTTTTCTTGTACTTTTTATTTTGTAAACATTTTCTTCCAATAAATATTTTATAATATTTTAAGATTAAATGTAAAAAGTATAAAAAAATATTTTATTATTTATTTTATAATAATTTTTTATTTGTCATTCAAGTTTTCTTATAATAATTTTTATCATTTTACAATAATTTTTTATATGTTTTTATAAGAAAATTTTTATAAATTACAAAAGTACAAGAAAAATATTTGATTATTAATTTTTTTCACATCAAAACATATATTTCTTATTTTAATAATTAAATTTTTATTTGAATTTTCCATTCATATGGATTATTTAATCTATAATAAATAATAAAAAAAATTTAATAATAAAGGTAATATTATAAACTTATGTTGTTAGGGGATAATTGGCTATTATAAAAACAATAGGAAAATAAATGATATGTATTGATTACAGTAGGGGAAAATTGGCAAATCTCTCAATGCTAAGATGTCAAATTCGGTCATTCAAAAAATGAATTTTGAATGTACAAGTTATAACATCAAAGATGATGTAATGAGTAATTGATAAAATTTAAGGATCTAAATAAGTAATAAAAATAATTATATTAAAAGCATTTAAAGTTCGTTCTCAATTATCAAATAATACATATAGTGTACGTTGGCACACTATAGCGCATTATTCTTTATTAGTTATATTACATTAGAATGCATTAAGTTGTAATATAGTATTATGTTTGGTGTAGTATGCATTGTATTATATAAAATAATATTATTTTATATTAATATATAAATTAATTTATTAATATTATGTTTGATATATTTTCTTATTGTTCTTGATTCAATTCTTTAAGTCAAATAAAAAATAACGACACAAATATGAAAATTTATCGAGAAAGTTGAAATAAAATACAAATTAATTGACTCAGAATAACAATTCATGAACTATACTACTCCAAACATGTATTAAAGTCGAACATGGAAGCACGTCCGAAAAAAAGGATGACTGTGGAAGCATGATTCTCTTTTATCATGATTTGGGTTGATCGTTTCATTATATAGAGTAATTATGCAAACCACCCACAATATTACACACATAAATAACATTCAAAGCAGGAGAATCCACACTTTTCTTTTTTTTTTGGCCTTTTTGATGTCAACTAATTCCAAATTTTGACACTTAGTCAGTGATCGTGAGGTTGACATATTGGGAATTAAATAGAAATTCAAAAAGAAAAAAGAAAAAAGGCAAGAATTAAATGGGCATTTCATTACTCCAATCTTTCAAATAGGCATAGCTAACTACTGTGGGCCTCAGTAAAAATGGACCCTCGAATTCTATTTAGGTTCCATTTTGGTCTTTAACAGATACAAGCCCGAGCCCGAGTCAGAACCCGAACCGAGATCGAAACCCTACACAGTAGCAACGTGCTTTTCTTGGAGATCAGCCAAAGCAAAACAAATATTAACCATGTGAATTAATTTGTCACTGTTATTAATAAATTCACACTGGCTGTTGACCAAATTAACCCACGCTTGAACAATTGTAATTTCCACCTTGAATATGCCCTTTATCATTGTCAACCTTTTCCTTGGATATTATTGGTAATTCCCACCTTAAAGAGCATAAATTAATGAATCGGCAGCAAATGCGTTTCCTCAAATAAAAACTTAGCATAGTCCCTATTATATATTTAGCTATAGACAAATGTTCATTTCTTGGAGCTTATTGTCAAGGCTCACTATGTCTTTTCAAAATATTGCCATTACATTGAACCCAAGAACTAGCTACTCTAGCTATATGACCTAACAGGGAAAAAAAAAAAAAGAAGTAAATTGGATTTTTGTGTTATTTACTTTTTTGAAAGCTGTAATTGATAGTGATTATATAAAAATAAATAGGTAATTAAATGTTAACGTTATGATATTAATCGTGAATGAACGTGTAGCAGAAGACTTTCAAAAAACTAAAAAAAAAATACTAATAAGTTTAGCTGGCTTACAGAATTCAAATTCAAATGTAATATCTCGTATCTGCCCTTTTCTTCATAAATGAACTTTCCCCCCAATGGTTGCAGGTGAAAATTATTAAATAAGTACTGTCAGCCACCTACTCACAGTATTCAATCTTTGAATTTAATTTGCTGCTACAATAAGCTAGCTCTAGCTCTACTCCCTTTTTAACTGGACCCAGTTTTTCAGGAGTGGTAAAATCATGATTCAATTCCATAAATTACAGCATTTAACATGCTCAACAACAATTCATGAATGGCAATGAATTCAATCAACTACCTCAGATATTCTCACTTAAATACACACTATGTTAACTTCTATATAAATCAACACGCCAACGCTCAATGCTGCTCAACACTACCTAGGTTTTGACAATGGCTAGCTCTGCAATGCTGATGAAACTTGTGACAAGCTGCTGCTTGATGCTTGTTTGCTTGATGGGCAGTGCATTCATGTCCGCCAAAGCACAAGTAACATGCGGCACGGTGGTCACTGACTTGTCTCCATGCATATCCTACGTGTCATCCGGCGGGTCCCTGCCGGTGAACTGCTGTAACGGAGTGAAGACACTCTACAATGCCGCTCGGTCCACAGCAGACCGTCAGAGCGTGTGCAGCTGCTTGAAACAAGCTGTTAGCGGAATCTCGTACACCCGTTACCAGCTCAACCTCGCAGCTGGACTTCCCGCCAAATGTGGAATCAACATTCCTTACCAGATCAGCCCTTCTACCGACTGCAACAGGTGTGTGTGTGTGTGTGTGTATCATGTGCTATATATTATTGTAATTTGTTGGTTTTGGTTTCTGATATTTTCTGATTTGATCATTTTATTTATTTACCTTCTTTCTTTTTGTGACTTTTGCAGGGTGCAGTGAGAATGATGAACTAGTAGCCATCAGTTATGAGTATGTGTGCTTTGATTATTAAGTATGGGGTGAGAGAATAAGAGGGCTGCGCCTCTCTTTGATGATGTGTTAGTATTTATAGAAGTTGTTAATGTCATCTAGTGGATTATATGTGGTCTCTTGTTTTGTTGGGTTCTGTCCCAACCAGAAGTACTAAAGAATAAGATTTTGTAAATTACGTTTATGGAGTGAAATGTTGTTGTTATATGTCATAATCAGCTCATCACTTGGCTCTTTGTTTCTTTTTTTTTTTTAAATATAATAATTTTCAGGACATGATTTTAAAGATTGAAATGAATTTGTTTCCCTAATTCGATCGAAATATATATCATGGAATATACACAAATTAACTCTTCCAATAAGATGTAATCGGTCGCTGTAGAGAATATAGGCCCCATACGATTTTAAAGGAACCTATGTTGCAAATGAATGAATGAATGAATTAATTAATTATCTAAACTACTGATCTAATTGAATTTTATGAATGACACTATTCATGGGGTGTGATTACGCAAAAAAGTATGTGAGGAAATTAGTCAATTACATTTTCGCTCTTATTCAACACAATAGCCAGAAAGCTAAATTTACTAAAAAAATAATTGAAAATTAGAAAAGAAAATGATAAAAGCTAGCATAATTCGTTGATTGGCAAAGATTAACAAAGTAATGCTTTCATTCATTTAACAAATAGATTAAGGAATTCTACTAAAAAGATAAGATTATATAATAGTCCCTACATGTTAGATCATTATACATATATTTCTATCCATTACAATAAATAGATTGGCTGAGCCATTGAATACTTACTAATGAACGAGGAGGAAAACAGTGTGTTGGGATATCAACAAATGATATCGTCACCAAATCTGCACACAATATTTCAGAGCATAACTAGTAACATTGCTTAGCTCTTTTCAAAATCTAGACTTCTATTAGCTTCACCAACTAATAAAGTAATAGATGTCATTTAAAGGCTAACCTAAACCTTATATCTTTCTAGATCGGGAGTTGAAAAACTTCATATCTATTAAAAAAAAAAAAAAAAGTACATGCATCGTGATGGATAATAGTAGTAACAATGTTTGGATGGAGCAAAAGTAGAGGTGGTAAAATAGGTTACGCGGCACAGATATAACACTACTTTTTTGTATCTATGTTAACAAATATTCACACGATTAATAAATAGCTTAACATGACAAGATAGGATAAATAACTGAGTCGAATCTGTGTTGGACCACCTTAACATGATTACATGTTTATGATTATTAAAAAAATTAGCTAATGAGTAAACACTAATTATTTATTTGTCATATCCATATTATGTTATAAACCTAATTCATCTCATATTTATATCGTGTTAACTTATTTATGACATTTTTAAAAATAATATTGACATATTTATTTTTAATTAATCTTTAATTTTTTATTAAATATACTAAACAGGTCATTAACACAACTAATAAATGAGTCGTATCCATACTTTGATGTTTCGACAAGATTAATAAATGAGTTATATCCCTATTTGCTTAAATTTGTCACGGCATAAATATGATACATCTACGCGAATTGACAACCCGAAACAAAAGCCACAAATACACAACCATGGAAAGAGCTATCTTCACACATAAAGTAGAAGGAGGTCTACCTTCAGGGGCATCTCTGCACAGAAATTAGTGTAGAGAATTGATTGCGTTAAAAAATTTTATTTTCATATTAATTTTTTTAAAATTATGTTTGAGTGAGGGCAAATTTATAAACAAATTTTAATATTGGTGACAATGAATTAGGTTTTTAGATCCGCACCGTCTATCTACACACGTAAAGTGGAAGAAAACACAAAGATTAAAAAATAAAAAGAGAAGAAAATACTAAAGTGTAGAGCGGCCAGAAGAGGAGCTCCGGAGAGCTCCCTTCTGACGGCATGATAAAGAGAAGTTTGTGCTTTATTTTGCACACACAGAGAGAGAGGGAGAGATAAAAAAGGTATAATCGTTTTTTGTATTGATTGTCAAAAATTGAGACAATCAGCTTTTGTGTTGGTTTTTTCTCTTCCATCTCACTTTAATTCCTTTCGCAAAGGAAGGAAGAAAAATAAATACTTTATTATAATCTTAAGTTAATGATATAAGTTTAGGGATGTATAAATACGAACGAGCTGAATCAGCTGATAATGAATGGCAATTGCAAAAAGCATAAAAAACAAAACAAAGCGCCGCCCACCCACCCACACCAAAAAAAAAAAAAATGGCGACCAGCAAGCATGGAATATGTATGACATCACTTCCAATTGTTAAATAAGTTGGATGACAAGTCGGTTATCGTTAGAGTCCTTGGATCCTGGGGTTTGACTGCTTGACCCATCACACGTCCGATAAAATTGTTCGCATTTTATTCTTTTGGGCAGTCCTGTGCAGTGAGTACAAACATTACAAAGCTTTCTTTCTTCTTCTTCTTCTTCTTTACAATATATTTTTTATTACAAGTTTGGTAATATCGGTTCTGTTTAACCACAATTGTACAGGTAGCTAGCAAGGCTTCAAAAGTCATGGGATCGTGGAATTGGTCCAACTGCCAATACCAATAGCTTTCTAATTCAATCCTACCTAAAAAGGTAAGTGAATGGCATATATTTCTGATGTAACATGAATTCAACAAAGCCAACCAAGAAAAGATGACTATGCATTGTATGGAGGATTACAGATGTTCAACATTAGCCTAACCCAAACACAATTAGGCTCCATCGTCATCGACGTGTCCACTCTCATTAAGGGAATAGCAATTTCCGGTTCACAAATTTACAAATTATTGGACCACAGATTACGGCAGCGGCACTAAACAGACACACTGCAGTCTCTATTCCCGCTATTGTCTGTCCCAATCCCATTTTCATATCATGCAATTTACCTTTTCCTTGGTCTTTTTCAATCAATTTTACCAGAAGAGGGTAACTTTGATTGTGTTATAGTTTAACCGAAAGCTTAAGTTTTAACAAGCAAGACCTAACATTAGTTCAAGATCAACCACTAACATCAAGCGAAAAGCTATGGCTGGTAGCCGAGGCAGTTAATGATCCGCGTTTAAGATTTAATTAGATCCTTAAAAACCGTGACAGAGACCAAACAATACCATATATCAGCATCGAAGATTCGAAGGTCTAGCACAGAAATTTGATTTTGATGTTATGTTAATGGAATTAATACTTAGCAGCGGTTTGCCTTTTTGACTGCCTTTTTGACTTAACGACTTAATTTCAATTCCTTAAGTCATTAAGTCCGTTTATTTTTTTAACTTAATGTAAATTTTTATTTATTAAGTTATTAAACTAATTTTTTTAGCTTTTTGCTTAATCTAAAAT
Organism: Murraya paniculata; assembly: GCA_030449075.1. NCBI lineage: Eukaryota > Viridiplantae > Streptophyta > Magnoliopsida > Sapindales > Rutaceae > Murraya > Murraya paniculata. The sequence continues at coordinate 529,220 of JAEVFN010000014.1, read as the reverse complement.
ATGTGAATGATATCATTAAAAGATATTCTTTAAAATATTCATATCTCATTAATTAATTTTCATCCTTAACTAAATAAAATTTAATACTTAGCATTATTACCCATTTGTATAACTTGTGATAATATAACGGTTGACTACTATTATTTTTATCTTTTTGTTTCTTCAAATTAGTATTATTTACTTCATAATATTTTATGAATATTTTTCATATAAAAACATCATGAATTACAATAGAATTGATTAACATATACTAGTTTGGAATATAAAGGGTTGTATTTAATTAAATATGATTTGTATTATGATAATATATTGTATTATTCAAGCTCTTTGAGATGTTTATTATTTATTTAACATTTATAATTGTAAGGGTACAAATGTAAAAATATTGGTTTTTAGATTTTTTTAAGTTAAAAATAAAAAATTTAGTATTTGTTTTTAGCAATTCAAATAAAAAAATATATTATTCAAATTTATATATTTAGTTATATTCAGAATTCTGACTAATTTATATTTATTCAAATTTCAAATAAAAAATCAGGCGCCACCTTAATATAAAAACTTAAGTTGTTAGATAAAGGCTCAGTATTAATCTTAATGATGAGAAATCGTACTAAATCCATTTAGTTTTTCATAATAATGACAAAAAATATCTTCCTATGCAATACCAATACCAGCTACAGGCAAACGAAATCACCTTTGCTGTGAAAAAGGTCGAGAGATATTTTGTGGGCGATGATGATATTCTTTTCCCCATTAAACATAGTACTTATCTTTATTTGTATGATGCGTCAAAAGTAAGACACTAGCAAATGAGATAGAGGCAGCACACCTTCCACTACAATTCAAGCTGCCTCTCGCATGAAAATCATAAACCCAAAACTGTTTGCAATTGGCCTTTGGTTTTGGTGCAACTGTTACACCCAAGGATTATGATAGGCGTCGGTAGTGCTAATGAAAGTGCCTTATAATCATGATTAGTTAGGCAAATTATTAATCTAATACAAAATTACTAACATATCTTAAACTTTTTCACTTTGTAAGTATCAAAAGTGATTAATGATCTCCTGCAACTTGACCCCTTCTTGGGGGGCAGTTGATCCCTTTTTGATATAAATTAACATAAGATAGCTTCCACTACTCATGTGTGCACCACAAAAGTCGCTTTTCAAATGCCTGGATATATAGCCATAAACCTTCAGATATTTCAGTTCACGAGATATACAATACCAAATTGAAGATATCCCCAAGTGAGGCTGATAATTATTTATGTTTCCCTTCTGAGTGTTCATCATTTATGTTCTAATATTGTTGGGTTTCGATTCTAGATAAAATTTGAGTGTCCATACAGGACCATTTCCAGCAAAAACGGTCCCGGATTCCATTAACAGACACTCGCCTTATTTTATATGTCCCTTTCTAGTTGGAATATTTACAACATTACTATAACTCAAAAGAGCCACAAATAAAATCATGTCCGAGCTTTGAATCCCACCCATAAAAAGAAAAAAAAAATCATCATCATCCCCTCCCTTTTTTTCTCTCTTTTCTTGTCTTAAAAGAAACCCTAGCTAGCAGCTAGACGCGAATATGCATAGGCGGTTGCTTGAGACAGAGCTAAGCGTGTCACCGCCGACGGCGAGTGCAAACAGAACCCGTGATGCGTTCGTTAGCGAGGCGAATTTTGATACCAACATGGTGATAATACTGGCAGCTTTGCTATGTGCGTTAATATGTGCACTTGGGTTAAATTCAATAGTCCGCTGCGCACTGCGGTGTAGCCACAGACTTGCAATGGAGACACCGGAGCAAGAGGCGGCACGGCTAGCCGCAAGAGGCCTGAAGAAACGGGATTTAAGGCAAATTCCGGTGGCTGTTTACGGGGAAGGAGTGAATATTCCGGCCACTGAGTGTCCGATTTGTCTTGGAGAATTTGTTGATGGAGAGAAAGTTCGAGTGCTGCCAAAATGTAACCACGGGTTCCACGTAAGGTGTATTGATACGTGGCTTTTGTCACACTCCTCGTGTCCGAATTGCCGCCATTCCTTGCTTAATAATAATGAACGCTCAACAGCAAGTTCAAGCGCTGCCGAGGAACCTGCAGGAGCTCCGGCGCCGGGAAGTGAGTCCGGTGAGCAAACCGACGCGGTTGTTGTACTTAGTTGTTAATTAATGAGCCAATTGGAGGTAATTAAACCTGAAAGTTTAAGTGACTATTAGCGTTATATACTACATCAAGACCTGATTAATGTATCCAATTTGAACCACACATATGCGGCGCCCAATTCGGAGTCAAAATTGTTCCAGAACTCGTAATAGGATCAACTGAAATTAATGTTTATGTTTTTCAGTTTTAGCAAGCTTAGAGAGTAATAGTTACTCAATTGAGTAATGTTACATATCTCATAATTTTGTACCACACAAGTTTTTCACAAATTTATAAATAATTTACTGTGCTCTTTCATAATCTCATAGTTAAAAATTAAAAAAAAAAAATTGGGATAAATTTTAAAATATTCGGATTTACTATTTTTAATTTTATCAGCTTCGGCATATGCAGTTTGGACATAGGTGTAAATTGTGGCATAATTAATTTTTTGTTCTGTTAAAACAGTGATTTGGACCAAACACTTTTTTTTTGGGGGGGGGCTGTCTGAATCTCTTAACAGGAGAGGCCAAATTAGCATTAAAACCATCCATGAGTAATTAATTAATTATTGAAAAAATGCAATTGCACTTGACATTACTTTCTTCTCAAATTGTCTACTTGAGCTAAGAAATTCAGTTACACATCGCTTTACATGGTTTTAAATTTCTTTAATAATGGGGTTCCACTATCTTCTAATTCTCCATCCGTAATCATACAATTGGTAGGCCAGCAATGAATTTTGGTGGCGAAGAAATTGAAAACTAGATGAAATCTTATAGTACAAGCAAAGAATCATCTTCACAGATGAAGCTCCCCGGCCCTAATTAATGTCATCCGCTGCATGAACCATTGGTTAGTTCCGTGGAACAACTAGTTTTCAATTTCAAATAAAGTAATGCCATTTATTTAATTGTTTTTTCTTTCCCCCATATATCTCAATTGTCATATGTGACAAAATTTTATACAATAGGCGTTCTAGAATTTCATAGCACTTTAATTAATGCCCCCTAACGCCCTTTCTAATCAATTTGCTAATAAGAAGAATAAATATGAAAGAAGAAATTATAAAAGTACCCTCTTTTAAAAAAAAATTAAAAAAAATAAACTTTTCTCAATTCAGAGTTCTAATTTTAAAATTTCTAATTAAATTTGATTTCATAATTGTCACTTGTCACCTCTTTACTTATATTGTGAAAGTAAATTTATTCTTTCTCATTAAGATTGTACACATGACAATTTGGATAGCTTAATGTTGGCAAGTCCCGGCACTCCTTTGGTAACTTCTAAATCTATTTATAAAGGGAAAAAAAATACTGATTAAAAATTAAATAACCATAGGGGGCTTATTATACAAAAAATGTGATATAATATGAGAGGTGCATCTCTTCATCACTGGTCCCCAAAAGAATGAGGTCATGGGCCGTGAAACGGGCTGGATTTTAGAAAATAAGCAGTCCAAGCTAACTGGGTGTGCGTTTATCCCCCGACGAGTCCCTGACCATCCTCAAATCTTGTAATTAGGGATGCAAAATGCGGGTTTGAGTCGGTATTTTTCAAGTCCACACTCAAGTCCATTTTAGAGGAAGTATAAAGGCAGAGCTTAGGCAGCATTTGAGCTTCCACTTTTTCTAAAAAAAAAAAAAAATTAAATTGTTATAAACATGAGATGAGTTAATAATTAATAAGTTATTATAATCAACAACATATTAAAGAAGATGAATATATCAAGATAAAATAATAAAGAAAGAAAATGAAGCAAATAAAAGCATAGATATTTAATTTTTTTAATACCATATACTCTAATTCAAGCACCCTCTTGATTAATTAACGTTTAAGAGAGAGTTTAGTATTATAATTTCAGATTTTTTGGATCATTATTGATCTATGAATTAGGGACTTAATTTTTTAATTTTTTAATTTTTCTATTTTTAAATTTTAATTTATAAATAAATTTTTTTTAAAATAGATAATATTTTTTAAATTTTTTATCCCAAAAAATTATCTAAAATGATGTGACATTCATCAATTGGTTGATATTTTAGTGAGATAAAAAAATTAATTTACTTAGATATTGTAAATAATTATCAACTACTCAATTAATTACACATCATTCGGGATTAAATTTGAGATAAAAATTTTGGAATGTTTATCATTTCTTTTTTTTTTTTAATCTTAAGCCCTGATTTAGGTCTTAATGTAGAGAGTCGGGCCGACCGGACTTTTTTGCCCATCCTACTTAATAATGGTGTGCTTAATAATCAACAATCAAATTGGGAATCAAAGAAATAAGAATAAATTATATGTTTATTTACTTAAATGAAAAGCAGAATCGCAATCAAAATAGTCCACCTAAAGTTTAATTACTAGAGTTTTCATTCCCATGAGAGAATGTGGGAATAAAAACCTTGAAGTGACTATATTACCCTACTTAGTTTTTAAAATTTTCATTTTGTCTTTATTTATATATTTTAAAAAAATAAAAATTCTTGCTGCCATTATTGTTGTGTTGTTGTTGTTATTATTATTGTTATTATATTTATCGACAATGTTATTAATATTTTCATTATTGTTAACAATAAGTTTTTTAATAATAATTTTTTAAACAATAATAATCACAATTCACAATTATTATGCATTTTAATAACCAATTATAGTCTATTATGATTTTAAAATAAAGTAAACACGTCAATGCTAATTTTTACAGCTCAAATAAATATTTTATTTTAAATCTCATTTTTAATTTCTATTCTGATCTATTTTAATTAATGGTTAGTAAACGCAAAGTAAAAACATTTATTACATAAATATCCTCAAGTCAACTTTAAACGCTCGCCTATTAAGAGACATTTTTATGAGTAATGATAGAGCCACAAACTCTTGTACAAATTTATTTTGTACAAACTGACATGGTATAATTTAATTGGTTGAATTAAATATCACTTGGTCCACATGATTGGTTTTCATTATTTTATATTTTCTTTCAACCAATGAATTAATACCAAATCAGTTTATACAAATTTAGTTTGTACAAGAGTTTATGGCTGTATCATTACTCTATTTTTATTCCCCAAACAAGATGCGACATTTTTTTTTTTTTAGGTGGTCAAGTCATTTTCTCCATCACTAATTATAAATTAAATTTGCTTCAAATTTTTTAAATTCAAAATTTACCTATCACTCATCCTTGGTTAGGATTGTTTTGTGTATTTATGAAGGGCACTGAGAGTAAAATTTTGATTTTCAAATTCAAAAAATGAGCGTAAAAGTAGAAGGCAGTCCAGATAAATAAATGGAATTATGGCCCCAAACCGTTATTAATGTTGTTATTATCTTTAAACTAATGTTAATAATGGAAGCATAACGGCTAGTGAAAAAGCTTCACGCTGAATCTGACAACAAATCCGCGATTTGATTCAAAAATAGAATATGAGGCAAGCTGAGCAGCAGCGGCAGCAGTTCTGGAAGATCAGCGTCCATGCGGAATTCAAGAACTTCAATTTCAGATTAAAAGCAACAAAAATTTCCCCCACTTGGAAATCCCATCGATTCTCTATCTTACTCAAGCTCCACCATTTCCTTCTCCATCTCAGATCACATTCTGAGACTCCTCCATTTCCCACCCATCAACGCACGACCCTCAAATCCAGATTCCTCGCCGCCGTCCACAAACTCCGACCTCGTCGTTCAAAGAATCACCCTGTCACTGAAGTTAGTTCTCCCATTCACCGATTAAAACATTTTGCTTACAAGGTAATCACACTATAACTACCCTTTCTTTGGAACTTCAGACCTATACTCTCGAATTATATAATATCATTATTATTATTATTTTCTTTTTGTAGGAGCCGGTCTGTAAAGGATCTTTGGTTGCTGGGGTTCTTGCATTTTTGTTTCAGTCAATTTTTGAGGAAGATCACAGGGGAATTATAGTTCTCAGCTCGATTCTTTTGTTTTGCTTTGCTGTGCTGCTCAGGAGAAACATATCTGAAAAATCTAGGACTGTGTTGACACTTTCAGTTGTTGCAATAGTAATTGCAGCGGCAGTTCGTTCAGGTTTATATTATAGGTTTATGAATTATGATTATCATCATCAAGATTGGATTGCAGAGTTTGTTCGGAAGGCGTGGAACAAAATTGATTTGCTACAGCATCTTCAATAACGATGGTTGAGGGGTATTTTCCCTGTTGTATTTTCTCATTGAGCTGTGAGTTGTATTTATGAACACTATTATGTCTCATTTTATACGCTGTGCAAATAGACCAGAGTTTCAAGCATATTTTCCTCATACCATGCATGCATCTCATTCGTTCAATCGCTGACACAGTTTTCAAAGTAAATATCATACAGAATTTGGTTATTGTTGTATTTATCAAGTAAAATTTGAATATGTAAATAACATCTAGATCTTCGGCGTTGGGCTTCATCTCAGCCCACTTGTTGAGTTGTTTCTGTTACTGCTATTACGGAAATAGCATTTATGGCCCAGCCCGTGTCTATGGACAAACCTTTGATTGTTTGGTTACATGTGGAGAAATAATTATACGTATCAAATTTATAATTTGATTGGTTTCAGTAGCAGGAGAAAATATAGAATATATCAAAGGTATCATATTAGTCATATAATTAAAAAATAATATTATAATATGTATGCATTTATTTTAAAAAACCATCATACAAGCAGTGTTTGTATTAAATTCAATTACACATGTCATACATGCATCAATTAGTTGTAATACACTAGAGATATTCTAAAATTTTTTAGTAGTAGTTAGTCGTTAGTTTTTTTTTTTTTTTTTGGTCTTATCCAATGGTGAATTTCTATTAATGATACATTAGTTGGGATACAAAATAAATTACCAACTAAGTAAACATAGTATTACTCATATAAATAACATAATAAATTTTTTTGATGGAGGAGGAAGTTGGTGCACGCAGCCTATGATTTTCTTTTAAGTGGTTGGTTAATTTTTAATATTCCAAGTAAATAAATGATATGATCACACCATCAAGTAATACTTGATGAATATAATTTTAAAATGTCTAGCATTGTTGTTTTCTTAAAGCATTACTAAATTTGTGCTGTAGTGACATTGTCAGAAAATTTGGTGTCTACTAGCAATTTTGATAAACATGAGGCGGCTAGCGGATAATTGTTCCTTTTTTTTATTCGTTAATATAATATTTAATTGATAGAAATTTTCATACGAAGTTTCATGAACCCGACGGTGGGAAGTGAATCTAAAGCTTAAAAAATGAACAGTCTAAAGCGAAACAGCGACGAGGCCCACCAGCTTGTGGTTGATGATGGGAAATTCCGCCCACGCAAATGAGGCGCGTGACCCTCTACTCCTTCATAGATTGAAGGCAAAGTTGTTGATGTCAGTGGGTCCCACCAGGCCTTTTAATACTTGCCTGTTGGCCGTCGATCTTCCCGCCGCGCGCGTATCTGACGGGCTTCGTTCACAGTCAAAGTGCTATCTCGATAGGTCTTTTTGACCACACCGGAATCATGCGTTTTTAATTACTTAATTTTCTAAGTTTGACTGGATTGTCACCTCAATCGAGGCGCCCTGTGTTGAAGATCGAGGTTTTATGTGAATTGACTATTATACCCTTGAACTGTTTGTCATTTTACCCGCCGTGGGGACTCTAGAGACTAGAAGTCTCTGTTCAAATTGTGACAAGCCAACAATTTTATTAATTAGTTAGGTTGCACACTGAATTGTGTGATAAGTTTAAAGAATATCACATTACTATTATATGAATTATGTCGCTTCAATGATATAATTGATGATTAATATTCCATTTTCCTTTGAAAATTTTGATGGTTCTACGTTCGCATCATCATACAGATGAATACACAGAAAATTGACATATAACTAATTTTAATTTATATACTAGTGTATTGAAACGAATTAAACGTTTTTCAATTTAAGAACCATATTTTTTTTTTAAAAAGTAACCGAGCAGGTCAAAAAACAGCAACACCACAGCTCAAATTTCAAAAGTTGAACAAAATGGCAAATCCTTGCAATATAAAAACACAATCAAGGGTAAACCCGTAAAACCATTGGGGGAAAAAGCCACTGTGTTGAATGAACAGTATAATTAATGATACATTAATTAAAATTGAAATCCTGGGTTTGGTTGGTTTGTTTGACTACTGCTTAATTGGGCTCCATCATTTCCTTTCTTTCCCTTTTGCTCCTTCTTTTGTTTACTTTTCTCTCTCTTTCTCTCTCCAAAAAATCAATCTCTCACTTCTCATCTTTGACTTGTTAAAGCTTTTTCCTTTTCATCTAATCAAGCACCACAGGTTTTATTTTTGTTCCCAGCTTCGCCATTTTAGTCCTCCCTTTGTGGAACTTTTCTTTTATGAGCTCCAATTTCAGGTATGATTAGTAATTTCTTTCTTTTTTTCCCCTCTGTTTGGTAGTTTATTTTCTGAAATTCCTTTACGTTTTGTTTAATTGATGAGTTTTGTCAATTGGGTATTTACTTTTTTGTTAAAAAAATAAAGCCTGGGAGTTGCTTGTTTGAATTTTTGTCTTTGTTGTTTTGTGCGTAATGGAAGATTATTCAACAAGCTGATTGGTTGTGGTTGATGTATGAATTGCGTTTTTCTGCTGATTTTGGATCTGGGTATTTTTCTTGAAGTTTATTATTTATTTTGTTTCATTAGTGTGCGACGATTTTGTAACTTTATTGTCTTCTTTTGAAAGAGCATTAATGGTTTTTCCAGCTCAATCTTCAGTTGCAGCTATTTAATTTGTTTAGGTCAAAAGCAGATGATATTTGCCTTGATTTGTGTATCTGATGATATGGGGGAATTTTTTTATTTTTGATTATTCGGAGATTTAGTTATATAAATATAAAGGTTAGTTACCATGGAAATGTAAATGGATAACTTAGTATACTTGAGTGGAATTTTGCATTAACTAGTCACCAAGAGCTGCGCTACAAGTCTGAGCCTATCAACTGACTATTTATTATCTTTTGCAAGAAGTAGGGCTTATTATTATTATTATTATTTTTTGGTACAGGTCTCTAAGTGAACATCTGTTTTTCAATTAATATTATTGGCTAGTTGGGGACTTTGGCTGATTTAATTTTTTTGGCAGATGTAAATATTAGTGTGACTAAACTGTTTGTGTTGTTAGTTGATATTTGGTTTACTAAGATTTGCTTGTTGCCTAACGAATCGTAGCAGTTGTGTTCTTTTGTTAATTTGTTTATTGGAATTGCTAATGTCTGAGGCTTAGGTTGATACGTATGTTCATTGTTTTCCTCTGGGCAGAAACGCACTGAACATTGATACATTCTGAAGTTTTGTACATAAGATGGGGTGTTTCACAGTTTTGAAGAGTAAAAAGAAGAAACCTGAGCAGACAGTTCACATAAAACGGGTTAATCCTCAGGAGCATACTCCCACCACACTGCCTGAACCCCAAATCCCAACACGATCATTGCAATCAGCTCCTCCAAGCTTTAGGACCAGAGTGAAGCCTATTCCATTAAATAATGCTACCAAAGCCACTAACAATAGAACACGGGCATTATCTGCCCCTTCTAGTCTCGATGCGGCAGAAGCAGAGCAAGATGCACTTGCATCAGTTGAATTTGAAGAACCAGAAGAATCTAAGAGTCGAGTTGGATTGACGAAGGAACAATGGTCCTCAAGTCCACAACCTCTTCCACTTCCATCTCCTCATACTCAGAGTGCTGCCTCACTTAAGGCTACTGGAAGCTTTAAATCAGGGACTGCCAGTGGTCCTTTATTTGCTTCCGGACCTTTACCACTGCCTCCTACTGGAACTGGTACACTCCGAAACTTTCCATTTGACGAATTAGCTGCTGCTTGCCATAATTTCTTTTCAGACCGATGCATTTCAGAAGGTCTATCCTCTGTAATGTATAGGGCTTCATTCGGAGATGATGCTTCAACTTCAAAAAAGTTTGAAGCCACTGTTACTCGCCTTAATCCATCCGGCCAGGTAACATATGACCATATGGTTTTTTTGGATGTATTCATGCATGTACCACATAATTTTTCATTTTGGTTCTTGGCCTTGCTGAATGGATCCAGTTGAAGACTGAGAATTGTTTGAGACTTGGATTGTTGCTCTTTTTGTTGTTGTTTATCATGTTTGTGTAATCATACTATACATTCCCCTCAAATTTATGGTAACTTTATTTTACATTTCATGATTTCTGTGTTCTTACAGGGTTTGAAGGAATTTATAAATGATGTAAACACCCTTGCATCTTTGCAACATCCAAATCTCTGTAAATTGCTTGGTTATCATTCACGTGATGGTTCAGACCAGAGAATGTTGATCTATGAGAGACTTTTTCATGGAAGCCTGGACCGTCTTATTTATGGGAGATCAGATGGGCCCCCAATTGATTGGAACACCAGGATAAAAATTGCATTATGTGCTGCACAAGGTCTTACCTTCTTGCATGAAGAAGGACCTTTTCAGGTATTTAGAATTTTTTATTATTTTGAGATGATTAAAACTGAATAAAGTAATGCATGGTGTGCCTTGTATCTTGAAGTTTATTGTCCCTAGTAATATGACTGGCGATTTGTACAGTTTTATCAGTCTATGTTTTCTCTCTGTTACAACTTTTTACATTCTTATGGATGTTCTATGACAATTGCATAATGAATTCCATTTTTGTCATATAACTTGTTTCTTGGAATAGAAGAAAGGATTGCTTAAGTATTAGTCGTTCTGTTTGTGTGTGTTATCAGTAGTTTAAGACTGGTACTTGTATGTGATATACTGAAATCTTCATTTTCGTTTACAGGCGATGTACAATGAATTTTCAACTGCCAACATACAAATTGACAAAGATTTTAGTGCAAAGCTTTCAGGATATGGTTGTGCAGGTCATATTCCTGAAACTGATATCTCTAATAGTTCGGTGGTAAGTGCTTTCCAATCATCCTGTCTTTTTTTTTTTTGGTTTTTGGTTTTTGGGGGGTGGGGGGAGTTTGATCTGCTTTCGTTACCTGTAAAGGTATAACTAAATCTTCACTTTCCAATTGTTCTGTGGTATCATTGATTTTTGTCATGATCTGTTAGTTTGTTGGAGCTGATGAAAATTTTCATCTTTTTTCTCTATAAAGGCTGCAGCAAATCTTTCAGTAGAGACATTGGAGAGAGGATTGCTGACTCCTAAGAGCAATGTTTGGAGTTTTGGAATTGTTCTTCTTGAGCTACTCACAGGCCGGAAGAATCTTGAAAGCCGCCATCCCAAGGAAGAAAGGAACTTGGTTAAGTGGAGCCGGCCTTTCCTGGCTGATGACTGCCGACTCTCACTCATCATGGATCCTCTGCTAAAGGGCCGCTTCCCATTGAAAGCAGCCAGGACAGTGGCTGATATTGCTTTAAGGTGTCTACAAAAGGAACCATCAGAAAGACCTACCATGAGAAGCATCGTTGATAATCTCAAAACCATACAAGACATGAAATACCATTGCCGCTATCCCCTACAAGAGCCGGCAGTAATTGCTGGTAAACAAATGTCACGATCACCAAGTCTCAATGGGATCATTGCCCCAGCACCTAGATTAAGTTTTTCACCATCTCCACCATCAGGAGCCCGAGCATCTTTTTCTCCAACAAGACCACTTGCTTTGCCATTGTCTCTTCCTCCGCGAGCTTGCTCCACCACCGTCACCTTTGAGGAACTAGATAGGCAAGAAAGTCGGAAATCATCGTCATCAACTGTCCGACGGGCCAGTGTTGAAGGATTTTGAGTGTTTATAATATGCATTTTTTCATTTGTTCTTTTGTTCTATTTTGGTTGTTCAACACATATATAGAAGATAAAAGATGTGGTGGTGCTTCCACTTTTGCCTTCCCTCATGATTGATGAAATTGAGAGGATGGCATTTTGTAGATAAGGGTGTAATGTAAGCTTAGTTTACTTCAATCAAGGTGCCATTTACATAAGAGTTTTTCTATTCTCTCGCAAATTTATTATCAGTTCACTAAGGGTCAATTCTTTTTTGTTTGTTGAAGTTTGATGACTAGTGAATCAAAATTGTACGTGAACACGAAGAAAGGTAGGTAGCCATTAGCCAAATAAGGCAACCCAATTACTAATAAATGATTATCTTGTTCTCGGTTTAAATATGATTGATTATTTTTAATATTATTAAGGAGACCAAAAAAAAAATTAATACAAAAATAAAATATAAATATTATTTATCATTTTCTGCTAGCCGTGATTTGGCTTTGTGAAACGGTACGTGTTGCATAGCACACATCTTTAGTGCTCCCTTCCCTCCCAAATCAATTCACTCACTTATTTCAGAACAAAAAGAAGAGAAAAAAAAAAATCAATCGCTCTGTATTTGCAAAAGAGAAATCACTCGGTTCTGTTTGTGTAGAGAAAGTGCGCTGGTGTTTTGCTCCTCATAGATTGTGTGTGGGGGTACATGCATCTTCATTTTTGTATAAGCAGGTTCGTTTCTTTGCTTCATAATCTATTCATTTTTCTACTTTGCTTTGGTTGCTGACAATATGAAGCTGAAAAAAAGAAACAAAACGCTTGTTTAGTTAGCGCATTGGTATCCCACATTATCTTTTCTCTTTTGTGGTTTCTTGAAGAACCCATTTGAAAGCCTCCAAAAACTCCTTGTTTTCTTTTACTTTTTTAGCACTTAATCTTTATCTTTATATCTTATCAGGTTGGTTAAAAAATTTTCATGATGAATAGTGAATCGCATTCCAGCGAAAGAAATTCCACAAGTCTTAAAGAAGATAGAATTAGCTGTTTACCTGATGAAATCCTTTGTCACATCCTTTCATTTCTTCCCACAAAGAATGCAGTGGCAACTTGCGTTTTATCCTCAAAATGGAAGCTTGTCTGGGCATTGCTTCCCGATCTTTGCTTTGACGACAGGTTATGCTTAATGTATGAAAGTACTCATGCGTTGACAGAAGATGCTTCGACTAGGTTTGAAAACTTTGTAAATCGGGTGCTTCTTTGTGATTCGGGAAAGATTAACAAGTTTTCTCTCCATTGTTCCCGGCTCATAAATTTTTCAAGTTTGAAATCTTGGGTTTCTTGTGCAATTATGCGTAACGTTGTTGACATTGAACTTAATCTTGACGATTACAGACATATTAAGGAGGCTATTGAGTTGCCTGAGAGCATTTACACTTCCAGAGCACTTGAAGTTGTTAAACTGAATTTGAAATTTTTTATCAAGACCCCTCCTCCTGGAAATTTTTTTCCAAGTGTCAAGACTCTTCATGTTGCATTAAATAATCTTGATAACAACTTCTCTGAGTGGCTCTTTTCCAAATGCCCTGCCCTTGAAGATTTGTCAATTAAGGGATATTTGTATGTTGGTGTTTTGGTGACCTTAAATATTTCATCCCTTACTTTGAAGAGGTTAGCATTAGAATTAGTAGATTGTGCGGAACCTTTGGGTTTTGAGACGGAACACGGCATTGTGATTAGGGCCCCAAATCTTGAATACCTCTAAATCAAGGATTACCTCCCAATATCGTATGTGGTGCATGAACTACGTTCCTTAACTAAAGTGGTTGTTGATATTGACTCTCATTACATCGGAGATTCCCTTGACATTGTGGCTCAAGGAGTGGTACAGCTTCTCAGAGGTGTTAATAATACCAAATTTTTGTCCTGGTCAAACGGCATTTTGTATGTAAGTTTTACCCCAATATAGTCTGCTCTATAATGTTTTGAGCCTCTGCTATGCATATTTGATGTTTTTTTCCCTTAAAAAATTTTGATCCCATCTTTTAATGAAATCATATTTTTGAAACTGACTGATTTTGTAATTTTTATTTCTCAAGAAAAAAACTTTAACAAGAAGTTCTATTTCCCCTTGATTGCTTTTTAATTATTGTTTTTAACCTTCATTAAAGGCTCTTGTATTCGCTAATGAGGATGAGGATTTCTTTCCGACATTTCCCTCTCTAACCCATTTTGAGTTGGAGGTTGAAGATTTTGGATGGCATCTACTTCCCCTCATCTTCAGTAGAATGCGTAATTTGGAGTCATTTGTCTTTGAGGTTGACAAGGTGAGAATGTGATGAGCTTTTTCATGAACTGTTACTCAAATTTTTTTTGCCTCTGATGTTTATTTTTCTGTAATCAGGATACTGATATTGATTTTTGGTGGGCTGACGAACCATTGTCTTTGCCTGATTGTTTGCTGCCGCATGTCAAGACAGTTGAAATGAGGGGATTTGCAGGTCGGAAAAATGAACTGAAATTGATCAAGTTCTTGTTAAAGAATTGTGAAGTTTTGAATACAATGATAATTAAATTTCAGAAAAAGCAGGTTCAGAAAACAATTTTGATGGAAAAACTTTGTAAGAAATTGTCAGTGTTTAAAAGAGTCTCCAAGACCTGTCAAATTATAGTCCTTTGAGAGTTTTCAATTTAGACCTCCGCTGGTTTTTGTTTTTTGAAAATTTAGATGTATGGATGCTCTCTGTTGAAGCTTTGCTGAAGAACATGGATCTGATTTCTTCAAATATTACCTGATAAGATACTTACTAATTTTGAGATGCAAAAGGCATTTCTTGTATTGCTTTCATCTTTTGAAGTTTCTATTTATGGGTTGTTCTTGTGTGTCTGAAGTTTGCGGCCGGATAATCAATATTCTTTGTTTGTAGAGCAGCTTCAATTGCGTTTGAAATATAAAATGACATTATCAGTTTGGATATACTGTATGCCTTTTGCCTTTCTAGTTTCTAACATAAACAGTTTCAATGTTATGCTGATAAATCCTTGCATATTGAAAAATCATGTATATATGTATGCAATCTTTGGTATCAGTTAGGATTTCAAGTGTCTATGATATGCATTTTTTCATTTGTTTCTTTTGCTCTTTCTTTTAGTGATTTGAACACATATGTAGAAAAATAAAAGCTGCGGTGCTTCCAGACTGCCTTCTCTCAAGATGTTGAGATTGAGATAATGGTGATTTATAGATAAGATTTTTCATATATTTACTCTCTCATAATTCTTCTCACAGATTTGGTATCATGAAACCAAAAAATGTGAGTGCTTTTTGTTGGAACTATGCTGAAGAAGATGATTTCTGAATAATATACTTGTGTCTCTTATGATGCAAGTACATTTTCTACTTTATTATCGCAATTTCTTAAGATTCCATTAAAATTGGTAATTTCTTGTGTAGCAAGTTTTGGGTTTACAAAAGTGATAACTAATTATGCAGTAGTTACTTGTAAGTTTGTAGCGGCGGCAGTAGAATCAGAATGATTTGTCAGCAGAGCAGCTACAAACATAATTTGATTTCAAATATAGAAATGCTGAAACCCACAGTTTTGAAATTATATTGATGCAATACAAGCAAAATTGAAGATACTAGATAGTAAGCAGTTCATGTTTTTGTCTGAGGATCAATCAAAACGGTCCAACAAAGTTAGTGAGAAGAGTTAATAACTGAAAAGAAGGAAAATAAAAAACACAAAACTAGACTGTTTATTCATTTCATACACGGTATGTGAAACCTTTATGAAACTATGATCTATGATTAGAGATGCCCTCTTATTCACAGAATGACGAAAGCTTCAATTTACATGTGTGCTGAAAGATGTCCTCAATACTTTTGATGTTCGTTGATGCCGATGGTTTGAAGCCTTATAAATGGGAAGCCTGAATGATGTGTTGCTTACACGTTGCCTTCTAATTGGCTTTGTCATTCTTGTTAGATTTACTAACAAATGAAAATGGTTCAGTTTAATAAATGCAATTCATGAGTCAGAAAAGATGTTAATAACAAATGAAACTGTAAGATTATATATTAGTTTTCTAAAAAATTGAATACACATTCAGCGGAACCGAGCATACATACCATCACTATTTTACTTACAAGTGTTGCCATTTGGGGTTCTCTTCCACTCTCAAAATAAGCAATCCAAACGGTGCGTTTTGTTTAGCATTTTTGTGCTTCTCTTTGTCATCCTTAACGAATCTCTGAGTCTCACTCTTTGTTAGAGAAATTAGGTTCTGTTTCTGTAAAGAAGTGCAGAGTGTTTTGTTTTGGATAAATGCATCTTCATTTATGCAATCAGCAAGTTCGTTTCTTTCCTTCATTCATAATTATTTCATTTTTCTAGCTGACAATTTGCAGTAAAAGAAAAGAATTAAAGAGAAACTGCGAAAATAATTCTTTTAGCTACAGTGAGTGAATATAATACAAGTGTGCAGTATCCCTCATTGTCTTTTCTCTTATGCTGTTTATGAAGAACCCATCTGTAACTCATCAAAACCCTTTGTTTTCTTTTAGTATTTAACACAAAACCATCTTTATATATCTCATTTATCAGTTGAGACTTGAAACCCTTCATGATGAGTGAATCAGACACCAGCAATAGGAAATCCATCAGACTTAGATTTGTCAATCCGGATAATGAAGATAGGAACAGTAGTTTACCTGATGCAATTCCTTTGCCACATCCTTTCGTTTCTACCCACAAAATACGCTGTGGCAACTTGCGTTCGATCTTCCAGATGGAAATTTGTTTGGACTTGGCTTCCAAATATCTGCTCTGATGAGAGATTATGCTTGGAATATGAACGTACTCATGCTTTGACTAAAGCTGCTTCAACTAGGTTCAAGAATCTTGTAAATTCGGTGCTCCTTTGTCACTCGAGAAAGATTAGCAAGTTTTCCCTCCATTATCGCCAGCTCATAGATTCATTACGTTAGAAATCCTGGATTTCTTTTTCAATTATGCATAATGCTAGAGAAATTGAATTTGATTTTTATCATGACGGGCCCGGCAAGGAGGAGTCTATTGAGTTGCCTGAGAGCATTTACACTTCCAAAGCACTTGAGGTTGTTCTAAATTTTATTTCTTTTTTTTATCAAGACGCCTCCTTCTGGAACCTTTTTTTCCAAGTTCCAAGAATTTTCATGTTAATTAATTTAAATAATCTTGAAGACAGTATGATTGAGTGGATCTTTTCCAGCTGCCCTCTTCTTGAAGATTTTGTTGCTTTAAATATTTCATCCCTTATTTTAAATAGGCTAACGTTGGCGTTAGTAGCAGGTTGTGATAGGAATAACACTAATCATTTTACATAATACCAAGTAGTGATTAGGGCCCCAAATCGACCTGTACATTAAGGATTATCTCTCAATTATTGTATGTGGTACAGGTACTACATTCCTTAACTAAAGCGGTTGTTGATTTTGACCCTGAGTGGGTTGATGAGTTTAATTCGCAAGGAGTGGTGCAGCTACTCAGAGATATCAATAATACCAAATTTTTGTCCATGTTGCGCGGCACTATATTTGTAAGTTTTAATCCACTATGCTCTTCCTATAATATTTTGAGCCTCTACTAGAATTCAATTTTTAGTGCAAATTTTCTATTTCTGGAGTGTTAACAAGAAGTTCTATTTCAACTTGATTTCTTTGAGTTAATGACTCTTTCTCATTGGAAGACTCTTGACTCAGCTACTGATTACCCAATAAATGAGGATTCTCTTCGAACATTCCCCTTTCTAAATTGTTTAAAAGTGTCGGCTGGATGTTATGGATGGAGATTACTTCCTTAAATCTTCAGTAGAACGCCTAATTTGGAATCGTCATTGAGGAGTTGAGGTTTTTGTAAACGGTTAGTCTTTGCCTTTGATGTTTATATTTTTAGTAATCAGGCTGTTACAAATGAATTTGGGTGGATGCAGACTGAACCATTGTTTTTACCTAATTGTTTGTTATCACATGTCAGGACAATTGAAATTAGGGGATTTGAAGGTGAGGAAAATCAACTGAAACTGATCGATCGCATACTTGTTAAAGAATGGTCAAGTTTTGAGCACAATGATAATTAAATTTCAGAGAAAGCGGTTGCAGAAAATGGGTTCCAAGGAAAAGCTCTATGAGCCAGTTATCAACATTTGAAAGAGGCTCCAAGAATTTTAAAGTCCTCCGAGAGTTTTCAATTTGACCAACACTGGTTTTTTGTATCGTGAAACTGTGAAAGTATGTGTGCTCTCTGTTGAAACTAGGCTGAAGAAGATGGATCTAATTTCTTAATATATTTCCCGGTTAGATTTCTTATTAAGTTCGAGATGCAAAGGCATTGTGCTGCTTTTGCCGTATCATTTTGATGTTTCTTCTATTCATATGTATGACTTGTGTGTCTGAGGTATGCTACAGGAGAATTAGCTTTCTTCGTTTGCAAAGCAGCTTCAAGAGCATTTGAAATATATAATGAGATTATCAGTTTCGATGAACTGCATGCTCTTGGTTTTCTACAAGAAACAGTTTCAAAGTTACGCTGATACGTCCTTGCAGATTAAAAAGTCATGTATAAATATATGCTATCTTAGGTTTCAGTTAGGATTTTGAGTGTCTGTGTTATGCTCTCTGTTTTTTTCCTTCTTTCTTTTAGTGATCTGTACTTCTTAGATTTGATATCAGGAAACCGTCCCACCAGAAACATTGGAAGTCCGAACACTCTCTATTGAAAGTATGCTGAAGAAGATGAATCTGATATACTAGTGGACTTTAATGTGCAAGTACATTATCTGTTTTTCGCTTTCTATCTTATAAGATCCATTGAAATTAGTAATTTCTTGTGTAGCTAGTATTGCGTTTAAAAGATGATAAACTAGATATGTAGTTGCTACAAATATTATTGGTTTCTATTATACAAATTCTGAAATCCACAGTTTTGAAATTAATCCTTATCCTGATAAAACAAACCTTGTTAATTCAGTTTTTATGAAACTATAATTTATGATTAGAAATGTCCTCATTCACAAAACTTTGGATTTACATGTGCGGTGAAGAGATGTCCTGAATCTGTTGGAGCAAAATTACAAAAATGGCTTTAAATTAGGGCCATTCTTATAAAAGTAGGCCATATAACATTTTCTAAATTTAGTACTTAAAATAAGCAATTAAAGCATAGATACTCATACATAATTTTGCTTTTCGTTTTGGTGATTGAATACAATTTTGATTTAGACAAGCAGAAGCGACTTCAACACTCAAATTTGTATTTGATGAGACAGAATTTGAATAACCTGCAATAGATTTTATTTGATGTTATAAATTAATTAGTAAAAAGAAGAAATTTGTATACTCTTCAATTAAAGCATTGAATGACGAATCATTGGTTTTGTAATTATAAAAAAAAAAAATGAAAATCCTCTGTTTCTAAACTACAAATTGCCTCAAGAAATTAATTATGATACCGTCTTTATGTGAGTGAACTAGAAATACATTTTAAAAAGAAATTAATTTATTTGTTGCACCAACTTGTTTGCTCTCGGTATCATGAAACCATAAAAATGTGTATACTCCTGGTTGAAGTTATATGTGTTGAAGCAGAATCTGGTTTCTTGACATAAAGTCTCGATGAACTTGGTAATTCTTGTGTATCCAACTCGGTTGATAATTTTGTGTATTGGGTGCTTCTCAGGAACGATTAGCAAGTTTTATCTCCATTGTTCCAAGCTCAGAGATGTGTCTCGCTTGAAATCCTGGGTTTCTTTTGCAATTATGCTTAATGCTCGTGATAATGAACTTAATCTTGACAATGATAAGTCAAGTGAGTTGCCCGTGAGCATTTACACTCCTGCAGCGCTTGAAGTTCTTGAACTGAATTTGAATTTTTGTAATCAAGACCCCTCTCTCCGGAATTTGTTTTCCCAACGTCAAGATTCTCCATGTTTCAGTACGTAATATTGATAAAAACTAGACGGAGAGGTCATTTTCTATATGTTCTGGCGCTTGAAGTTCCGGGAGACAATTCATATTTAAGTGGTAAATAGATGGTGACCTTCAACATATCATCCCCTATTCTGAAGTGATTAACGTTCGCGTTTAAGGACTTTGGGAGACAATCTTCATATACAAGGCACCAAGCTGCGAGCAGGCCGCCAAATCTTCAACACCTTTACATCAAGGATGATCTCGTATGTGGTGCGCGAACCACATTCCCTAGCTAAGGCAGTTGTTGAATTGGCCTCTGAGAGCTTGGAAAGTTTTCATAAAACGTTTTCCCGATGAGATGCTTATGGCTTTTGTGGTGGGATGCATGTCTTCTTTTTATTTTCCCTTTAGAAGTTTCTTTTGAAGCTGGTAATTTTCTGTGCCAAAGGTCTGAGTTTATACACATAATAAGTGAGGGGCATTGGCAAATCATTTGCAGGATGACAGTCGGTATTTATTGTTTAAAAGGCAGCCTCGATCCCGTCTGAAGTATCGAATGACATTACCAAATTCTGATACGCTCTTTACTCTCTGGCTTAGTTATGTACGTGATGAAATTGCGCCGATGGAAATTTGTACACAGAGGGCTTCTTGTAATTAAACGAATTAAATATTTTGAACTAATTGTATTCTATCTATTTTATTTAAATACGTAAAATTTATTAATCTACTTTTTACAAAGATATATTTATTTCTCCAAAAATATAATATTACATATTTTATGAAGATCTCCTAGACATTAGTATATAATATTCGAATTTTGTTGCATGTTACGGTAAAACCTATATATAGTACTACTCTATATAGAAAAATATTTCTATGCAGTCATAAAAATATTTGGTTTTGATTTGGGTTAGTTATAAATAAAAATAAACTCTACATTGTAATAAGTTATAACTTTTCTAATTTCTTACTTAAGAAACTTGTCTCCACATAGTAATAATTTTTTGTATACTGTAAAACATATATGTTTTGTTATATTAAAGGTTTATGATAGAGTAAAATATTTCTTTAAAGTTATTTGGGACTATAATTTATTCTTTAGAGTTGTTATCAAATTATTGTATACGATTTATAGAATTAACATTGAGATAAAAAAAATTAAAGGAAATGCAAAAGTTTAGACTTTTAGAATTAGTTGCATATTCCTAACGCCAAATAAATATACATATTAATTTTTTGAAATTACATCTATCCCTTTTATCAATTCTATATATTGGATTTGACATTAGTTTATTAATGCAATGCATACTTTACTTTTATATTACTTGCACTAATTCAGTCAAAACACTAATTTCGTAACTACACCCTCGATTGAGTTATAACCTCCTCACAACAATAAAGCTATTTGGTCCAGACATTATGATTATAGAGAGATTTTATTGTATTATTAACTTATATACAATAAGTGGTTTTATATGAAATTACAATGATTTTTCTATAATGTTTTTTTCTTAAATATTTGAGATTTATTAATTTAACATGCTGGCCCCAAATCAAAACTGGTAAAAAACATTTTTGAATCAATGTTATTAATATATTGAGCATTATTTCAATTTATATGTCGTAATGTGTATCTCATCCCTTGTAGTATTAGCAATAAAGATACGCTTATTTAGCATAAGTCAATATAATTTCTTACACATATAAGAGAGTACACTTGCCCCAATAATAATAATAATAATGATGATGATGATATTTTTATTGGGCCTTTTGCTCTTTATCAAGTCAGGTTTTAGATGGAAAACATTATTACCTCCAAACGTTACAGGTGTGCTTGACACAACACATTGCATATACTTGCATTAGCTAATGTAATACAATCGCATGTTTAGTAAATTTTTTTGTTCACATCATGACATACTATAATAGACTATAATGTGAATAGTGCTACATTAAGCAAACTCGAGGGAGAGGTTGGATTTGTGTAGTACAACACTATTCACATTATTTTTTTTATTATTTCTTTAATTAAAGTAATAAAGCTAAATAAAAAAATTATTATTATTATTATTATTATTATTATTATTATTATTATTATTATTATTATTATTATTATTATTATTATTATTATTATTATTATTATTATTATTATTATTATTATTATTATTATTATTATTATTATTATTATTATTATTATTATTATTATTATATAATATTAAAACTCAAATACGCTATTGCTGGTGCTGATGAAATGCTAGCAACAGTTTGACAATGGCCGCTCGACGGTGGCCGCTACATAGCATCATGGTTTGTGCTACAATTTGGTATCATTAAAATCCTTATAATTGGGCTACACAATGCTGCAATTATTTCAAGCAAAAAAGCATTCATTTGTTGTAAATTTACAATAAAAAATGTGAAAATAGAAACTTTGACAATAGATCAACGGCCATGAGAACTCATTTGTTGGTAATAATTACACCATTCAGATAATAAGGATTCTAATAATATCAAAATAAAGCTCAAATCCAACATTCTGCGTGCACCAGTGTCGGGCCCAAATTGCCCGGGCCCGCATAATCAAATTTTTTATTTCTTTTGAAATTTTGAGCAAATTAGAAAATTTTATTATATAAAATAGCAGTTTTCTTCAAAAAAAAAAAAAAAAACAAGACACACAGAGCACTTACAAAATTTCCCTCAAACGTTCCTTGAGTGATTTGTGCCTGCTTGGCAAATGCTTCGTACCCATACCCGTTACATCTTAGGAAACAGATACTAACAAACTTAAAAGTATCGTAGTAGACAGTAAATCTATTTTAAAGAGACTGTTGTTTAACAGCCTTCTGATTTTCTTTTTGTGCTTTCTGCCTTTCGTTTCCTTTTGTATTGCTTAATTTGTTATTGTCCCGACAATTTATTACTATTTGTTTATTGATTTATTTTCTTTTTTACTTACTGTTTACTTATATCAATTTACGTTCTGTTACAATTTTATTAATACACTCTCAATTGCTGACTCGCTAAATTTCGATAATTTGTTGGTATGTAATTTGTTGTTTACGATATTTGGTTTCCTTTAAATATAGGACATCGGTATCCGTTGCGGCCTAGAGGTTATATGGGTTGAACCACTGTATGTACCCCACCGTTTGTTGTCGCATGTCAAGAAAATCAAAATTAGCAGTTGTGATGTTGAGAAAGAACTAGAAATGATCAAGTACTTGTTGAAGAGTAGTGTAATTTTGGAAATGATAACTATCAAACTTTGGGATCAGAGGTTTCCTTGGAACAATACTTGTCAAAGTATGCGCTCTAATTGTCATTGAAAATTAGAGCTAGCGCTTATTGAAAATATCTGGGTATTTTGCTGAATGAGGGAATGAACGTCATTGAAAATATAAAATCTATTTTTGCATTCTGAAAGCCTTGATAATTGAATATGAAATTCATTTTATTACTGCTCGAGCAAGCTTGCTTGAACCCGACAAAGATTATTTGTTATGCATCTAAATGTAATTGTTCTGTTAACCTCTACTCTGATGAATACGAAAGGCTTACTCGGTTCCTGAATTTCTGTGGACTGAGTGCTCAGTCATTACAACATGAAGCTCTTGTCGCAGCTAAAACTGGTCTTAATTTTTAATCGGTGAAATTTTGCAAACGATGATTATCAAACTTTAGGAATCATAAGCTTCCTCAGAAAATACTAATGTTTGAAAGATGTTTCAAGACCTGAGGAATTGAAATATCCTTTGATCTTTCGTTAGTTCATAATGAAATAGTTGTTTCGTTTTCTCCTTAGAAGTTCAAGCTCTGTATTAAAGTTGGTAATATTTTATTTGCCGGTTAGGCTCTTTGTTTAATCTCATTTGTTGAAATTGGTTCGATTTCATTTCGATACATAAAAATTTGGATCTCTTTGGTTAGGAGCAACAGATATCAACATCTCCACTTCACTCATTTAGAAATAAACATTAGTTTTAATGGTACTCAATTTGTCATTTTTAATATTTGCTTTTTATCGTAATCAAGATATGGATACCAATTTTGGGTGAATTAAACTGTGACCAATGAGAAATTAAGACAAATTTTAGCATAGAATCTTCTATTGGTTCATATTTTGCTTGATATTGTGTTCTATATATATAGATAAGTGATCTATCTATATAGAACATAACGAATGTATGCTTTATAAAATAACCCTTTGTTCTGCTAACACCTAAGTCCTAATAGGACTGAATCAACAATACTTGCTTGGCTATTGGGTTCTACTTCTTTTCTACCCAATTGATTATGCTGTTAGGACTTGCATTTTATCATCACGATAGAACCATTTTTGGACTTCAATCGTTTTGATTTTTGATTGCACAATTTGCAACTACTACTAACCATAGTCTATAGGCTCTTCCTAAACAGAGTACCCAAAATGAATCTCTCGCACACATAAAACAATAAGCTTAGTTTCCCATTTTAGCAGCGGTTACATTTAATACAATCTGTATTTATCTCTCATTTTACCTTGGATAAAATTCATCATACAACATGCCTATGTATAAATCTCTCTCGAAATGGGCCGGGCTGATTTTTAAAAGGACTTGGTTTTGGTTTTGGACCGAGATAAAAACAGGGCCCATCAACTTTTTAATAGAGTCCTCCTGCTTGCTTCGATTTCGTAGGATAATGAGAACTCTTTCTGTTCCACTCGATTCTCTTTGAAAAAGGCAACAAGTACAGAAGCAATAAAAATAGTAAGGTGCATCTTCTTCTTCTTCTACCACAAAGTTGGCTGATTTCTTGTTTCTCGGAGTTGGAGGTTTGGTTCATGTCTCTTTCTTTTATCTTCTTTCAATTTATAGTGTATTTCTTAATTGTGTGCTTCATCGCTGACAAACTGAAGGGCAATAGAAGAAAATAAAAGAAACGAAAATAAAATCTAGCAGCCATGGCTTATGGTGAGTGAGTTACTGAGTGTGTGTGAGATTCCACAATGATTTTGAGAGATTTCTTAGTCATTTTAAATCCAACAAATTACCTCTTTTCCTTTTAAGTTATTTTAACACCGTATATGTTTATATTTGTCTGGTCAGTTTAGGGCTTTTATGATGAATGAATCAAATTTGGTGGTTAGGAAATCCAAAAGACTTAGAAGAGTGGGCAATCATGGTAGGAGAAGTAGTTTACCTGATTCAATCCTAGGCCACATTCTTTTATATCTACCCACAAAATATGCCATGGCAACTTCCATTCCATTTTCAAGATGGAAGCTTGTTTGGACTTTACTTCATAATCTTTGCTTCGACGATAGGTTATGCTTAAGGCCTAGTGCTTTGATTGACGTCGCAGTGGCTAGGTTTGAGAAATTTGTATATATAGTGCTTCTTCGATTTGATCGGGCAAATATTGACAAGTTTTCATTCCATTGTCCCAAACTAACCGCATTGTTTAGCATAAAATTTTGGGTTTCTTCCACAATTATGCATAATGTTCGTGAGATTGAACTTGATCTTAAGTATCAATACTGCATTGAGTTACCCGAGAGTATTTACACTTCCAAAACACTTGAAGTTATTAAACTTGATTCAGATTTGTCATCAAAATACTTTCTCATGGAATACGTTTTCCAAGTGTGAAGACTCTTCATCTTTTATTGCAATATCCTGATAACAGCTTGACTGAAAAGCTCTTTTCCACTTGCCCTTTGCTTCAAGATTTGTCAATTAAGGCATATTTGAATGATGATGGTCCACAACTAACTTTATCACTTTGTTCGAGTGGTAGCAATACTGGGGCCATAACGAGGCCCCCGGGCGAGTTTTGCCGCCCTCGGGCCAGTTGCTGCTTCCAATCGGACGAGCCGCCCCTCCCGTCTCGGCGCCCGTTCTCGTGCATGCACGCACCGAAAAAAGGCCGTAAAATGAGTTTCAGACCTCGGAATCGACTTCCGTTTTCTCCTACGGTTAACTCGCGCGCGCAAGGCAGCGGCACCCAGCCCGCGCGCGCGCGCAAGGCAGCAGCACCCAGCCCGCGCGTGCTAGCAAGGCCCCCGCGCGCGCAAGCCCGTGCTCGCTGGCACGCGGCATGCAGCCCGCTAGCGCGCAAGCCCCCGCGCGTTGGCGGGCAACACAGCCCGCGCAAGTTGGCGCGCAAATGTTCGCGCGCGAATGTTGGCGCGCAAATGTTGGCGTGCAAGCAAGCGCGCGCTCTCCGGCGACAGGAGGCCCACGCTGGCGCGAGGAAGGCAGCGCCTGCGCGTGCGAGGCCCGGGGCCGGCCCCGCGATCTAGCGCGCCAGGTAGGCCAGGCTGCCGACTTGTTTTGGCTGGTAATTTTTTGCGCGGACGCAAAGCACGGGAAGACGGACTGAGGGAAGCGAGCGGAGCATTTTTTGGCCATCGACATATCTCACCTTTATAGTAACCAAAGAAGATTGTTTTAATCCTACTAAGTACTAAGCACAAAGTTACGATTAGGCTCCAAATCTTGAATGTCTCTATAGTATTGATGATATCTTGGTATCCTATGTGATGCACGAACTACATTCCTTAAACAAAGTGTTATTAGAGATTTTCTATTTGGAATGGAGGTTCATCCTAACCGTGCTCTATAGCTTCTTGTTGGTCTAAGTAAAACCAAGCTTCTTATTTTATCTGTTGGCATTATATCTGTAAGTTTTCTCTTCGTCCACTTTAAGCTCTCTAATGCGTATTCATATTCTTCATGTTTCATTCCATTTTTCTTTTCCCTTTCTTTTGGTTTTTGTATGCCATCTAGCAGTGAGGACATTGTTTTAAAATAGATTGTTGGGATAATTTTTTTACTGAAGGAAACAGTTGCAACAAGTCCTATTTGTAATTTATTTGTTTCTAAATTATTGTTTTTTTTTTTTTTTTTGTGGAGAGAATTCCTTTCCTTCATTTCCCAATTTGACCTATTTGGAAGTGAATGTTGGAGAATTTGGATTGCGAGTTCTTCCTAGCATCCTCAGTAGTTCATTAAACTTAGAAACTTTTGTCTTAGAAAAGGTTAGCATGTGATGAACTTTGAAAATAAATGCTACTTAATTTCTTGTTTCTAAGGATTGTTTTCTTTGTGATCAGAAATATAGGTTCCAATTCATCGTAGAAGAATTTGGATGTATTGAATTAGAAAATATGCCCACTGTTTGCTTCAACATGTCAAGAAAATTGAACAAGGGATTTGATAGACAAAAAGATGAAATAGAACCGGTGGAGTACTCATTGAAGCATAGTGAAGTTTTTGGTACGATGATCATCAGGTGTAAGGGAACTATTTCAAAGAAAAAACAACCGTAGAAACTATTAACATTACAAAGAGGCTTTGAGACAAGTATTGAACTCTTACAAAAGTTTTCAGTTAAAGTGTCTTGGTGGTTTTGGTATCGTGAAGCTGCATAATGCAGATGCTCTCTGAAGAAAAAATATGAAACTAATTGCAAGATAATATGATTTATGGTTGAAATATTATTTTGTGATGCCGGTGCATTATTTAGTTTGTGTTTTTCCCCTGCAGTAGCGTCTTTGTTGCAGCTCATTGAAATTCCCATGCTTCAAGTACTTGCAACACTGCAGTCATTTGAATGTTTATGAGATGATTCGCAGCTTGGTGCCTTGTATAGAGCATACTAGTGTTGTACTTGCAACACTGCAGTCATTTGAATGTTTATTATGCAAATAAACATAATACTAGTAAATTTTGAAAATAGAGCATTGAATGTTTAAAATAAAACATAAATTTTGGAAATAAAGCATAAGACTTGTAAAAGGAAGGTAAAACAAGTAAATTAATATAAAATTAGTAAAATTAATATGTTACTGGTAAACAAAATAAAAACTTGTAAATATAACATAAAATTGGTAAATCAACACTAACTGTAAAATAAAACATAAATTTTATAAATAGAACATAAGACTTGTAAAAGAAAGGTAAAATAAATAAATTACTATAAAATTAGTGAATTAATATATTACTGGTAACTAAAATGAAAACTTAGAAATATAACATAAAACAAGTAAGTCAACATTAAGTGCAAAATAAAACATAAACTTTGTAGATTATGCCAAAAACTTATGAATAAAAGCTAAAATGAGTAAATTAATATAAGAATTAATGTTAAAAAAAAGGTTCATAGTTGTAAAATAAAATCTCATTATAATGTTTATAGCTTATATATTTGTTGCCTTGTTTATTTGAATTGAATAATGTTAGTTTTGCATTTATGTAATACATATGAAGTTTTATTAAAGATGAAATTTATTCTCAAAATTGAATTTTGAAAACAAAATATTATTTTAATATCTTTCATAGTTGTTGTAAGATGAATATATTTTGCATCTTTTTACACTTCCTCAACAATAATCCTAAATGGTTTCTAAGCACAAGTAAAAAGGTTGAAACTATGTGAAGTAGGCATAAGACTCAAAATTGGATCTAATTTTATTGATATATTATATATGTGACTAGTAATATAAGAATTTTTTTTATTTTCTTTTTATTTGATTCACATCAAGATAAATAATTGCACTTGATTAACATGTGTAATGAATAGATATTATTATAAAAAATGGGGAAAAAAGTACACAAATGTCCTAGAATAAATATAGATTTATGGTTAAACCAATTCAATAAAACTCATCCCACTTTTTTTTAGTATAATTTTTTGTTTAATTAATGAGTAAATTTTTCCCATGTTTAATTAAATAAAATATTTTTTATAAATTTTTTCACTAAAATTCTATAGAAATAATGTTAATTTTTTAAATAATTAATAATA
Organism: Murraya paniculata; assembly: GCA_030449075.1. Taxonomy (NCBI): domain Eukaryota; kingdom Viridiplantae; phylum Streptophyta; class Magnoliopsida; order Sapindales; family Rutaceae; genus Murraya; species Murraya paniculata. The sequence goes on along the minus strand of JAEVFN010000014.1, from coordinate 500,582 downwards.
TTGTATAAATTTACTAGTTTTACTTTATATTTATTAATTTTATATGTAATTTACAATATTTATATCTATCACGGTATTGATACCGTAATTTTCATTACGGCATTATAAAATTTTCCTAACTTTATTACATTATTGGGTTAAATAGATAAATACAGAACATACAATTGACGGATCGTGTTTCTTTAACTGGCACCCTACATTGGTTACCCATGAGCACAATATATCGGACAGAAAATCTTGCATTTTCAATGAATGCAGCAAATACCGAATGACTCAAGAATATAATAATGAATTATACAAGTTTTTGTTTTAACTAATTAAGTCTGTAACTTGATAAGTAAGAATAAAAAATCATATTGTACATAAGATAGTGGGTGAAATTAATGAGTATAGGTTGTTACATTATCAAACGTTTCAAACAATGAATGCTTTGTGAGACTACAATTCTCAAGATTTGAAGTGTTTGCTTAGGTATAATTCTCAAGATTTGAGCGTTTGTTTAAGATGTTTATTTTCTTTGCAATCAGGACCTCCTAATCTTGAAGAAGTTACGTGGATTGAGCCACAAAATAAGATTAAGTTTTGGAGAAGATGATTATCGCATTAACTGTGACAACAGTAAGCTTCAGTTCAAAATATCAAAGTATGAAGTAGCTTTTAAAATTTGTAGCTTTTAAAATTTGTCAAATTCAAATTTTTGACTCGGTAATTTAGATTTTTGACTAGGTGATAATGAGTGAGAGATGTCATATAATTTATTTTTAATTTACGTGTGGAATAGAATAAACTTTGTTAAATAAATGTTGTAAACAATTCGTAATTTTCGTCTCTCTTGATTTCTTTTGAATGAGAGAGAATGACAGTGCAGAAGTAATGAGTACACGTTATATTTAACAAAATAAAATTTTTTGAAGTTGAGTTTGGTGATAATTTATCTTAATTACATAAAATTGAATAAAAAAAACGTTTTAATGAAAACTAAAAACATAACTAAAAATCTACTTCCTAGCCACGTTGTAATTAACAAAACAATGTCAACAAAAAGTAAAATTTAAAATCAATGACATTTTAAAAGGAAAAATTGGGAAAAAAAAAAAAAGAACGGAAGAAGTAAACAAAGTGAAACGAAATTTTAAAGGAAAAAAATTGGAAAAAGAAGAACAGAAGAAGTAAACAAAATGAACCTTATCAGGGAAAAAAAAAACAGACGACATATCGTTTATTTAAAAACTAAAAGAAGGCAATTCGTTCATAAAAATATTCGTCAGATGATCTGTCATGGAAATTTTACTTTAGAGCAAATCTATATGACATAAATAACTAACAGACGTCAAGTCATCTCAACAAAAATACTTCAGACGATCTGTCAAGAAAATTTTACTCCATGACAGTTGACGATAAGTCGTCTGTAAACAGATTTTCAAAAACAGATCATTTGTCATCACAGATGACTTGTCATCTATGTCATTTGTCATCTAACCTCATAGATGACAAGTCATCTGTTTGTTTAAGAAAGAAACGACAATCTCAAAAGACAAAACTTTTAAATTTTAAATTTCGTCAATTTCTCCGTCTCCCACTTTCACTCCGATCTTCTTACAGGGCATCATTTTATGTATTTTTTTTTAAAAAACTACCTAAGTTATTGTGAAATAATAAATAGGTGCAATAAGTATTTCATCCGAATGTTTTATTGCTAAACAATTACAAAATCTTGTTTTTGACCTTTTTTTCATTAGTTCACATATAAAATACTAATCTTACTCTTACTTTAAGGAAAAAAAATTATTAATTGTCAATAAAATTAATTATTAATTAAATATTAATCATTGTACTAGATAATTTTTCATTCAATTAAATTAATTTAAATTTAATTATTAATGATCGATAAAAATTAAAAAATTATAAAGTTGTGTATCATCAATTAAATATAAATTTTATTATTTAATACTTGAAATGCCTGCATATGTACATATGTAGGCATGTGTTTGTTTGTCTATTTGTTTGTTAATTTTTATTGATAATCAATAATCAAAATTAAATTAATATTTAATTAAACGAAAAAATATTGTAATAAATGCATTACATAAATTTTAATCACAATTTTTTCTTTTCTTTTCTTTTTTTTTATATGCAAACTTTTATATTTTTTTGGGATACAATAGTCAAAATTATTGTGTTTAATTAAATTTTGTGTTTTTCCCTTAAAATAAGGGTAAAATTAGTATTTTATAGGTCAATTAATAAAAAAATTATAAAATATAATTTTTTTAATTATTTTGTAATAAAATATTATGGTGCAATACACTTTGCTCTTAAATATTATTTCACACTAACTTAAGTAGTATAAAAAAAAAATTACCTTTTTGTTTACTTTGTTTCTCAAAAATCTCTTCCGGCCAAGTTTATTCAGACATTACCAGCTATTAAAGGTATCTATTAAAGGTATGAAGTCGTTCTTGTTCTAAGGTTCTAGGCAATAATGGCGGTTAATATCCAGAGATATGCTAATACTGTCATACGTACGGTTGATTTGTTTTCAGTTTCGGTAAATGATGATATTGGGCATGTGATGAATGAATTCCCCCTTTTTCTTTTTTCCATTTTTTCAGATATTAGGTATTGTAATCCCAAGTTTTTGTTTCCTCTACAGCCTGCAAGAACAAGAAGAGAGTGTTGGGCGTGTGTATAACTTAATGGGGGTTTTGACAAGAGGGTTTTCGTGTATGTGTAATTTTGGACTTGAGAGGATTCAAATTATGATGAGCTTAGGTTTAGGGAGTATGGCAAGTTTTTGAAACCAAAGCGAGAATCAGCATGGATGTTGAGAAGCTTGGAGAGCGCGCTATATATGTTAAGAGTTAACGATGGAGTTCCAAAAGTAGTAAAGCCTCCCAAAATGAAGCATTTACGGTGAATATAACAAGTGATCAGTTCTGTTTTAATGGCATTTACTCGTGAGGCTTGAGTAGCATGCTATGTTAGATCTAGAGTCGCCAGATGATCTGGCTAACAGTACTGTGCTAAGACCAAGTATCTGTTCTTGTCTGCCAACACTACATCTGCAAGTTCTTTCACAATCCACACTATGACGTAAGGAAAGCTTCTGTGCAAGTTGCCTTCTCTGTACTTATAAAGTCAAATAGAACCACAAAAAATGAAGCTAATCGTGCAATATAGATCTCGTAAGAGGAATTATACAAAGCACCAAGAATTAATCACTACACCAAGAAATTATTGTATTTACTCTTATCTTAGCATTTTCTCTAATTATAATTTTCTTCTATGCTTTTTTATTGTGTGACATTTGATTATATATTCTCAGAGATTTGTATTAAAGAAATTATCAACAGATTTGTCGAGTTGAAATGCTTTCCGCGTAAAACTTTCCAAGTGATTGCAATCATGTAGTTGAGCTCCTTTGGTTCCAGCAACCAAAGTTTCGAAACCATAGTATTATAGCCTCATAATTCACAATTCGTGTATTTATCATATACTTTATACAATTAGTTAAAAAGCTCACGCACCCTATAACTACAGAAATATATTTGCGACTCAGAGAAGAGAAAAGGACACCTATCCTGTTAAATTATGAAAAGAACACTGAAAAGAGAATGGATGAATGAAGAGCAACTTCATTCAGGATCATCTGGGATTTGATCTGAAGCCGGTTCACAATTGTCTTCACCTCCACTTTCTCGCTCTTGAGTCGCAGAAGCAAGCTCATTAAGCTGTCCTTCACTCTCTCCTCCAGCTTGTGGTGGAGCATGTGTTCCTGAACTTGCTTGTTGGTCAGGTGTCAAGCTTGTTAGACCATTCTGCTTCAGATAAGTCTCCAAAGGCTGGCTGGCTACTTGGAGCAGTTTCATCATGCTCACTCGATTCAACCCAGCTTGCACCTCTTCATGATTGGGATGGCAATTCAAGTCCAACTCTGCCTTGCTGGACTCAGCCAATTTTCCAGACAGATTGTTGTTTTGGCTCTTTGATTCTAACTCATTCGCAGACCTGGCTTCACTCTCAGAAGGATCAAGGTGCAATGATACATGCTTGGAACTGCTGTCTACTTCTGCTTCCTCCTTGGGACCCCAAGTTGGTTGATTTCTCTGCGCAACCTCTTCCTCACGCTCAGATTGGCGCTTCTTCTTGCGCATCATGAGGGTTTTGAAACGCCTTTTAACTGTCATACACACAAGGCATGTGCATGTGGGCTTGTGCTTGCCCTTCCCACTCGGGGGTTGAATGCACACAATACATGAACAACCAGGACGATGCCTTGGGTGTTTAGTTGTAGTTGCAACAGATGCAGTGCCAGGCTCACCCATGTTCTCTCCTAGAATTGCAGCATTGGACAATGCATCCAGACCAGAAGGTTCATGCTCCTGATTCGGCCCATGACTTGTTGCTATTTTCCGTTTTTTGAAATCTATACAACAATGAGGCTTAATTTTATCAATATGTACCAAAATTTTGCAGAGAAAGAGGTCTGCACCAGAAAACATCAATTTTAATGTAAAAGAACTTCTATCAACCACCTGTTGTGTACACAGAATAAGCATGCACATAAGCACAATGTCATGAGACCATAATCCCAAACAAATATCTGCCTAGTGCCTACACAAACATTTCTGCTCACTCTTCCAAATTGTACGCTCTGAAATGGCCTTGCATTTGGGGCATTTAATTCTAAACTCATGTCTTAAAGGATTCTTTACAAGCAGTAGGAACGAAACTGCTTAATCCACACGCATAGAAGTCAATGGGTGTTCTTGGCACAACTCTTGTGCTGTTTAAAAAGGCCCACAGAGGCAGAAAAATGCTCAACTATGTAGTCTGCTCACGAATGCAAGGGGATGAAACTCTTACTAAAACATATGCAGACGAGTCTCAAGCATCTTTTGTTAACTGTCGACTGAAAAATTGCCAGTCTTAGGACTTATGCTAGTGGGTGACGTGGCTTATCTTAGCTTTACATTAAGATCATGAATAAAAGTAAACCTTTCATGATAGAGCAGCAAGCCACAAGCCCACAAGAATTATATAATAATAATCTTAAAAGCATGCATGCTAGTATCGTACCTTTGTTTAGTCTGAGAAGATTTTCCACTTCTCGGGGAGTTAGTTCATCCGGTGCTGAACATGAGCACCTGAGGATAAATAACCATTATTGCATTAGATTTTCCCAGAAGCTTGCTTTCTACAAAATATCTTGCATGAAAAAACTGATTGTTCACCTGTTGTGATCCCAGACATTGTCCATACACGTCCATTTAGGAGGAAGAAGAACATCAACAGGCAACCTTCGCCATTTCGAGCAACCATCACATTGAGCCCATTGCTCCTGTCCCCTGAAGATCAAGTATGGCCATTCAAGATCAGATGAATTTACACCAGGGCCATGAGGAAGAGACATAGGTCCTTTAAAACAAAACTAACAAAAATGCATGATTGCATTAGAAAACCAGAAGTTTCATAAGGAAGTTGGAAAAAAAGAAGCTGGCCTACATCTCCTGTGATTAACATTTCTTCAAAAAAGAAAAAGAAAACTCTCAAGCTCAAATCTTCATTACCAAAAAATTGACATAAATTTCAGAAACAATTTCTTGAAAATATGGGTTTCCTTTGTGGTAAAGAAATTCCGAGACCTATGATCCAGGTGGCTTCTTTATAAGTTTCTTATATGAATAAATTTATGTGCCATAATGTAAAAACAAACAATTAATTAGTTGCTAAAATTCTCACCCAGGTGTACGGACTATGAAAATGCTCCTCTTCCCAAAAACTGGAGGATCCTATATGACAAACAAGTATAATAATAAGTTAAAATCAGTATTCAGGCTCCAGAAATAAAGACCAATCGCAATTCGTCCTCGAACAATAAGGTGCATCTCATAACCGAAGTTTCTAGAAGTAGAAAGAGTAAACGCAAAATTTTGGAAACTCAATAGCAACATAAATATGAAACACAATATGCTTCTTAGGTAACGGACCAATATATTTAACATCCCATGTAGAAAAAGGCCCTGCAAAATCCAATTTGATTATCAGACTGATATGTTTCATTCCAACCACCAAGGGACCATGTAATACTGCTAAGCTTTGCACTAGAAGACTTAATGGAACACGACGCATTGCATCATATGGTTAATGAATGTTAATTATTATTGTAGATATTTATTTTGCATCATTACTGAGTTCCTATACCAGTTGTATTTAATAACTTCCGCTAAACGGACCTCTTCTAATCGACGAGGCAAAACTAGCATTTACTAGTATTCGTCTTAAAAATTTAGTTAATACAAGCATGGTCATATCTTTTAAGCAATTATATCGATAAAGATATAAACACTACTAAAACGCGTCGCCAATGAGAACTTGAAGTCATGGGGCTAGCATGTGCATATCTTTTTGCAAAGATAAATCATTTACTAAAATGATGACATCTTTGCACAGTATCTGCACCAAACTTTTGTGTGGTTGAAAGTTTACCCAGCGTTTCTAGTCAAATCGGAGAAGTCTCCAAGGGGTGACCTTGACGCCTAAATTTTTAACATTTTTTACAAGGCAAGGACTCTTAAGAAGCAAAACCATACAATGAAAGCTTAAAGTTACAGCAGAAAATAGCCTTTTTTTTTCTTTTTCTTGGTTTACAATAAAAGAAAAATACTGAGCAATATCAAAAGATAATATGTAAACATACTAAAACAAACATATGATTGACTAATTGGTGTTCAAACACTAAAATTTCAAAAAAGTAAAATAAAAGTCAAATAATAATTCAAAAGGGTACAAGGTAGGTTCACCAAGACAGCAAGGGAGAGAGAGTTTTGGGCAACATTTAATAAAACACATCAGCAAAGAGACTCACTTCATATTCTTCAAAAACATGATCCTCGACCGTCACAATGCTTGGCATAACACTTGGGGGTGGGTAGAGCATATCCTGTGCCTCTTCCCAAGTAAGTTTAAGCTCTAGAACATCTAGTCTGTCAATGAGCAACCTCTTGCTTTTTGAACCAATATTTCGAGATCTTTTTCTTTCTGGAACTAGCATCGATGGCGGCAGCAAGCCTTCTCTTGTTTTGTCTTCATGCTTCTCAGATTTAAGCCAGTTGATGTCACCAGGAGTGGAATTCAAATGTTTGGACAGTGCGCTTAGGTGGGGATCAGTGCTTCCCTTTAACGACTGAAGAACGCCAGAGTAACCACTTAAAATAGATAGGTTCTCAAAAACACCCGAAAAGAAACTTTCACTTGAATGACCGCCATTAGGAATGGCAGATGGTTGCGTATCCTGGTTATTTGATAAGTATATTAATATTATATGATCAAGTTTTCTACCACAAAAATTGACTTTGGCTTTTACCTGCACTGAAACAGCATTTGATGCTTTACGAAACCCCATAACAAGCTTTCCGTCCGGATCCATACGGCTAAATGTCACTGTAGACAATGTATATTCAAAACAAAAATTGTGATAATAAAACCATAAGTAATACCAAACTTTAATAACGGTAAAATTAATTACTATGAAGGAAAAGAGGAGGAGGGAGGGGGGGGGGGGGGGGAGAGAGTTAAGTGGCATGAAAGTATTGCTTGGTCTACAGTTTTAGCTGAAAGTGTAAAAGCACTAAGGCATTGACTTTATGAGCAGAAACGTTTAAACAATACCGGTATCTCCAGCTTGCAACTGCATCGACTGTATGCAAGGAGTTACACCCTCCAAAACATACATCCTGCTGTTATTATTAGGCCAAAATCTGAATTGAAACACCCATTCCTTTCCCTTTACATCTTGAATCCTCAGAGGAAGGCCCTCTGGTTGAGAGATAGGAGGAAAATATGCCTGCAAAGTTGCTTTTGTTAAACTTTAATACAGCAAAGAATCATTAATGGAAAAGATATTATAGTTAAACAGTTTCTCAGATGGAATTAAGATAGTAACTTACTTCAGCACATGCTTTAGGGAGAACCAATCGACCAATGCGACCAGCATCACTGGCACTCAAAACTTTTTCAAACAGTGGAACAATGGTGGAATTTGAACTTCGCAAAATCATGGTCAAGGATGTGAACATCTGAGATAGAAGATAACTAGAAAGATAATACAGTTTTGGCTTTGGGACTTAAAAGAATCCTTAGATGCCAAGAATGGTGACTAAGGAAAATTTATTTGTGTAAAATCTGAACTGAAGGTAAATGATTTTATCAACCAACAAGAGGAGAAAACAGATGCAGTGAAATAGTAAAATATGTAAAAAAGAACAGTACAAAAGATACTCTCCAGATAACTGCTGTAATTCTTGGTCTGTAATTCTGGGCCAATAGCGAGGAAGCAACTGGTTTCGGCCCCTTCCTTCAGCAGGTGGCCTAGCAACACGAATTTGGGATATGCCTGCATTTGCCTCTGAACCTGTGGCAAGGGCTAACTTTGGAGGCTTAGGCAAAAGATGGCGAGACTTGGGTCCTTGATGGACGATGGAGGATGTCTTACTGTGTTCTTTCTCATCAACAACAGCACTGGGAAAAGAATTCGAGTTTACTCCAGGAGAACCCAGGGTAATGCTTAAATTTGTATGTGCCAATGATCCATAGATATCTTTTGCTCCTATATTTGTCTTAGAAATGTCTGACTTCGCAGCTTCCTCCGGTTTCATTTTCCTGAAAGACCCATCTAGGTCATCATTCCGAAATTGAAGCAAGTGCCTCAGCCCCACACCCTCTGAACTATTTCCTAACTGCAAAAGCTTAAATTTGTCATCACTACCACCCAATTGGTTGTCCACAGAGGTTGATGGCAAGTCGCTAGCATTATCAGTTTTCAGAGTGCCAAATCCATTGGGATCATCACCAGGAATCTGCATGAAGATTGTTCAAAAACATCATCAAAACCTGAATTTTAATATTCAATTTCCAAATTCAAGCATTATTTACTACTGTCTAATATAAGCAAATAAGACTCATTTGTCACTATTTATAGTGATCATCCATCATTCCTACGATCCAAAGATGCATAAAGATGACAAGCACTGATGATGCATGCAACAAGGATAATTTTGGAAGTTGGAACCACAAATACAACAATTCTTAGACAGAGTGCATCCCTGACATTTTAAAAAATGAAATACTAACATCTGTAATACAATCAGGGATGCCACCTTTGAAGTCTTGTTTAATAGAAATATAGGAAAAGGAACTGGCCATCATACTCTGATTCCCAAGCAACAAACACTAGACATCTCTAAATCTCTACAAGATGGCATAGATTAGTGCATATGCAAGAAAACTCATCTTACCGAGTCAAGCCCTGGATTTTTAGCACAGTTTATGCAGCAGACACCCCCTCCATCAAGAAGCTGAATCAAAGAAAAGGAAGCAATGCATCCACAATGGAGACGCTGCGAATGCCAAAGTACTTAGATCACTCTCATGCCGTGTGACATGAATAAACGTATGACAAGAATGAAAGTAAGGGTACGCATACACATTCTTAGATTATTTTTCTCACCTTGCCGCAAGAGGCACAGTTTCTCCAACCAGAATCCTTTGAGTGGAACTCTTCACAGAAAATTAGCTTCTCAAATGCAGTCCTGAAATATACACAATGCCAAATTAGATTAAGATCGATAACAAGAACTACTTTTGATCACCTACATGAGAACCTCCAACAAAATCAAGTTGATTTGTCAAAGAATTAGACCCGCCATGACAACTAATGGCTAATTTTCACATAATAAAGTAGAAAGATTGCAAAAATGGTAAACTATAAATAAATTCCACCGCAGGGACAAACTAATTCCTGCTTAATCGAATTGAAATCATTCAAAATTATGAATAGAAACATAATTAAGCAACAGTACGCACAAGTTGAGGTTTTAATAACAAATTTCGTTATATGAATGAAAAATTTACCCGCACTTATCACAGAGAACAGCAAATCCGCCAGATTGCAGAGGCCAGCCTTTTCTCCATTCAATCGATGACGAAGCTCTACATTTTCCATTCATGCAAGTCCTCGACTCCATTTCTTCGAAGCTCAATCTTCAGATTTTCTACAAAACTAAATCAAATCACAAACAATGAATCCCTAGAAATAACAAAAAAATTAGTCAACAAAGACAAAACTACTCAGACTCGTCAGTTCCATATAAAGCCAAAAAGAAAAGTGACTAACCTCGTGTCTGCCACAAAACGACACCGTTAGTTGCTAGCTTCACGTTCTTCTATGAAACGTTACTCTGAACTCTGAACCTCCATATCCGCTTCCTCTGTCGTATTCTCAACTTAAATTTGAAGTGTTTTAACTATAAAAGCGGCCGAGGCGAGTTGACTAAGGACTCCGGCGAGTTAAAAGATGAATCGGCGATCAGAAAGGAAAAATAGTAAAAAAAAAAAAAAAACTTTTGTGCATGCAAGAGTAACAGAACAAAAAAGAGAGATTAGAATTTGGTACATTCAAAAAATGCATGCACGATGATGCTTCAAGACTCGGCGAACTCTCCCTATTTGTTGACGTTATTGTTTTCCCACTTACTTTCGATTCTTTTTTTTTTTTTTTTCAATTTTGCCAGTTTTTAAAATAAAAAATTTAAAATCAGAAACAGTGTACTAACAAAAATATTTCCTAATCTCGAGGAAGTAAGTGTAATACACGCCTCGTTAGATTAAGGGGTAGAGAGACTGAGATGGCGAGTCAGTCATACAAAAGGATTTAGCGAGTGAGGAAAGATGAGATATACAATTACGAAAGAGTATAGAAATACGGCGTGTGGACATCACCGTAAAGTGCGCCACTAGGTGGCTTTCGTATCCAACAGCGTCTGCATTTCGCATGCAATAAGGTTCAGCATCAAATTACCAAAAACACCCTATTGTTCTTCTTACCTATCTGTTTGAGAAATTATCAGTCTATAGTTCACAAAAGTAACAAATAAACTTCAAAAGTTTTCCACTTACCTCAAATTCATCCTCGCCACCCAAAAATTAAAAGACTTGCACAATTTTATCCCAACTACAAATGATAATAAAACTACAAACTCTTATATAAATTAATATAAATAAATTTATTGGTTAGATGAAAATATGAAATAATAAAAATCATTCATGTGGATCAAGAACTATGTAATCTAATTAATTAAATTATTCTATATCAGTTTATGTAAAATAAATGTATATAGAAGTTTGTAACTCTATAACTAATATTCGACTAATATAAAATAATGTGTGTTACTTCTTAATTAATTTTATAAACTATCATGATAATGGGTATATAAAACATCAACAAATATCTAAAACATATTAATTACTTGTATGAATTTTATATGTGGACTTTCTAAATCTTCAATCAACGATATGAATAATTCATATTCTTAAAAGTGTATTTCGATGAATAATATAAGACAAGCGATAAATTTATGGACTAATTTATTACTTTTACAAACTAAAAAGATGAATTTGAGAATTATCCTTTACACTATGCATATTAATTACTTATACGAATTTTATATGTCTGACTTTTTAAATCTTCAATCAGCTATATGAATAATTCCTGTTCTTAAAAATGTATTTCGATGAGTAATATAAGACAAGCGATAAATTTATGGACCAATTTGTTATTTTTACAAATTAAAAGGATGAATTTGAGAATTACCCTTTACACTATCATAAAACCTTGCGCCGTCGAAGGAATTTTACAACACGTGTCAAACGTCAACGATGGACGATGGTGTAAAAAAGATTTTTTTAAAAAAATTCATCAGTGGGTGTGGTATTTATGATGTCAGGCTATTAGGTGATGATGTAGTTGGGTGTCTTAAAACTGTAAACAACACCTACTACAATGAAAGAGAAACGCTAACACGCGCCGCGATGAATGAGTCGTCACTCGTGGATTACACGATGGCTTTGCTTTTGTAACACAAAAACGGTTTTTTAATCGATAACGATTCATTATTACTCACGAGTTAGTGACGGCCATGATTGCTACGATTACAAATCTGTTTGTCAATGCACGTTATGTGGAAGCTGGCGAATAGCCAATAGCCATGGCCCTCTATATTCGCCTCCAATTTATTAAGTAACATAGTTTAAGATAATTTTAATTTGAGTAATAATGTATTGAGGTGTTAATTATTTTTCTTGTTGATCCAAGATTTAGTGCATGTAACATTCAAAATCACAATGGTCCACTTAGATTTGTAATGTGTATTATAGAGTCACTTCATTATTATCAACCATTTATTTACGATGACATTGTAAAGTTAATTTAGTTATTTTATATGCTGACATTGTAAATTTAAAACAAAAATTATTAGCGATTCATCCAAAGTTTACAACATATGCAACAGAGTTATTTTGTCATTAATATCATCGTTTTTGACTAATTAAACACTCTTAGAGTTTATTCTGGAATTTTTATATAGGCAAACAAGTGAAATTAATGTTAATTATAGAGCTTTGTTAATATTTCTTTTATGTTAATATTTCTTTTATTCTGACGCTTAGTTGTTTTGTTCCTAAAAGCTCGAAATTGTCCGTTACATCATTTTGTAGGCTCATGGGCCACGGCATCGTAACGTTTCCAACGGAATCTCTATCTAGTTACTATTATTATATTATTTTATTCATTTAATGTATACATGTAACATGCTTTCTCGGAATGATATTTTTTGGTCATGATGACTATTGATTGATTATTGATTACGTTTCATTTGATCGTGATTTTCAATTTTTTTAAATCAAAATTAGCTCCACATATAATTTTGCTTTAAAAAGAGAATGGGACTTTTATAATTGGGAGTTCGACTAAGTTACATTGCCTGTACGAAACAAGTAATGAATGGCAACCCACTCCTTAAAGTAACGACAAAAACTAATAAAAAAAAATCACCACCAATTTTATTGGTAAATTTCACCGTCTATAATTTGTAGTTATTTGAAAACAAATTTGTGGTTGATAGTACCAACTAAAGGGTTAGCATCAACAAATTGAGGTAAAAATGAGATAAAACATCTAATATAAATTAATAAGTTAAAGAGTAAAGATGTAGTCACAAATTTTTAAATAAATATATTTTTTTTTATGCATGAATTTTATTAATTCATGGATTACATTAAATTAAATTAAAAAATATATTATTCATAAAATCTTGAATTGGATGTGGATATGCGTCCCATTTGCGCAAACACCCCTACAGTGTTACATAAGATAACTCAATAAATTTTAGAAACTCCGATTCACCCATCCTCCTGCCTTGAATTGTTCTGTTAGGGCCACACTACCATAAATAATTGATCGTTTAACTAAAGAATTTAATTAAGCTTTTATATAGTAGGAAATATATTAAGTGTGTGAGGATAGTTTTGAGAGCAAAATTTAAATATTTGTTATATATGTATGTAGCTATTCTTATGCCATGTAAATTTCATTCAATTGGATTTGTCTCATGAAAAAGAAAATTCCTATCAGTTTTTATTTAATAACTACTAATCACAGCTTAAAAAAAATGATATAAATATTAGATTAGATCAATACTAGTGCAAATCCTATAGTAATATATCTTTATATTCTTGCCACAAAAATGTTTTTGGTTGCATTTTTCCTTTATTTTTGAATTTTTATAATTTTTTTCTAAATTTCTTAAGTTTTTTGGAAATAAACTAAAATACAGTTAAGTCAACAATAAACAAATATTGAAAAGAACTAAAACAATAAATACTGGTATAGAATTAATAATCCTATGACTGTTCTTTGTCTCGTCCTCGTTTCGGAGAAGTGTAAGAATAAAATATTTTTAGTAGAATATAATACTCTAAACTACTTCAACCGGTTACCCCTCCTCAAGTTTAAATTATACTGATAATTTCCATCCATTGGATTTCCAGAGTCAAGATCCAACTAATAATTTGGCCGGGCGGTTACTTGCAGTTAGTGCAACTTGGCTGCGGCTACGAAGCAAGGATTTTTTATCAGCCCAAGTTAATTTATAAATAACAAATCCTAAAGAGAGAAAAAGATGGGAGAATTATGAGAAAAAGTGTATTAAAAAAAAAAAGAGAGAGTTGGTTGGGTAAAATTCTCTCATCTTTTTTTTTTATCTTTCTCCTATTTAGCATTACTCATTATAAATTTATTACAAATATTTATGTGAATGCTAATGCATGTAAAAAAAATATACGTGTAAAAGAAGAAAAAGAACACATATATTAAGCGATGACATCAAAACTCTTACACGCGCGTGCGCGCACACAAACATACACATGTATATTGATACGATTATGATTTCTCTTAATAAAGATATTAATAAAAATATTGTATGAAAACCTGATTTTTTAATTTTCACACGAGAATAGAAGGATTTTTGTTTTGATTGGGTCAGTTCCAAACTTTTTTTTTGTCTACCCTACATTCTTTTCTTCATTTTTATCTTATATTAGTAAGATATTAATAATTCAATCAAAATAAAAATTTCTCCAAGAACAAACATTTTATTATGCTTAATATCTTTAGTTTAATATATGGAAATCTAATTCATTAGCTAAATTACTTGAGGCCTATGCTTTTTTTGAATCCAATTGTAGACGGAACAACAACAATATAACAAATAAGTATATAATATAAATTATTAAAAGTATATTTAAAAAATATTTATGAAATTTTTGTTTATTTTATTAATAGAGAATATGAAATATTTAGATAACTTTCATATAATGAAAAAAAAAGAGTAAGTATCACTACGAAGGAAATAAATCATAAAATTATAAAAATATTATAATACTAGTGATGATGTTATAATCTATTGACATGTTTTGCTTTCAATTAGACCAAATTATAACAGCTTTTTTAATAAATTAAAGGAGGACTAACATTTTAAATATTATAATATATTGATATATTTTTCTTTTAATTAGACTAAATCATTACATTTTTTATAATAAATAAAAGCATGAATAATATTTTAGACCGTAATTTATTCAATAAATATATAATTTAATCATCTTATAAAATAAGTCTATAATTCTAATTTTTTAAAAAAGGAAGGAAAACAAATAGAGTTCATTTGGGGACATACTTGAAAAAAAATAAAAATTTATATTATATGAAAAAAAATAAAAATTTAAGGGTATAAATGAACTTTTGAGGAGCTAGACAAGCTGTAGATATCTAATCCCCCATTTCAAATATTCATTTCAATTCTTCCCTTTGTACATAGGGAAATTAAAAAAAAAAATTAAATGAACTATAACACACATCATATATTTTTGTAATTGAAAGATTTAACATAAATGTCAGAGCATCATTAAAAAACTCTTTTAAGAGCATCGTCAATAGACTATTCAAATGAAATTTTACTTACTATTTGAACAGGTATATAAGCAAAAAATATTCTAAAAGGTTCTCGAAATGAAATTCTTTAAATGAAATAAGAGAGGGAATGATGACCTTATTTGAAGAATTTTATTTGAAAAATATTTTGGAGTTTTAAATTCGGTTTTATTTTACTTTTTCCTTCTTATTTTTTAAGGGAGATGTGTTATAATTGTTACTATTCTGATGGATGTGTTATAATTGTTACTGTTCTGATGGAGAAAAAAATTTGATTAAAATGATATAATTTTAGTTTTATTTAAAGAGATTTTGAGAAATGATTAACTTTTTTTTTACTCTTTTATTTACCACATAGGCAAGTAAATAAGTATTTAATAAGGTATAATTTATGCCTATAGCTAATAATTTACAAAATATTATACATAACAATATGTCAATTGTAATTGTTGTTAATAGGTTAAAAAGTTAATATGTCAATAGCTAATAAATTTGAATAAGAGATATAATCTAGAAGGGAAAAGGGATTATAGTAAATGAACCCATTTTGCTTTTGCAAACATGGCATAATGGTCTTTGTGTACTTCTAGTACTGTTTTATTTTTATTAAAAAAAAAAAAAATAATAATAAAGGAAGAAGGTGTTGGCGACTCTCTATATGCTTTAGGCGGTAGTACCCAAGACTCTCATCCGGAACACACTCCAAATCTAAGAGAGCGTGTCGCGGCCATCTGTATTTTGTTTGATAAACCAAATATCATTTCTCACAAATAACCAACCACCATGGCGGGAACCGCTACCACCGTTAATCTCTCATCAGCTCCCTATCTCCTCCGCCGTTCATCATTTAGTACACTCTCATCAAAACCGTCCGTTCTCCCAATGCGACCACCTTCCAAATTTCCCAGTAAAATTAGTAGTCCTGTCATTTTATTTTAGATATGGGTACTGAAATTGAATGAGGGTAATTGTTAAGTGTTTGTGTTTTGGTTGCAGGAATTTACGCGTTTTCTAGCAACGATATCAAAGTGGGTTCCAACATTGAAGTCGACGGAGCTCCGTGGCGTGTTTTGGGTATAATGTTTGTAATGTCTTCTATTTGGTTACTTTTAGCTCTACAAGTTAATAATAATAGTTAATTGTCAAATTTTTTGCTATCATTCGTAGAGTTTCTTCATGTGAAACCTGGGAAAGGAGCAGCATTTGTGAGGACCAAGCTTCGCAATTACATGACTGGAACCACTGTTGAGAGAACTTTTCGTGCAGGGATTACGGTATTCTTATTTTAAACCGCAATTCTAATTTTTCCAACCAGTGAGTTTAATTGGGTTTGCAGAGTGCCAATGGCCAAACATTTTACATTCAAAGGAACACCAACTTTATTTGGCGGCTTAGTGATTTCATCTTTGGATTAGAAGGAACAGCAAAATTTCTGGGTTGTTTGTGCATTTGGGTTTTGTTTTTCTCTTTACTTTGGCGCTTGTAAGTTATTGAGGAATAGTCATTGGAAGGGATTAGTTGCTTCTGAATCAGTGATCCTAAACACTAAAGTTTCAGTTGATTTCAAAGTAACAAGAATTCACTTCCCAAATGGTTTACATAAATCTTGTGAAGGTGCATGCTTTTAGGTATATATTTGTGACTCAGAAATTGGAATCCTGTTATTACAACTGGTGTGCAGTGGTTTGGGACTGTAAAAAGATTTGGATGCATCCATAATATGATGAAAATGTTGCAGTTACATCATGTATAGGGTTATAGAATATTTCTTAGCGTGACATTGTTATCTTAGCTTAGGTTTCTCAGGTGTGACTGTATGCTTCAATGCAGCATGCAGTCATAGTTTTATTGTGTCCAACAGAACAAGGATGCCCATATTTTATGCCCTTCTAATGAGTCAAAGATAGAAGTAGTGAGTCAAAGATAGAAGTAGTAATCCAAAGACATTTTTTTCTGTTAATACATATTTATTAACTAACCATAATTCTTCCGGTGACAAATTATTTGACTTTCCTGGGAACCAAAATTTAAATCTGGAAGACAGAAAAGATGGTCAAGGTTGAGTCGCATTTGGGAAGGGGATGAAATATTGAAAACCACTTTGTTGTACTAGAGATTGATGAACAAAGATAACTTTTTTTTCCCTCTCTTTTAGATGTTTCTCTCAGCAGATGCATCGTGCATGCCAAGCCTTGACAATAGCATAGTGTTCCAGCTTTTGAAAGTTCATTGAAACTGATTTTGCATTGTGCATGGACGAGCTTCATTTATGACTTCATCACACCGCATTGAAATTGGATCCCTATTTGTGTCTTTTATATGCATTTATATGTGTAATATATCTCCAGGTTGAAGAGGCCGATGTATTCAAGGAAACCAAGCAATTCACATACAAAGATGGCGCCATGTTTGTGTTTATGGATCTGGTATTGTTCAAATTAATTTTTATCCACTTTCATCTGATTTGTTATACGTTTTACTCTATTTTAAATTTAAATATACTTAGTTCCCATCTATTCTTGTTCGGCAATAGTATTATGCATTATTAAATTTTCTGGCATCATTTTGTTGATAGATTTGAGGAATGTTGGAATCATTTCATCACAAAGGAAAGAAATAATAACCATTTCTTATTTTTTGAATTCAAAGAGCAATGACTGACATTCAGTATCTTGTTCCTCTCTTTCTTTTATTTTTGTTTTATCCACCTGTTTTGTATCTCTAATTCACAATGTGATACTTTTTACAGACCACATTTGAAGAAGTTCGTCTTAACGAGACAGATGTTGGAGATAAGAAAAAGTGGCTGAAAGAGGGAATGGACTGCAATTTGCTATTCTGGAAAGGAAAAGTAATTTTCTATTAAGTTTAAATATTTAAAAAGGAAAATTTTTCCTAGAAAACTAAATAGACCTTTTGCTTGATGACTGGGAAGTTCCATCCATGTATATTAGCTGTATCCTTACATTCAGAAGTTAGCTGCATGTGCTTACATTCATAAGGGTGGTCACATCCTTACTGCTTGATAAATTTGCATTGCCATTTGCGCTATCTGCTGCTTAACAGTCCTTTGATCGATATGCTTGCAGGTTATTGATTTTGAAGTTCCAATTACCGTTCAGCTGACCGTGGTTGATGTTGATCCTGGCCTGAAGGGTGACACTGCTTCAGGTATTGTCATTTTGCTTCTCTATGAAATTCTTGATTGCTTATCCATTTGGTATAGTTGTAAGTTTGCTGCATTAAGTAATGATCCGTGGAGACAAGCCAGAAGGTCTTTGCAAGATCTGGTTTTGATATGACCAAGTTGTATGGGTCAGAACCTAGTGCTATACCATATTAACCAGCTTCATGACCGGTTCAGATGCACTTGATTTCATTTCAGGGGGTTAGGTAGGGATGAAAACCAATTAATAACTAATTATTATTGACAAGGCAACAACTAATGTCTTTTCATTGCTTTGTTGTGTTGAAAGTGAATGTTTAAATAATTCTGTTCTGGCGTATGACTTGTCTTTGGAGCAATTTCGTTTAATGTCCAAATTCTTCTTGAACTTGTTTGAGAAATAAAATTCTTGTGGCAGGGGGCTCAAAACCAGCGACTCTAGACACTGGTGCTGTGGTGAATGTACCGTTATTTGTCAATATAGGTGATGAAATATTGGTGGACACGAGAACGGGGCAATACATGACTCGTGCATAGGCCTAGCTTATGGAGATCTCTTCCATTGGCAAAATTTTTGGTATACTTTTGCTGTAATGGTAGCCTGTTGTATCTTCATTGATGCCAGAAATGTACACGGGCCTGAGATAGTTAAGGGGTTTCAAACCGTGGCTCTATGAAATAGTTAGTTCGATTTACATTCATTTAGAACTATGAGTCGATATAATTCTTCGCTATGGAATAGGCTTAGTTCAGAACTCATTTGGCAAGAGTTTCAATTTATCTGCAAGTGTTACAAATTTCCCCATGGGAAATATAAGCTAAAATTCCAGCAATATCATTACTACTCATCAGTGTAAAAGAATTTCTATAATACAATTACTAGTTAATTCATTTTCCAATCAGATAAACATATCTGTAGAACAAGCTTTTCCTAAGCCTAAATCTTGTGGTTTCCTTTGGGGAATTACGCCTTGTTTCAATGCAGCACCATATAGAGCACAAGCACAGTAAGAGTTTTCCAGCTGGTCTAGCTTTTCAATCAGCATGTCATATGATGTTCGGCTTGGAATTTTACCATGCTCATACATGAGAAATAAGAGCAACAATGCCTTGTCAATCTTTCCTTCACCACAAAGCGCTTGAATCACATTGTTAAAGGTGATCGTCCGAGGAATATGACCCATTTCAATCACATGATGCAAATGGATCAAAGCCTCATCAGTTTTCTTTCCCTTGCCAAGAGTACGGATCACTATTCCATATGTTCCAGGGTCCGTGACAGAAACTTTCTTAGTCATTTTCTCAAACATTTGATGGGCATCTTCTAACAAGTCCTTCTCTTCCCATGATTTCGTGCATAGCCCTCTCAGCAGACTATTCATCATCCTCTCATCAACCTCAAAACCAAATTTCACCATTTCCTTGAAAATACTTACTGCTGGCCTTATTTTCCCCCATTTCAACAACCCGTTTAACAAGGTGCTATAACTAATCTTATCAGGCAAGCAATTACTCTTCTTCATAACCTTCAACAAGCTAACACCCTTCATAGGCGTCCCTTCCTTACAATACCCATTAAAAAGAGTGTTAAAAATGACCACATTTGGTGTCAATCCCCTCTCAATAGCCTCATTAAGCAATTCCATTGCCTCATTTGACCTACCCACTTTACAAAACCCATCCATAACTGCGGTATATGTATAAACATCAGGCGTCAAGCCATCGTTCTTCACATTCATCAACATTTCATATGCCTCCTCCACTCTTCCCACATAACACAAACCCTTTAACAAACAATTATACGTCTGAATATTCGGCTTGCAACCAATTCTACCCATTTGGTCAAGAACCTCAAAAGCTTCCTTCAACCTCCCACTTTCGCACAATGAATTCACAAGAATAGTAAAAGTTGTAACATTTGGATAATACCCATTATCAAACATGCAATCAATAACCTTTCTGGCCTCAAAGAAATCATTTTTCTTGCAATAACATCTAATCATAATCGAGAATGTCCAAGAATTTGGCGCTAACCCATAAGATGATACCTCAGAGAAAAATTTCAAGGCAGTGGCTTGCTCATTTAACATGACCAAAGCCATGAGCAAGTCATTGAAGTCCGACACACTCCAATTTGTCCCATCTTTTTTAATGCTATGGAATATATCGATTCTCTCTTTCAACGGTGATGCTTTGATTGTATCAACTAACCTTTGCGCTTGTTGACTACTAGGGTTCTCTTTCAAGTCCAAGCTTTCTGCCGTAGATAGTGACACAGTGTCAAAAACAACTAGCTTGTTGAATCGTGGGATTTTGTTGTGGTTTCTTCTGTTGGTGTTGGTGAAGACGAAAGAATTACTAAGCAGAAGAGAAGACATCACGCTGAGCATGGTCTTATCCTCTTTACCAAACTTACACATTTACACATTTACACAAGAGCAGCGGCAAGTTGTATGACAAATCGCTTTGCTGTATGATATATGCATGACCAGTCGTTTACTACTTCCTTTTGCTGTATGAGAAGTCGTTTGCTTCTTTGAACAAAACGACAACTAATTACTAATTTGTTAAGTCATTTCGTTTCTTGATTAATGTGACTTTAAATTAGACCATAATAATCAGTTACTCCACTAGCTGACCCAGGATAGGAATTATATATTCATTACAAGTCATTCGCTTTAGCTTTCAACAAATCAAGGAACAAAATCATCTACCAATCATCAACATCGTTGCGTTTAAATATGATTGTAGAGAAAACAGAATGTATGTTTGAAGTCATATGACATAATATTTAGTACGAGAATTTGCTAAATGCCCAAATGATCATAAGCTAATTAAAAGCGCAAAGATTTACTAAAGGCCTTGTAATACTTCAGATTTTTGGGATCCGGTACTTCCATAACCTTTCTTCCACCATTGTTGTGGTTGTTATTTTTATTGTTGTTGTGGCTGTTTTTTTTGTTGTTGTGGCTAGCCTTTAAGCCAAGAAAGGGCTTGAAAAACTTCTTTAGAACCTTACCGAAACCAGACCCACGTCGGCCTTGTCTCACCTGAGTGTTCATCAATGGGCGCAGCACCGGCACCGGCACAGGCGGCTGTGGTGGCGCTGATGCCAAGCATTTCGACTGAGGCACGCTCGGTTCCGAGAGGCTCCTACGAAGAATGGCTTGGCTCAGTTGCACTTCAAATGAGAGTCTCTCGAATTGGTCCAGCAGCGTGCTCTGCTCGTCCCCAAATCTCCTTAACACAACCTCTATTTCGTCAATTTTGTTCTTGTCCTTGCTCTTGTTTCTTTCGCTTGGTAAAGCCATTGTGAAATGATGTGATGTGATTGGAGCATATGTCGTTTATGTCTTGTGTATCACTTGTTTATAGTCATGCGAAATGTCAGATGGAAGGTTTTTAAGGAATTCTTTTTTTTTTAATGATTCTGCTAAGTGGCTTCAGCTTGAAAGAAGCTAGTTTGCAAAGCCAAGCAACTGGATTGAAGTAAAGCAGAAAAAGAATCAAGGAAATAGTGCCTGCATTGGAACAGCAAAGGCTGTCAAATCAAAGTGAAGTGTTGCAGTATCCCAGTTGTCTCGAGCAATAAATGCGCAACCCCAACGTCAATCACATTACGGATAAATTTTTGAACACATTAGGTTTAGGTGTATCGTATCAGATAAGTCAATAATATTATATAATATATATTATTTAAATTATTATATAAATAATATTTATATTAAATTAATATTACATGTTTTATATATATATATATATATATATATATATATATATATATATATATATATAATTATAATATATTTTAAATATATTTTAAATTTTGTATTCCTTTTTTAAAGTAGATATGCATTATGCAATGCTACCAACCGTATCTCATTTCTTTTCTCTTGTAATTCAAGCAGAAATTCCTTTAAAAAAATTTCAACCATAAATATCAATTTAGTGGAACTTTGAATGATAGAATTTTTTTTTTCTTTCTTTCGTAAGAGGTAAATCCAAAGTCCCAAGCATAGTTGACGACTTTATGCTTGCTTGTAGGAAACAAATTATGTTTTATTCCCTAACATTCTTCTCCTTTTTAAGAGGCTTGCCTCACACAAAAGGTTCTGATAACATAAGACAAAATCTTAATTGATATAGATTAATTATTCTAATCTAATAGGTGCTTTAATTTTGTTATTTTTTACCATTGATATTTCGGAAAAATAAAAATAATGGTCCACAACTTTTGTTTCTAAATTTAGAAATGCGTCTATAAAAGCATACTCGGTATTATTTTATAGCTTGTGTTTTTATTTTTGTTTTGAGAGTTCGTACGAACCGTGCTTAGAAACAAATTATAAAATAAATAGAATAGATTCTTTTTTACAATAACAAAAGTCAAAATAAGTTATACATGGTAGCTTTGTGATTTACAAAGCAAACTTTAAAATAAATCGAGAAACAAATTTGTATGCGTTTTCTAAAGTAAAATAAATAAATATCTCTTTTACTTTTATCTTCTTCTCTTTCTTCCATCAAATTTATCTCTACCTCTCATATTTCATTTTTCCTTCTCTCTCCCTTATTAGTAAATCTAAACTCTCATCTTCTTCATAAAGCTGTAATCTAAAAAGAAAAAAAAAGAAAGGAAAAAAAATAAGAAAACCATGTTCGGTATCAATCTTAATGCCATTGCACCTTGCGGCACAAAAAAATTTTCAATAAAAGCTTCGTCATTTTTAGTTTTGAAAACGACGATATTGTTTAAAAACGAAACCAAAGCACTATCTGGGATCTAAAACTTGCCAAAATCTCAATGGGCCTGTCGTTTATGGCCCAAACCTTTTGATAGAATGTAAGGCCCATAGTTAAAAGAACTCAAAATGACACAAATCAAGCACACGTCACCATCCCCAGATGCTCAGATTAGATTTACCCGCGTAAACCCTAAATGATCTAATCAATGTGCTTGCTTATTCATTTTCGGTTGAATTCGGGATCCCAAAATTTTCCCTCTCTCAATTTATTATTGATTCGTCCAATTGTTATTCAACTGCGTCAAATCCAAGCTCAGATGTATCAAAAACTGTATGAAAGCTTCTAATTCGGTAACAAAGATGAGATTTTGGGATCGAAAATTGCCGCAGTTTTTAAGGATTTGATTTCCACGGGCTAAGCCGCGAAGTTCAAATTTTGGATCCTTATAACAGCAAGTTGTTAGAGGTAGTTTAATTGGTAAATAGTAATGGATAAAAATGTAGCCCTGGCAGTGTTTTTCTTGTTTTCGATTTCTGTTGCCGATGTTGCCCATGCTACATTTCGATACTTAGCTGCAGCTCCCCCACAAAATAATACCACTTTAGCCCAAGTAATTCTCCATTTCTCTCATTTTATGTTGATTATTTTTTAAATGGACAATTTTAATATCTTTATTTTATTTATTTATATATTTTTTTGGTTAGGTTTCAGGCGAAAATAGACAGGATCCTAATCAGATTGGACCGGTGAAAAAGCCAGAAAATGTTCAACCATCCAACAATTCACCGGCTTTGGATCCGAAACCGTTCAGTAAAACGGATTTGGTGAGTCCACCTCAAAATCAAATTACAGATAATAGCAAAAATTTAAAATTTTCGAATTCCGGAAGTTCCACTGGTCAAAATCAAATAGCCCCAATGGGTGTTAACCATAAGGGTAATGGAAAGAATTCGAGTCCTCTTGATAAGGGAAATAATCCGGAAAATGTAAATGGTACTGATTTGTTGAGTCCTCCTAATAAGGGGAAGAGTCTGGAGCATGTTAATGGTACGGATTTGTTGAGCCCCTCTCCAGTAAAGGAAAATGTAAATGGTACAGATTTGTTGAGTCCATCTCCAGTAAAGAAACATGTTAATGGTACTGATTTGTTAAGTTCTCCAGTAGATGAAACAGGTAATAGGAAGGATGGTGGAGTTAGAGAGAAGGCAATTGATGATAAAAGCAATGAAATGGACAATGGTAAGAATGGCAGAGTGAAAGATAAAACTGTTGATGATAAAAGGAATGGAAATGGAAAGAGTGGCGGAGCAAAAGCGAAGACTAATGATGATAAGCACAGCGAAACAGATAATGGGAAGATTGGCGCAGGGAAAGAGAAGACTGATGATAAAAGCATTGAAATGGATAATGGGACGAATGGTGGAGTGAAAGAGAAGAATGGTGTTGGAAAAGAGAATACTATTGATGATAAAAGCAATGAAACGGAGAATGGGAAGAATGGTAGAGCAAAAGAGAAGCCTATTGATGATAAAAGAAATGTAACAGATAATGAGAAGAATAGCGGAGTTAAAGAGAAGAGTGATAAAAGCAATGAAACTGATAATGGGAAGAATGGTGGAGCGAAGGAGAGGAATATTGATGATAAAAGCAATGAAATGGATAATGGGAAGACTGATAGAGTTAAAGAGAAGACTATTGATGATAAAAGCAGTTCAGAGTTCGTGGTTAATGAAACGTGCATTGGGTTACGTAAGTGCACGGATTTGAAGGCACTGATTGCCTGCATTCAAAATTTTGACACTGGTAATTTATATAGCCTTTTTTTTTTCTGTGTAATTTGGTTTTTGTGTGCATTTGAGTAATTTTAAGAGGCATTCTGGGTGCTGTTTGTCTTACTAGAAATGCCCGTTTGATGTAAGGAAATAGTATTTGGAATACTTTAGAATTTGGATAGTTTGTGTTTAAGAGTTTATGCAATTGCTTGAACAATGGTTGTAGGATTTAGTTTGCAATGCTGAGGGTGAGAAGATAATTAATCTGGAATTATTTATTTGCATTTATGTTGGGATGAGAAGAATTTGAAAGTGTCTATTAGGAGTTAACTGATATTACATTAGGTGGTAGACATTGGCTTAATATCTTCCCCGGATATTAGTGATTGCTGTGGTTATTTGGTTGTAATATTCCTTGGATCTATAAGATTAATGCTCTCTAGAATTAGAGTAAACCAGTTCTAGAAAAGCTTAGGATATCTAGGGGCTAATTCTCGGATGTCATTGACGTGTAAGATTAATATGCATCTTTAATAGTGTGTCCTCCTATTGAAGTTCTGTTTTGAAGGTTGATTAGTCTCTTCGTTGTTAGGTAGTCTCGTTTTCGGTACACCACAAAGGTGTTATTTATCATTCATCATTCTGTTAATTATTCCTTTTGATATGCAAAATGTTGATGGCTATAATTATTCCTTTTGATATGCAAAATGTTGATGGCTATCTAAAACTTTTTAAGCATTTTATCTCTTTTTATTGCAGCTGGCATGAGAATCAACTAGTTATTATGCTTCAAAAATAATATGATTACTGATATGCTATTTCCTTTGTTGTGCTTCTTCCTGTAAATATCTTTTAAACCAGTTGAAGCATAGTTGGCATTTTGGATCCTTTTGCCTAGTGTTTCTGCTAAGAAATTACTGTCAAAGATCAAGTGTATTTGCCTCCCTGTCATGTCAACAAAATCTTTGCATTAGTTTCCATTGTTCTTCCTGAATGTGTTGACTTAAATATGTAGATAAATTTGATCAGCTCTTACGTTTAGCTCAAGGGTGCAAGGTAGGATTTTGGTTGTCACTAGGTTGCATTTTTTAATTTGATCAAATAAACAAATTAATAACTTACATCTTTTTGCCCTTTTATTAACACACATTTTCCTTTAGTTCAATTTCTACAGCAGATATTTGTTCACTGGATAAGAATAATGCAAAAGGATGCATGCAGCTTATTTAGTCGAATTAATGCTTTGTTAGTCAGGTTGAGCACCTATGGTTCATAAAGTCATCTGTTCATTTGTGATTTCAGGATTTCCCATGTCCTGAGACATGTGTCTGGGAATTTGATAGCTATGTTCTTGCAGGCAGATCACAGTTCTTTAGCATTTGGAGTGTTTAAGATGTTTAAAACACGGCAATTCTTCGTCTGATTTCCTTTTGTGCCAGCAGGGTCCAGGGAATTAACTATCCTAGTCCAAAATGAAGGTGAAAAGACTCTGATAGTAACTATGACCATCCCAACTGCTGTTGAGAAACCTTTGAAGCTGCTAAAAATATCTAAACACCAAACTCAAAAGGTACAGAATCTTTTATCTTTTAATTTTTTTTTTCTGCTGCTTATTATATTTTGAGAAATTATCATTTTGTCCCCCCAATATTTAATCACAGTTCAAAAATACTTTGCTGTTAAACTAAAATTTGTTCCATATACAATCAATCAATCAATTTGTTTTAAGAAAATATATAGATAACTAAATTTAACAAAGAAGAAAAGGGGAGAAAAAAAAAAAAAAAAATGTTTAACGGGGGAAGAAAAAATCTTTCTCATTTTTCTATTTTACCCTATGATGTCATCAAAACCAACAGCCATTAACAGCGAAGTGGAAAATTGATGTACTTTGCAATGGAACTGTTAGATCTTTAGTTTATAAGGTTTGAAATGAGAATTGAGGTTAAGGGGGTGGACTGTATCTGTCAATGGAAATATATACTAAGAACAAGGAAAATTGAACTTTAACCGGCGGCATTTCTTGTGTTACTGTTAGGAAATGATTTATTCTGCAAGTTGCTAAGTTCAGATGGCCTGTCTGGAAATTTTATGAGTAATAATGGCTGGGGAAAAAGGAAAATCTGGACTACTGTTACTAGGTCTTCGACTAGAAACAAAGCTAAGATATCCATGAGGGTGAAGGAAAAATTTTGGACACACTAGAAGAATACTTTCTTTGTTGCTGATTTGGCTGAGATCTATGATCCTGATCTTTTTTTGCATGCTTAATTGACGATACAACAAGATTTGAACTTAGTTTAAAACAGCTTGTTTTTTCGTTTAAGATCTCTTTGCGCTCAGTTTATTATTTGTTTGTGCATTACTGTAAACGGTCTATGGAAACTTCACTGATCTTTTTATTTCCCCATTTGTTCATTTTAGGTAAATATTTCCCTATCTGCTAGCAAGAACACCAAACTGATATTGAATGCTGGAAATGGTGAATGCGTGCTTCACATGGATCGTCCTGAATCTGAAGAAAATCTTTTCATCTATCTCCCTTCTTATGACAAGCTATTAACCCCCATCAATGGTGCATATTTCCTGATTCTTTCTGTCCTCATATTTGGAGTGACATGGGCTTGCTGCAAATGTAGGAAGAGGAGATGGAATGATGGAGTTCCTTATCAAGAACTTGAAATGGGATTGCCTGAATCTGTTTCAGCTATGAATGTGGAAACAGCAGAAGGTTGGGATGAAGGTTGGGATGATGATTGGGATGAGAATAATGCAGTGAAATCACCCGGAGCATCTCGCATGGGGAGCATTTCAGCCAATGGTCTTACTTCTAGGTCTCCAAACAGAGATGGTTGGGAACATGACTGGAATGAGTAGAACTTTACTACGTGATATAGGAAATGGGCATTTGACTGAGGACTTGGATGAGGACCAAGATATACAGAAAATTAGGGGAATTAATATACAGAATGTAAAGCATTCTCATACTAGCATCATAACAATAGTACCTGAGAATTCTGAAAATAGGATGGTGAGGCGCATATTATTTATGCATTTGGTAACTGTTGTTAGCTCTCTTTGTTCTGTGAATGAGCCCCACCTGGTTGGTGGTTTTCCACAATTTTGTTTTTGTTTTTTGATTTTTTCCCCCCCATTCCTTTAATGTTGGGAATAAGTTTTGGGAAGATGGCAAGAATACTGTATACGCGGTTGGGTATATATATATTTCGTTTTTACATGTTATACTTTTTTATTTCAAGTTCTCATTTGACTGGAAAGTAATCACACTGCTTGGCTGGAGCCAAAAAAGCAGAAACAAGAATCAATGGTGCCTGTCATTCAATTCAAAACTCCATTCAATCTGTTCCCACAATGGAAATGGGTGTATTTCTTTCACTTTTACTACCTTGTTCAATGAAATTGGTGTCTTATCAATCTCAGATCGCTCCAAATTTCATAATCTGAAGTAGATACTGCCAAGCTTTTGATTAGATTGTGAGCTAAGGTCTAGCACTAGTTGTATTAGTGGATCTACTTTTATGTAGTGTTTATTTATTGGAGTGGGAGTGGGTAGTATGGAGCCCTCCCACTCTAGTGTTTATTTACTAGTTGAAAGGGGGGAGTGGGAGTGGGACTCCGTGGGTCCCACCCATTTTTGGAGTGTGGATTGGATTCCCACTCCCATGGGGAGAGGTGACTCCCACTCCCTTCTTTTTTTACCCTTTTTTAAATATTATTTATATTTATTAAATAAAATAATATTATATTATTTAAATAAAATAAATAATGTATATTTATTAAATAGAATAATTATTAATATAAACTATTAATAGTAATATAATTTATATTTATTAAAATGAAATAATAATATTATATTTATTTAAATAATCTTATTATATTATTTAATAATATTAAGCTTATTAAATAAAATATTATTATATCATAGAGAATTAATAATATACCATATACTATCGTTATAAAAATATATTATTATTATTATTATAGTATTATTATTATTATTATTATTATTATTATTATTATTATTATTATTATTATTATTATGATATTATTTATTATTATTATTATTTTTATTTATTTAATAGTATTATATTTATTTACTATTAATAATTATTAATAATAAAGTTTATTAAAAAAATTAATTTTGTACTATATATATTAACAATAATGTTTCATTTGTGTTACTAGTATCCATAATTTTTAATTTACATAATTACAATTAAAATAATAAAAAAATTATGATTTACATAACTAAAATATTAATATTATTATAAGTTATATAATTAAAATTAATAATAATAATAGTTTATTTTATAAATATATTTTTTATTAAATATTTTTTTTATCAATATTGTAACTAAAAACTATGATTTTTTAAATAAAGATAAAATTGTAATTTGAAACTATTCACTTCCAATCCAAAATAATGTAAACACATAAATAGGATTTTAATTTTTATTCTACACTTCCATTTTAGTGTAAGTAAACAACCTACTCTTACTCCCACTCTATACTCCCAAAATTCCCACTCCTCAAGATTCTCAATCCAATTCGAAAAGTAAACGCTACCCTAAATTTTTGAATCAGAGCACCTTTAAGAAAATGCTTAGGAAGTTGAAGTGAAACTCAAATTTTTCAACTGTTGCCACAGAATTCAACGTTTGTGTGCTGCAGTCTGATGACAGTTTGTCTCAAGCAACAAATAAGCTATAAAGCAAGAAAAGAATATTCTCTTCATATTACTTCGTTTTGACTTCCCATGTTTCAATTAGGGCTTTAATTAGTTTTATGAACTACCAAGAAATTTATATAGATGTATGTATATATATGTATCAAAGTCTGTTTCTGATAAGAACAATTCCTTTTTATTTTCATGACCCATAAGCTTAGAAAAAAAAAAAGGCGCTTTTAAATGTCCCATGGCAAGCATGATGATTGTTGCGCACTAGATACTATCATTCATAAAGTTTTAGAAGTGCTTTTCAGGGCCCCCATGTGTTGTGCTCTGATGATGTCCCAGCTTATTTTCATTAGGTTCCCAGGTGTCCAACACCATCTGATTAGATTAAACTTAACATCTAAGCGTTAATTATTATCCATGCTTGCAGAAACGAGAGAATCAGTGTCGCTGAACCAACCTCGAATGATTTCTTTGCTCATATAATGACTACTATCACTGCCTCTGGTGCATGACTGGCGGTGTAATTGCAAAAGATTTTGATCATGCCAAAAAATTTCAAGAAAAGTAATGCAAATGTGAATTGAAGCTTAGTAGTATAGAAAAGCAAGCAAGTGCTTTTCCTTTTCCATTTTTTCAACAGCATCATGTATTAATACCATTCAATTTTCTCGAGTCACTCGGCATGAACTCGACTTATGGGCACACCATTAGCTTATTATTTTATTCTTGTCTCCCTCTTCCTTCCTCTTTTTTGCCCTTTTGTTTTCTTTTGAATTTTAAAATTACAAGAACTTGTTGGGACACTTTGTGTCCATTTTATCAAGAAGCATTAGACTTGTGAGAGCACCATAGAAAATCCCATCGACAATATGAGAGCAAAACAAAGGGAGATTCTGGGAATGAATGTGGAATGTATGAAGATATATAAATGAACAATATTTTGTAAGTTCCATGTTCAACCGATGAAAAAGAATCCGGTAATGGACAATGTAACAATTTCCGATGGGAGGAGAAAGAAATGTAAAGGAAAAATACAATGACAAGTAACAACAAACCAAAAAAAAAAAAAAGGAAAAGAACTCAATATTGAGCGCTCTGTTATCTTCTTCCTTCTGTTTAACTGACAAACCGGATTCTTGTTCGCCGGAAATCTCATCATCCTTCTACAAATTTGCTTCACTCCAACTCCTCTTGCCCATCTAAAGGGGATTGGATCAACTCCAAAATGTTCACCACCTCTTCCATGTCAGGCCGATTAGAAGGCACTTGAGATGCACATATTAACCCAAGCTTTATCACAGGAATTGCCTCGTCTGCTGGAAAATTGCCCCGAAGCCTTGCATCAACACAATCTTCCACCCTGCCATCCTCCAGTGCTCCTCGAACCATATCACAGAGAACCACTACATCGTCCTCCATGTATTCCACTGGTCTCTTTCCTGTTACCACCTCCAAAACCAAGACCCCAAATCCATACACATCACACTTCTCAGTTATCTTCACTGTTCGACATGCAAACTCGGGAGCCATGTAGCCAAGTGCACTCTGAATTTTGCTGCTTAAGATGCAGCGGTCTAACATTGGTAACAGCCTTGCCAGACCAAAGTCTCCAACCTTGGGCTCACCAGAACTATCTATTAGAACATTGGTTGATTTCAGATTGTAGTGAATTATGTTCATGTGATGTAGATAGGCCAAACCTTTTGCCATTCCCAGGATTATGTTGAACCTCTGTCGCCAAGAGAGGCAATTTCTGCTCGATCCATCATGGAGATGCTTGTACAAACTTCCATTAGAGATGAATTCATAAATGAGAAGCTGCAAGGATGCAGTCCAGTAATATCCTTCAAGAGCTACAAGATTGTGGTGTCTTATCTTCCCTAGTGTTTTCATTTCCTTTTCAAAATCTTCTTGGGACTTGATTAAACCTGAAACAGTTAGCCTCTTGATGGCAACAGAACGACCATCTTGCAAGATTGTTCGATACACAACTCCAAATCCACCACGACCAAGTTCACAGTCCTTATTGAGCAGCGCATTAGCTCCAGCAACAAATTCAGCATCGCCAGAAAACATTACAAGCTTCCCATAGTTTGGATCCTTAGTAGGAGAACAACTGTAATCTTCCCCACCAGAAAATGAGAGTGCAGCAGCAGCACGTGACATAGAAGACCTCACACGGATATTGAGGACAGTAACAGCTATTACACCAATGGCAATAAAAGCGGCTGCCCCAATGGCAATGATGGCAGAGATGCTGAGTACAATCTTGCGATGGTGATTAGGAGAGGAGTTGCCAGTGGAGGGGTTGGAAGAGTTGGGGTTGAGGACAATGGGCTTGTTCTGAACAGCAGGGCATGAGCGATTGACAACAGAGCCGCATAGGGATGGATTCCCAGAGACAGATGAGGGGGAAATGGTGTTAAAGAAGCCCCCAACTGGTAGTTCACCATGAAGGTGATTGTGGGAGATATTAAAGGACAGGAGGTGGGAAAGATTTATAAGTTCTTTGGGTAATATTCCAGAGAGGTCATTAAAAGACAAGTCTACATACTTAAGATTGCTAAGGTTTGCAATGGCAGCAGGGACTGCACCAGTGAGGTTGTTCTGAGACAGGATCCTGAACAATTTGAACAGAAAAAGAAAAGAAAAGAAATTGTAAAAATGGAAACAGCATTGCCACTAAAGACATGAGAAAAAAGACAAATCGTGTACTAGGGAAAGTGAAATTGTATTTAAACTCAAAATCATAAAAGGACCATATTTGTATTCTACATTTCAAGATCAGGTGATCCGGCCCATCTTTCTTCACTTATATGCTCTAAAAGGATGCCAACCACAAGCGAAATATCAACTTGCACCAAAACTATTACTTGTTTCAAGGTGAAAATGCCAACATAAAATTAGTCAAATGCGTCTCCCTCACATCTTTGTTCAAACAAATTTCAAGTCAGTAGTTTTAAGATTGTAAGCTTATTGTCGATGCCTTGTGCAATAATTTTACATAAATTATCTATGCCTCTGGAATCTTACTCAAGGTATCATTGATTTAATCATATTGTAAGAGTTAAAAGGTCAATCCAGTGGCTGTCCAGACTATTGAAGGACTAAAAGCAGGTAAGTATGTATAAACTTTAAAAAGCTAAAAGCATTCAACTAACAATGGGAATCAAACAGAACCTACAAAGCAGAAATCAGGCAGCAAGAGAGAACTTACAAAGATGTCAGAGAAGAGCAGTTCTTGATTTGAGAAGGAATTCTACCAGACAGGAAATTCTTCTCCAGCTTCAGTTCCCTGAGTGAAACAGCTCCTCCAATTTGAGGTGGAATAGTTCCATTTAGCCAATTGTCACTGAAATCAAGAACTTTTATGGCTTTCAATTCTCCGATACTTGCAGGAATAGAACCAAACAAATAATTCGTGGACATGTTCAAGAGCGTCAAGCTACTAAGATCCCCAATGTTAGACGGGATTACACCAGATAATGCATTTGAAGAAAGATCCAAGACCTGAAGACCTTGATAGGAATCCTTCATCAACGCGAAAGAAGGATATTGCATACTTTCAGCAAGTCTATTTCCAGAAAGTGACACAGTTTGTAAGCCCATCTTAAAAATCCATGGAGGAATATTACCTGTCAACTTATTTTGGCTAACATCTATAGCCAAAAGATTACCACAATTCGTCATTGACTCCGGCAATCCTCCAGTAAACTGATTCATGGATATGTTTAATTCCTTCAGAAACCCAAGGTTTCCTATTGAAGATGGAATCCTACCAGAAAATTGATTCAAAGAAAGATCCAAACTCTCAAGATTTGCCAACTTGCCAATCCAATCGGGAACTTCCCCTGTGAATGAATTCCCTTTTAAACTAAGAGAAGCGCATGAATTCAGCCTTTGCAATGAATCTGGAAGGCTCCCTGATAAAGCATTCACACCAAAATCAAGCACTTTCAACATTGAACAGCCTCCAATATCTTCCGGAAGCTGCCCAGAGAACTTGTTCTCACCTAACTTTATAGCTCTCAAATCATACAAATTGGAAATTCCTTTAACAATGTCTCCCTCCAGTAAATTATTTGACAAATCAAGAGACTGAAGACTCCTCAAAAACCAAATTCCATAAGGCAACTGCCCCGAAAGCTGATTAGAAGAAAAGTTAACAGACTCTAAGGATGAACAAAAGCTTAAAGACTCAGGAATTGGGCCAGTGAGATTGTTATTAGCAAAAGAAACCTCTCTTAAACTCCCACATTGTCTAAAAAACTCATCTGGGATAAACCCAGATAAATTATTTTCACTAAAATCAACGACTTGTAAAGTTCCGAAGCTAGCAAGATCAGCATGTATAGTCCCAGTAAAGTTATTCTTAGCCAAAGAAAGAACTTGAAGAAACTGTAATCGTAAAAGGCCACGACCAATATGCCCCGAAAGAGAGAAGCCGTCGAGAGTGAGCTCAACGACCCGGTTAGTTTTCGGCTCACATTTAACTCCGACCCAGTTGCAAGGATTATCATCATCTTCACTCCATGATGTTAACTTCTCTTTTGGGTCCTCAAGTCCGGCCTTGAACACGATTAGCCCCAAAACGTCGTCGTTGAATGTGGGGTCTAAAGATTGCACAAAAACTGGAGCTAAAACAAGTAAAAAGAATAACTTGAGCTTAAGTAGCATCCTTAACTCAATTTCAAAGAAGCAAAAGCTGGCATAAATTTGTAAAACCCTCTATAATGTTAACAAAAACTGAGGCCTGGCAAAGCAAAACAGAGTACATGCGATAGTGATTTAGCCATTAGAGAGAAAAGAACAAAAGCAAGAATGAAACTGCCCAGCAAAACCACTCTGTTTTGGTTGGTTTTAGTCACCTTTATGAAACGGTTGGTTCATTTCCTCAACAAAATGAAAGCTTTTTTAAAAAACTAAAGACAGTGAAACAGAGGAAAAGACAACGAAGAAGCTTGGTTTTGTCAGAAAGGGGTGCCGGAATCGAGATAGTTTCTGGAGATATTCGCGGCGAAAGGAACGGGAGAGAAGGTCAAGGGAATGGAGCCCTAGAAAGAGGAGACATTAAGTAGTGAAAGAGAGCAAGAAAAATGAAAGCTTTGGTTAATAGTGACATGGAAAATACAGAGACAGAGAGAGTAAAGCAGAAAGCATTAAAAGCTTCTGAACGGCGAAAACAGAGAGCCATTGTCAGTCTTTTTATTTTACCATTTCTTCTCTTTTTGGCTTTTCAAATGTGAGCTAACATCAAGGAGGCCCCTAAAAATTTTAAAAATATTACAATTAAGGATACAATTTATTACTATTTTCATAATGGTCTCCACAATTGGATTCTATTACAATTTAACAAAATTAAAATGTGATTTGACAAGTGCACAACCGAGTTGTTTATATAACGAAGCACATAATTTCCCTGTCAGTAGTTCAATTCTCTACAAAATATTTTTGTAGTATATATAAAAATAGATTATTTTTAAAATTAAGAGTTCATGATTAAAATAAATTGTCAAAAAATTGTAGATTTAATCTTAAGTGAAAAGAGCACTATAATAGAATTTTTAGACCAATTTTGAAGTTCAAGACATGATGCAGAGAATGAATCAAAGTTATAATGAAGCACACACGAAGAAATTGTAATGGCACTAAAAGCGACGCTGTCTATTTTATAGCATAGTTATGTTACTATAAAAGTAAAAAATGTAACTAGAGTCAAGCAATAATTAAAATAGATTGAAAATAAAATAGTCACACATCTTAGATAATAAAACACATATTTTTTTAATTAATTTTTCTACATAAGTACAACATAAAGAAATTAAAATAAAAAATTGTATATAATTCTTAGTCTATTTGAATTCTAAGTAGATTTCATATAATAATGTACCGTATCAATTAATAAATTTTTAAACCACACCAAAAAATCATTGCTTTGTCCTTGAATGACACTGCTCTTTCATTAACTTAAAATGACATTAAATATTGTAGATCTTATTTTATAGTTGAAAACTTATCCAGCACATCTTATGTACTTATTCATCAAGTTGAATTGATGAAAGTTATACTTTTCTCATAAAAATAAATTTAAAATTACGTAATAATTTATTGATATTTACTACCCATGTTACTAAATAAAAAAATAAAAAATTCCATGATTTAACTATTGTACCACATAAACCAATTAATATTTGCACTTATTATTTCAAAACTTTTCAAGAGTATACATTAGTTAAATTTGTTAATTTTAAGGAATTTATATAAATTAATGCAAGACTATATATGTATTTGTAGTTCTTCTCAACTATAGGGGTCTAAGAATTTATTTTCCAATTTGATGTGGAAACTCACTTGAGTCAAACGAGAATCCGATGTGTGATTTACAGATGGCACTTCTCATTCCTTCACCGTGTCCAATCCGACCTTGCTCATCATTACATTGCAAATCCAAATTTGCACCCATTAAAATATTACCAGACAGTAAAATGACAGCCCCCGGCATGCTTCTCGTTTGCTTTACCTTTCGTTATTCTGTACAATAATAACAACACACACACACACACAAAAAAAAA
Source organism: Murraya paniculata (assembly GCA_030449075.1). NCBI lineage: Eukaryota > Viridiplantae > Streptophyta > Magnoliopsida > Sapindales > Rutaceae > Murraya > Murraya paniculata. The sequence goes on along the minus strand of JAEVFN010000014.1, from coordinate 464,302 downwards.
CCCTCAATGCTCTCTGTCTCAGCCTCTCTTTTCTGGGGTTGTGCCCATAATTCCATTAATTCGACTCCTTTAGACATGCCATATTGGATATTGCCATCCCACTTACTTTATTATCAGTTTCTGCAAATTCTTCAATTTTGTTTTGTAACAGTCAGAACCCACAAACCTACTTGAAATTACTTGGAACAAACTCTACCAAGCGCCAACTTGCTTTGGCTGTTTGTGTTCTGTTTTCTTTTACTGGCTTTGACTTTGAGATACTGTGTTTTTGTTTGGTGCTGGAATTATAATAATTATATTTTAGAATCAAAGAATGAAAGCTTCTACTTCACTTTCCCGCTTCTCCCTCCTCTATGTTAATTAATTAATCAATTAATAATGCATTGGAATATAAAAAATGTGACATTAATGCATATCTTGGGAGTTGATGTAGACTACTGCATGCCAGTGGCGTAAATGGCGCGGAATCTGTAAATCTAACAACATAGATCAAATTTGCCACGTACATTCGTTTGCCCATTTTTTTTCTTTCCCGTAATAATTAACAAATATTCAGAGGCAGCTGGCTGGTAATGTTCTATTGGGCTGCCTCACCGGAGATGGGTGGGCTTTGCTTGTAAGCTTCTCTAATCATAGAAACGGCACTCGGCAAGGCTTAAATGACAAGTTAAGAAAAGAAAAGCTGCCCTCTTTTATAGAGCCTAAACTCATTATTAATCTTTCATAATCATATTGGCATGGAGTAAGAATTACGTACTTAAACAAATCTCCAATTTGTTTAGATTTCAAAATCTTGTTCTTGTAGTCATAATTAAGTCCTCGACATAACCAATGGTTTTGATGATGTACAATGTGATTTACCGATAAGGATGGGAAATTGACAATTTTTCAGACACGTAATGAAATATTCATTCTATTTTCTTATTACTTATCCAAATTTTTTCATGGATCCTCAAAGCTTATAAATACTTTACGACGTGGGTGGTAATTTTTTCCCATTAGGATAAGATAATAACGTCCAAATAGGTGCCATAATTATCGGGCACCTACATCAAGATGCAGTATCCTTATGATAAAATTTCCTTAGTCGGTAGTGCTTGAACTAATCATTCAGCGAGTCTATGTAGTTACAAACTATTTAAAAGCACCCTATAATTATTTTATAGCTATAAAATCTGGTTTTCTTAAGGCTAAAATAGTGTTATGTCATTTATAAATTAAAATAAAAATAAATGGCAATCATCTCGTACGCTTAAAACACTATATTAGAGGGGGCAAGAGGTTCCTTCCCCAAGGCGAGGGCCATGCTTTGAGCTTTTTTTTTTTTTTTTCCAATCAGAGGAGCAATCTAGATGGTTGCCTGAAGTATTAATGTTTAATGCATAGTGTTTGCTCTCAATTGTTCTTTCTATTTACTTAATTAGGCGAGAAAGTATCTGTTTGATTCTTAAAATGCTATATTGATAAAAAGAAAAAAATAGATTACAAAATTTTGATAACGATATTAAAATATCATAATAATTATCAATCAATATATTTCTTGTTAATACCTTTTAATCTTATATTTTTTAAAGAAAATTTCATAACCTAATTTTTTTTGGTTAAAATAGTAATTTTTTAGAATAAGTATCCGTAGATTGAGAGAAATTAAAAAAAATAATATTTTTTCTCATTTATCAAAAGAAATCTAACAAATATAAAATAAGGACCAGCAATTACTTACTGTACCATATCGAAACACCAATGCTATAGCTCCACTGGACCCCACACATCAGACCTTTTGTTGTTTACGTGTCACTAAAGCATTACAAGGTTCGCACTTGGAACATCTCAGCGCAGTTAGGCGGCGTTTGGTCTATCTATGCCAATGAAATTTAGTCTGAGTAGAATTTCTATTATTAGAGTTTTCCTTAAAAATTTTTAATTATCTTAATTATCAATAAAATATTTAAAATTATATTACCAAATAAAAAATAAGAATATAATATAAATAACAAATATTTTAGATAATTCAAATTTTTTTAAAAAAATTCGCTAATATCTATTTTTAAAAATTTAAACTTTTTTCGACAGAAATAAAATACCTTATTTAATTTGTAAAAATTATGTCCAAAATAAAATCTAATAATAACAATTTTTTAAAAAAGAAATTGGATTAAATAATCACGCTTGACAGTTAGGTCAACCATATCACACAGTGAACTTAGCTGGTCAAACGTTAAGCTTAGTCATAAAAAATGCCAACTTTTTAAAACCCTAAACGTAAGCTAGCTCTTATTCCCTCTCGATTGCTTCGCCAGTAGTCTGAATTTGTAATCTCTTTTTTTTTTTTTAATCTCTAGACGAAGGAAGCGATATGAGTGTCTCAATGGAATTATTGTCAACCAGAAACCCTAACCCCAACCCGAGACCTAGTTTTGGTTCTGAGGCGTTGTATGGCTCACCATGTATGCGGTTCCAGTCTCGCGGTCAACGAGTCTCGATTGCTCCACGTGTTAAAGTTGCCGCGAAAGGGATTGGAGTCGGATTTCAGTTGCCGGAACGACGGAGGTCGTCGTTTTATCGATCCACTATCGTTTTCTCAGCGTCCCACGAGGAATCGGTGAGCTTTCTGTATTCTGTTATTTCCTTCTTATCAATTGTTGGCACCTTAACGTGGGGAATTTGGCGCTGCTAAATTGGCGATTCGATAGAAATATCTCCTTTTATTTATGGCGTGTGATTAACGTGAGTGATAATTGCTGATTTCTGTGAAGAGAATAGTGAACATGAATGTTAATTTTTTTAACATAATGAAGCTGCATTTTTAACCAGTCTACCTTTTTTGTGGGAAAATTTGGCAATTGAATTGGGCTTGTTTTTTTCAGTTCGTCCGATTTGATGAGGCATTTAGGACAGTGAAAAATTCAATGTAGCAACAGTTTGTTATGACCTCATACAGAACTGTTGTCTCGACGCCAATTGAGAAGAGATTTTACTCATTTGCAAAATTTACCGCTATTATTCTATGGAGTCTTGGTTTTTTGTGTTCACGGCTTTCTTAGGGGAGTTCCTAGGATTTATCTTGCTGCTTTGAATAATAGATTCGTGCTTCCTTAATTTTAATGTAGAAATCTTCGGAGGAGAGCGATGAAATCAAGGCAACTGCTAAAGAATCAGAAGAAGCATGGAAACAGACTCTTGCTGCTTTCAGAGAACAAGCAATAAAGATGCAGGGTGTGTCACAAGAAGCATATGAGTTATACTCTAAGAGAGCTATTGCCATCTTGAAAGAAACTTCAGAGCAGTTGAAAATTGAAGCAGAAAAGGCAAGGAAGGATCTTACTGTTGTAGCAAAGGAACTCAGTGAAGACGGTAAAAGATACCTTACGGAAGCCACAGAGAATAACCCTGAAGTGAAGGAGATTGTGGAAGCATTTACGTTACCAACTGATGATGTCAAAGAATTTTCTACACTTCGTGACTTTTACCTTGGAATACCATATGGTATTTTTAGTATATGACAGCAGTTAGCTGGACGATTTACAATGCATTTCTGCCCATTGACCTTTCTTGTACATGTTATGATATTTCTTATTTGTTGCAGGCTTGTTTCTTACTCTTGGTGGCTTCATTTCTTTCATGGTAACGGGCAGCATACCTGCCATCAGGTTCGGTATTATTCTGGGGGGTGCACTTTTGGCTTTAAGCATAGCAAGTTTGCGGTCACATAAAAAAGGGAAAACATCTCCTGTAGCCTTGAAAGGACAAGCAGGTCAGTGCGTGGTTTATTTTACAATTGAGATTAAAAAAAAATATTAATAGAACTGCTAGTAAGTCGCTGTATTTTGGACTCATTCCATTGATGTTAATTCATTCTCTCAGGCAAAAGATGGAATTCATTTTTTTTTTCTTTTGGAACTCCTAAATCCACTATGACGTGCTGACTCACGCTAAATTTTATTGACCTCTAAATAAAGAGCTTACTTCTTTAGGAATGAGTAGGTTTTTATCATTGTATTCCTCTTGGGATGGGCTGTCTAAACTATTGTCTTAATGTCTTGCTCTTTAATTTATCTTTACATAATAGATAGTGATTGCACCATGGGGGCAGGTTTACCATTTGTTTTTGAACTTGGAGCAAGAAATTGAAATGGAAAATTTTCATTCGTTATAATGGTATTATCTTATTCTTTTTATTGGTATTTTAATGGATTATATGATATTGATATGCAGCAATAGCAACTATAATACTTTTAAGGGAGCTACGCTTGTTGTCTCAGGTAAAGATACTTCTCAGAAGTTTCATTTTGTTTATAAATGCTTAATGCAACTATCAAATACCTGACTATTAATTTGTTTCTTTATTTGACACGTTGCAGAGGTTTATGTTTCCAAATCTTTTGATAACCATTGTCAGGTTTGAAAGCTTTTTAATCTTACCCTTCTATGTTATTACACTTCTATAGCATAACTTGAAAGATAACATAGGTCTTGGATTATTAATTGACTTTAGTTTATACTAACTTTTATTCGGTTTGTTTGACCTTGCTCCCTTGTGTAGTGGCACAATGGTAGCATTCTATCTCTATAGGATCACGGTTGATGGTAAGTGGAGAAAAGGGTCGGATATGGAATATGGCACTGAAAATTGATCCCTTCGACCAAGGTTAGTCTGTTCGGCTCTTCAGAATTATTAATTTTGAGGTACTCTTTTACAGACAAATGCAAATCAATCTGTTTCTCTGCAACAACAGCCTCTTATTTCTCGTTATTTTAATTAAGTATTTCATAATGACTAATAGAGATTCAGATTCCCTACCTTTGTTGCAGAAATAAAAGGGATATGCTCCAAGTTCCATATGGAATTTCTAGAGTACTTCCGTCTTGTGACAAAGTGGATTTTCAAAAGCTATCTGAAGCAAAAACATGAAGACTAAGATGATGGATCTGGAGTATAAGCCCTCGACATTGTAGTTTTACCTTGCACTGTTGTAAAATTTCAACATGACGACAGAAATAATAAACCAGTGAACTTGGTCTGCTTTGATTCGATCAGGGATGGAAGGATTCAAGAGTTTTCAGTATTAATGATATGTTCCCGCTGTTTTGCAGACAGTTTATGCTTGTGATTGCAAGAATTCTCGTAATCAATATGAGTTGTTACAGTCAATTGTATGTAAGGACCACCCTAATGAAGTGGGGCATGCCCACGGAGCGGGATGCAACGCTGTCCACAAATGACCCCCAGTGACAATGAACCTGATATCAAATAAGAGAAAAAGGTCATAAAGCGTATTGAAGAATGAGAAAGTTGTCCCGACAAAAATTGAACTTATAAAGTTCATTAAAATTATTTTTTGAAATATGTTTATAAAAACACTTTGAAATCCTTAATTCATACTCAAAACATCTATTATAACAATATATTTTTGGTGGATACTATGTTTAAAAAGAAATTTTTAAAAAATGGGTTCTTAAAATAGAAATCCTTTTTGAAAAATCTTTTTCTAACCTATTTTTCCTTGAATAATAATAAGTATTAAGGACTAACCCTTTATTGATATTTTAGATATAAATTATACTTTCATTAACTACACAAACATTTTTTAACTTGAAAGATAAATAAGATACAAGAAATTGAAATTATTAGCTTGCTTACTTGCTAATAACTTTCCGAATGATGCCTACAAGATTTTGCTCAGTGTGTATGGATAAAGAAACTCATATTGCTTTTGCTTATTCATCTGCAAACCCTAATAATAATAATAATAATAATAATAATAATAAAATAATCTGAAACCATTACCAATTGAAAACAGAGGAAAGTTACAAAACGAAGAGTGGAGTGACCATCTTGGCAGCATTACATAATGAGCTGCATCGGACTGAAACTTGGGGCAAACGTAATCATTAAAACCTTTTCCATTCAATGAAAAAAATGCCTGTGCTGCTGGGCATTATGTCCATCGGTTATAATTTAAATAATTTACAAATAAACTAACTCCACTCACAGTAAATTGTAACGCTAACTGAGCATACAAGCCAGCTAATAGGTGAAACATTATACCACATAGTATCAGTAAGATGTGGATAGAGCATATGTTCTTCTGAATTTGTCCCCTTCTTTCTCCGCCGGCGGGCCCCGCTCTTAAACGTCACCGTGGGAAGCATGCTGAACCTCTGCTTGACTATCCAATGGCATGTACTGTGCCATGATGGCCCGTATCTCTGAATCCATATATCTCTGTTGAAAATAAGACACTGTAAATGATGAGACTCCCATGGAAACTTGAAACATCCCCCCCCCCCCCCCCCCCAAAAAAAAAAAAAAAAATTAGGACACTCAGAAAATGGCAGCAATATTAGCTGTCCTTGATCTCAGTGATACAGTAACGCTTAGTGTTGCAGTGATTTACAAACATTAGTATGATCAGTGATCTAGCTTAAATCAATACCCAGCCTAATCAAATTGTTACTAGTAACCTGAATTAAGTTTCTCTTAATCGACCATCTTTAGCAATACTTCAACTACATCAGCCATCAGTGTGCTAGCATTACAATCTTTCTACTTTCACTACTATAGTATGGCCCTAATCATATTGAATGGGACTTGAATTGAGAATGGACTGACAACTTCAATTTCGATTTGAAAAGTGGAACCTGAACTAAATAAAAGAAAGAGCTGGGACATTAGTTAAACAATCAAGTCATACCCGGATTCTATACTTGTAAAATGCATATCCTGCAACGCCAGTAGCTGCTAGACCAAGGATGACCATCCATACAAAGCCCCAGCTAGCCTCGGATCTAACATCTTTGCCTGCATTTTTCAAGTAAAACAATAATCAATGGCAAGGAAACAAAGGTGAAGGGCAGTATAGTAGTAGCAGTAACATAGAAGCATCACAAACGACAGGAGATCCAAGAAAAATGTTCACGATGTGGAGAATGAGAAATATAATTAATCTAGATACTTGGCACCAGGATGTACTACATAGTTTGGTTGAGAGAGTGGTTGAGAGAGAGAGAGTTGAGTGCATTAAAATGAGTTCACGGAGGTCCTAAAGGTTATTTCAGGATTAAAAAGGCAGATCTTTTGTTTGCCAACATTAGTTATTCATTGAACAGGTAAATTGAGTCCCAGGGAACTCACTTATGCAGGTGTCATGCTCTTGCATGTACAACAATCCACTGCCACAGCTGCACTCATAACTGCCCCAGGTATTTTTGCATTTGCACTCTGGGCATTGACATGCCAGCTTCTGTTTGCACTCATCCACATCTGAAACACACACAAAAAATCAGAAAACAATTTAAAGTGAATGAAATGATAGCTTAAACCGTATGCTATAGTCTCCCTTTTATCCACAAAAGGCGACGTGCTTATAGCCGCCAAAAAAATGGTTCCACCGTATTTGTACAGAGAACCCATAGCCGTTGGAATCAGTAAACAGCAGAAATTCTCAAAAAGCAAGAAAAACTCAATTTTTTCTCCAATAGGGCAACTTAACAGTCCATGAGCTTGGAGAGTTGGAGAATAGGGGGTATTCCATAAGTTTGCTGTCCCTCTTGAAACACACAAATCCGCAAGAGAGAAGACTTAATCCAAGAATATTTGTGGAAGTGAACAAAGCAAAACTACTTCTAAAAGACAGCCCCGGGGGGGGGGGGGGGGGTGTGTGGGCGGGAGAGAGATGAAAAAAAAAAGGAGAAGAAGAAGGAGAGAAAGTGATAAACAATGTCTCAAATTTTACTATCACATGAGGTGGAACGCCCAAGTAAATTATGACGTAAATGGAAAAACCAACTGCCAGTACCTTCACAGTTGTTGACTCCATCACCCCTAAATCCAGGTGGACACTTGCAACCATGCAAGCTATTCTCCTGGAGAATCCATCATTAAAAAAAAAAAATTAGAAACAACTATTTTTTAATAATTCTTTTGTGGTAGAGCGAGAGAAAGATCAACAGTTAAATGTTACTTACAACACAAGCAGAAAAAGATTTGCCATCTTGGATTTTCTTCCAACACCCTCCATTATTAATTGCACAGCGTGAAGCTCCTGAAGCTATTCAACCAAACAAAGAGAGACATTATATGTGTGTGTGTGTGTGTGTGTGTGTGTGTGTGCGCGCGCGCGCGCGCGCGCGTGTATATAGAGAGCCAAACAGATACAAGTCCTGATTTAAATAGCAATTTTTTATTAGTGCACTTGGAAACCTAAAAATAGAAGCAACATTTGAGTTGCATGAGGCTGAAAACCATGCTTCAAGATACATAGATGTACGCACAACCCAAAGATTGATATTGATAATGTATGAATGGTAAGTAACTAACGTCCAAACAAAGACAAACTAAGACCCAAAAGCACAATGATGAAAAGTGCCCACAGTTCCCAAGTCCCACTACAGATTTCGCTTTTCAGAAAACTAGCATGAGCTTAGGGCTTGATTATAGAAACTAAAAATAAATGGCAGTGGCTCTTGCTCCATGCAGAATCATTACCTTCACAATGAGTATAACCATCACCAACAAACTTCACACCTCGCACTATAGGACATTCGCATACTCTTCCTCGGAAAGTATCCTATAACAAAATAAATGTGTAAACGTTTGGGTTGAAAATGACAACATGGAGGTAGCATTCAAGATTTTTTACAGACAATTTTCCCACAGAATGTTGAGTACAAAAATACCTTGCATGCTGTTATGTTAGCGGCTTTGTCCTGCCAGCACCCACCATTGTTTTCCAAGCATTCGTTAGTTTCAATATCTGCAAAGAACAATCATATCAAAACAATGAATACTGCCTCAACAACAATCTCCAACCAACAAAACAGTAGTGATCATACAACAAATTGAATGATCAAAAAATACTGGATGTTAACCTTCACTTAAGCATATGGCTGGCTCTGTAGTCTCCTCAAAACCTGCACAAATAGCCTTGAGAACTGCTCCCTTGTCCAACTTACCTGAAATCAGAAAAATAGAATTTAGATATTTGCAGCACGCAATCAGATAGCTTAAAGATATGTTCAACCCAGCTGTCAGTTCACACCTCTGTACTGTCTATTGTTAATAACAAGTGTTGGCAGGATGGTAACATCTCCACGGGAGCCTTTTCCAATCTAACCACACATGAGGAAGAGTTTAATAGGATAGAAAAATATTAAATATATTTATCTATAGAAAATGAAAGGATATATATATATATATATAGTTTTTATGAGCTAACCTGTGCATCTTGTTCGTATTTAAGAACTTGGTTGTCCACATCTGCCTCAGGGTCTCCAACACAGTCATTTATCTTCTTGAGGTCAACACCTAAAAAATGCATCACGAAAGAAGGAAATTTTAAAACATTCCACTGTAGGTTTACAACCTCCAGAACCCAATTAGCTAGACATAAATAATCAATCTCTCACAGAAAATGAAGTAACTGAGATTTCTTGGACCCCAACATGACAAGAGATGAAATTCAGAGGCATTTAAGCAAAATAAATTATGCCATTTCATGGATGCTGACAAAGTGACGCACAAGGTAAGAAAGAAAAACAAAAAAAACATGTGCACTAAAATGAAGGCAACACTCCACAGTCACCACATTCTGTGAAATGTCAGTATATGAAGCATCCTATTATTAAAAGTGAGAATGCAAAAGGTCATTGGCAATGAATTGAAATTTGGATTCTCCAGGAATATGACAGAAAGACAATAAGCCTATGCTTATAACTTGTGCTGCAATTTACCAAGATGTAGCAAACAAATCAGAAATTGTAACAGTAAATAAGAGTTGAGCTAAAGCATAGTAATAATGCAGAATCTACAATTTCAACTTGGGAGATAGAAATAGAAAATACTGTAACGCATAACAATCTAGAACATCCACAAAATACGAAGGCTTTGACCTACCAAGAGATTTGATAACTTGCTCTGCACACTCCTTGGTGTACTTCTTCTCTTTCATTGGGCAACGGATTGCAAAGTCAGTCACATAGTCCCACCAAAGCCATGGCTTTCTACTTTCATTGGCCACTTTAAAGAAGCAAGCTTGACGTAAATTTTGAACCACAACATCCTTCCCATCATACCCTCGGCTAAAGTCCTGCTCAGGATCCGGAGCACAGTACCTCCCACGGTTGATGCACTGGGACTTGCATTGTTTGCTCAGAATAAATGCTTCTGGACAATACCAAGTTATATAGTGTGGGGTGAACTGAGTGTAACCCCTCTGCTCAAGAATCTGGGCAGCTCCTTTGAAGTTCTTAACAAAATCAATCTGGCTCTCACACTTTGGCCCACACTCATCGTTGCTATTTGTCCAGAACTCATACTCCACACGCTCATCAGGATGGGGAAGAGCCTCTGTCCAATCTAGATTCATGTTGACCATTTCCCCACCGCTTAGAGACTTCTTGATACTGTCACCCAAAGATTTGCTTATGAGGGCTGAGGGGATGGTGATGTTTTGCAGATATTCAGCGTCTGCATTCTCTTCTTCAGGGGTATCCATGGTAATCAAAGGCTCGGTCTTATCATCTGCCACAAGAATAGCAGCAGCTCCACCTTTTTGCGCATTCCAGGCCTTCAAGGTGAAGTAACAATCTGCAAGTAGGAGTGGTCCAGGTACATTACCAGCTTGTCTAGGGTAAATAGAATTGGAACAAAGAAGCTTGTCTAGAGTAAATAAAATTGGAACAAAGAAACTAACTGAAATTCTAAGCCAGTCTCTACATGATATAGTTACAAAAATTTCAAAAGCATACCATAATTTAACTCAGGCAAGACAACAACAAATTAAATTTTCATGAAATTTTTATATTAACAAATTTCTACTACTGGAATTCCCAAAGCACCGATCTTAGACCAACCCGAATACCATACCTGACTTCCCCGTACTAGACTGGTAAAAACGTTCACTTTCTTAACTTGATGAATTTTCATAGGAAAGAAAAAGCGCCAACAAACATGCATAAAATATTTAACTAACCACTATCTTTCAAAAATTTAATCAAACAAAGAAAACCATACGCTTGAAGCAAATGAAAGTATACAAGGAAAGAAAATACATAACAACATTCCTTAATTACATCAAGCCATTCAATCTAACAAATTTGACCAACCATAGTTACGTGTGAACAAACAATTAAATGAATTTAAAAAACAAGCTCTTAGCTTCATTCATAACAAACATCATACAACGAACAAAATCATCAAATTTAAAAATCTCACCTCCTCGATCGACAAGGAGAAAAGTGGGTAATCCTCCAGGCCTTGACTTGAAGGAAAGATCAACTTCACCAAAACCCTTACAAGCCTTTTGATTGGCTTTTGGATAAACCACAGTACCAATTAAAGTTCCTCCATATTGAGGAACCCCAAAATTCCCAATTGCGCATTCATAAACTCCTTTGATTTTCTCTGGTGATGTCACTTTCAAGCTATTTTTCTCCACAACAAACCTTCCAAAACTTAAACCACATAGCAAAAACAAAATACCCACCAAAAACCCTAGCTTTTCCCTCATCTTTGCAGCTGAGCTTCAATCTTTCTCCTCAAACCAACTGAACGAAAGAGAACTACCCAGATCACCAAACCTTATTTATTGACTTTAGAAACACAGATTAAAAAAAAAATCTCAAATTGATGAAAGAACAATTGGAAGCTAAGAAATTATCGATCAACAAACCGACAAATTCGATAAATTTATTTTAAAAATTCAATTCATAAGCATAAAAAGGGACCCTTTTTTTCCGCCTCTGTTAAGTAATCTCTATAGCCGAATTCTTATAGAAGCTTACAAAAGGATTTGTTTGAACGTAAATAAGGAGTCATTTCTAAAAGTAAAAATCGGACTTGGACTCAAATACGTGTCAATTACTCTCCGCAAAATCTAATCTTTTCCTCATTTAAAATAAAAAATCAACTTTTTACTGCCAGGGTGGTCTTTTTTTTTAAATTTTTTTAAATGTTAATATGTAGAATTTAGAAATAAAACCGAAAGATATATTCATCCAAGAAGTAAAAAGTAGACGCCCTCATTGCGGGCTTGAAAGTTGAGATGAGATGGCTTCATCAATTGATTTTGATTGAATTACAATTTTGCAAGTGGTCGGATAATTGCCCTTAATTGAATTAATTAATGCTCTTATTTTTGCTTCTTTTTTTTTTTCGGGATATTTTGTTTTTATCGTCGTTTCCATGTAATGTCGTGTTTGGACGTGGGACCCACGGAGTTGATAGATCGTACTGCTTGCATGTTATCCACGTGTTGTTTTTATTTACCGCACTCCTACACACGACACGTCACTCGTAACCGTCGTCGTTAGCGGAAAATCGTTTGAGGCTTCGGGCACGAGATGCTCCACGCCACCTTTGTTTATTGTTTTTGAAGAAAATAAGATAATACCGCTTGCAATGCAACCAACAAATTTAAATTATTACAAACCTACAAATTTAAATTAATTTAAAGAATTACATCGTATCAGTATAAATAAGAATTGATGGGCGTAATAATCTCCTAAATATTACATAATTTTGCCAGTTATTATATAAAAACAAATGGGGAGGAGCATGTAAAACGTGAGTGGAATCATGTGGACGTGAGTGGAATCACAAGTGGGTGAAAGAGACAATACTGGGACACGTAGAACGTTGAGCTTGAGCAATATTTGGATTTTATGATTTTATTATCTTTTTGTTTTAGCTTATTTAAATGAGAGCCACATACAAATTATAATCTACGCCAAAATTTACTGTCTTTTTTTTTTTTTTTAACTTACTGAAGTCAGAGTTCCGTACATTATATGTTACAAAAGAAAATACTCTACTCCCCAGAAAAATAACACAATCAATATGCTAGATAAAATAAATCATAAATCAAACTGCAGAACTTGAACCTTGAAGAGGCTTCTAAATTGCACAATAAACTTATAGCAGAGCTGATAAGTAAAATAATATTGATCAAAGCTTGAGTGTCATATCAATTTCTTCTTACTCAGTTCTATTTTAAATGAGAAGTACCAGCAGTTTGAACAGAACTTTGCAAAACAACTTTTACATTAACAAGTTGTCTTGTGAGAACATATAAGCAGAGGATCATTGGCCTGAAATTCTCCTCAGACAGCATCGCGTTGTTGCCCTCCGGAAAGATTATATGCAGCATCAATGGCCTGAAGGTGGGTCAGGAGAAAGGTGCCATGCTGATGATTCTCGACTATCACTCCTATTCTTGTTGCAGCCTTGCAGTTGAGATATAAGTTGGTCTCATGTCTATCATCGTTGTGTAATGTATCATGTATGAGGCGATTTCTTACAGTAGAACAGTTGATGCAGGGATTGTTGCAGTGGCAGAAAGCCCTGGTCTTTCAACAGCTGTTGCTGATAGGCAACCAAAGCACGTAAATCCCAATCTTGGTGCAGGTTTTGATCATGATTTTGCATGATCTCATCATCTTCATCATCTGAAATTTCAACCAAGTCCGGAGAGTTTTGGCACATCGAATTCATAGCAGGTTCTATAGAGAATGAATTGGCACCATTGACTTTGTGACTGTGAAGTCATGGTGTTGCAGAGTTTATAAAAGAGAGTAAGAGGAATGATTTTCCATTTTTGAGTGTGTTCCATCTTAAGAAAATGACTTGCATTTCTTGATCATGAAGATTTTACAAAAAAATAAAATGAAAAATCTGACTCTATTTCTAGCTGGCAATGACATCTCAAGGCAGTTCAAAAGGAAAGAAATCAAATATTAGGTTCATGGAGATACTAAACTTTTCCTTGGTAAGATTTATAGACACTATCATGTCCATGAAGCATCTGAGAACTAGCACAAGCTAAATTTTTGGTCAATGAACAGTTCATTAAAAATGGAACATGGTAAAGATTCTTGCGGATGCCAATTGTGTATCAAACAATATTGCATACAAGAAAAATTGTAAATTAAACTCACAAATCATATGCAAATCTTGCAATTATGAGGAGAGGAAAAAAAAAAGGGAACGTTGAATAGTGAAACAACAGGAATCGAATGGAAAAATATAAATGGGTTCAATGGAAATGACTGTGGTGATGATGGTGGTGACGGGAATCATCTAATCCAAAGCAACGAAGGAGAGGATAACAAGCCACAAATATGCATCTATGGATTCCAGTGAAAATAGATGAGACCATAAAGCAAGGGCAGCAACAGCACCTCAAGAATGGATCATCATATGGGCTTTCTCCATGATGGTGGTGATGATGATAATGATGGTCATTCCCCATGTTCTTCCTTCAACTGTTCAACAAGAATCAAGAAATACCGCTAATCAAAATCCAATTTTTTATCCAGGAACATTCATCCAACTTTTGGGAAAATGGTCTCACACAATAATAAATTTCATGAAAAAGGTTTAAGTTTTGGCAACGAATTTTGTCAAAACCAGCTACGAACATACATAAACAAGTGCTGAATGAATTAGATTACCTTGTAATTAGAGCAGTCGAAGCCTTCGGTTGCTGTTGTGCGGACAATTATCTGTGAACTACAAAGATGAATGTGAAATGTGAAAGGACTGAAAAGGGTAGCTTTTATCATTTTGACCTTTGAGGGAGGAAGGTTCTTTTGGGTGTTCGGTGAGCAATCAATGGGCACCGAATTAAGTTGCGGCCCAATTCTATGGGGCCTCCAATAAAGGGAGCACCCCCGTTTTTCGCTTCTTTGAAATATTTGTCTTTTTATTGCGAGCCCAACTAAAGTTGTCGAAAGTGATAGGAACTGCAGATTTGGCAGCAGCATTGCAAAGTTTCATGCTTAAAAAGACTCTATGGGAAGTGTAGAAGAATCAAAGGCTGCAAACTTTGCGCAGAGCAAAAATGTGAGCAAAACAAGTAGGCTTGCACAGAGTTGTCATGAAAGTAAAAGCATATATATTATATAATATAAGAATCTGAGAATAGATTAAAGTCTCTCCAGATGATTAGAGTTTCAACTGTAAAAATTGTGCTTCACTGTTTGCTTTACATTCACATTCACAAGTGCTTTGTAC